>JAEQBH010003680.1:0-216503 GCA_016808115.1 Tetrastigma voinierianum | reverse complement strand
AATGGAGGCACAAAAAGTATATGCAAAAGTGTGTATATATATACTGAATAGCTTTTGATATAGCCAAAATGGCTAGTACATGCATACCAAAGCTAAACATACAAAAATATCACTGCCTACTATGGCTAATACATGAATCCTAATCAAAATTAGTAGGCAGTTGATAAAGCTGGTAACTATACAAAATCATAAAAGAAACCTAACCAATTTCATCGCAAAAGTGGCGGAAGTGGTCCCAGGATCGCTGGCTACGCAGCCAACACATCCACGATGATACCGTAGGGCTCCTCCTCTCGCTCGAACACGAGGAACACCTGTGTGAGTCATAACTGGCCGCAAAGATGGAGTGACACCGAGTCAACCTCCGATCCCGTCGCCCGAGTAGCCGCCAATGAGCAAATAGCATCCATCACCCAGCCTATCTCTCTCGAGCCGGGCGTGGAACATACCTGCAAATGGTGTGCGTAGTGGGCGATGGGCCAGCGTGACACCCGCAGCCGCGGATGTAGAATGTGGAGAAGGAGATGGAGGGGACAGATGCGGAGCCTAATCCTCAGATCTCGGGCCTCGGGGCACGATATCGCCTCCTCGGGGAGTCCCGCCACCGATTCCGGCACTCCGGTCCCGGCTGCCTGAGGAGGAAAGACACAGCATGGTCATCACCGCCCAAAGGATGACTAGAGGGCATCGGATCCTCCTCCTCAACCCGGGCCTCCTCCCGAACCCTAAATGCTCGAGAACCCAGCGCAGTAGCCCCAGATCGCCAGCCAGAAGACCTCGGCTCGAACCAGCCCTCCGATGGACCTTCTCCAAATGCATCAAGGAGGTCATCACCACTCGTAGGGATCGAACCAAGATCCCTCCAGATCCCAGAAAGAACCTCCAAGATGGCTCCTCCGTCGTACATACTCGGCCGAGCGGAACAAGCCGGTCCTCAATGGGGTGGGCAATCGCAGCATCCGAGGCGGAGCCGGCTCCCGAAGAGTAACACCGGGCCTCACTGCGGATGTCTCGCCGCATGCGAACCATTTCCCGCCGAGGTGGGTGGGCCTAAGCTCGGAGCAACCCTAAATTGCCGCAGGTATACGCAGCCTAAAGCCGCCAAATATCTACGCCAGGACTGCGCGATCATCTATAGAGAGAACCAAGCTCGCGCGATCAGCCGCCTCCTCGAGATGTCATCGAAGTGATAAACTACAAAGACCACCCGGGGTAATAATACCGTCCCTGTGGTCAGTGAAGGCCGTAGGGAATAGTCCCTCAATCAACCTCATAGAATCCTCGCAACTGGATCACCACGGACGTCATAGAATGACTCGATGAAAATCCTCGAATGTAGTGCAAGATTCCCATGAACGGGTGCCCTACGAACAACGGCCTCGATCTCCGAAGCGCGACAAATCAATGAAGATGTCGCTCTGTACCGACGCTGGCCGGAGACGAGGGAGGCCTGATGAGGATGACTCACTCCAAGCCCTCGACGTACGGCTCGCTTGGAGTGGGCCGGGCCCTTCTATCTCTCGCGCTGGAGGCTGTGTGACGGCCCGGTCCCATCCGTACCGATGTCGAATAAACCTCGAGGCTCCTCGTGCACGCTCAGCACCTGATGGCATCGAGTCGGATCGAGCTGTGGCCTCTAGCTCGTGTGTACCGACCACCCGAGGCTTCACAAGGACCCACCCCTAAGACGAACCATAACCGTAATAGGACGAGAACCTCAGTATAAGCCGGGCTGACTAAAATAACATGGCACCGCTGTGGCCGATATGTGGCCCACTATCGTCGACGACCGAGTCACACTAATGCGTAAACGAACTGTGTGGCTCATCGCGTGGAACCAGTGGCACCGGATACGCGGCGCAAGAAGCGCGGCACCACCGTGTGCTCAGGACTATGTGCGCGCGATCAAGACACAGCACGTACCGCGATAGCGCGTGGTGATGGCTCTGGGCCGGGCAAAGAATCAGTCGCGGAAAAACCAGGCTCGCGCTACGGGCAGTGAGCTCACCAGTGGCTCCGGTCGCGGACCGACCGCTATGGCTGGCAAGTGTCAGTCGAGGGCACCTAAGCACGGGAAATGGCAAGCAGAGCACGCTGATGGCTTGGCGCGCGCTGGACTGCGTGGTCAAAACAACGGCGGCAAAGTGACCCCGCGGCCTCCGGGTCAAGGGCAAGGGCGCTGGAAACTCAGGCACGGCAGATGCCGGGAGAGGAAAATGAGGGGTGTGAAAAACAAAACCCCTCCTCCTCTTATAGGACCTCAAGGGTAATAAGGGTCTTTAGACCGACTCGCTTAGTGTAGCGAATTCGCTAAACTCGGGCTTTCACCACCCGTACTAAAATTTTATGGCTTAATTATTAATAATATAAGAAATAAAAATTATTATAATAAAATATTATATGATAACGTGAATTAAAAATTACTATAAGATACTATATTATAATTACAAAGTTACTAAAAACAGAAAACTGCTAAGTTAAGAAACTTTCTAAAAATAACCGAAAGTATTAAAATTGACTAAATTAAAGCAAAAAGCAAAAATTGTTGAGCTGCAATTTGGTTTGTGAGAACACCAAATCAGCTCAATTTTACCAAATTGCTCAAGGAGGGTCAAGGAGAATGATCTCCTCAACCCCGGCAGTGGCCTGAGCTGACTCCATGGTATTGGGTTTCCCATTGTTGTTTGGTTTCTCACGGATGGATTCTGAATTGAGCAATTGCCCTTCAGTGGCTTCTGATGGCAGTACCACAACACCTGTTTCACCTTGGTTGAGTGTATCTTGCAATTTCCCGACACTCAACTCGTGACGTCGACCAATTGAACCAACTTCATCATCATTTGATTTTCATCTTCTAAAGAAATTGTGGTTTGTTGTTCAAATGGAATATGTTCAGCCCCAAGGTCATGTTACTAAACGTGAAGTTGCAAAGGACTTCCATTCCGCAATTGATGATTGCATCGCGAAGGGCCGTAAATGGTCTTCCTAGATAATTGGCACATTATCGGGTTCATTTGCAATCGTCTAATGTCAAGCACTACAAAATCCACCGGGTAGTAGAATTTGCTCCATTTTCACTAAGACATCCTCAACTATCCCTTTGGGATTCTTACCGATCTATCGGCTAATGATAAGGTGATGTTAGTAGGTTTAAGTTCACCCCAAACCTAATCAAGCAGGCCACGCACTAAGCAAAGAGGTTCACACGGCTCCTAAATCAAGCAATGATTTGTCTATGCAATTCCCACCAATATTGACCGAAATTGTGGGAGATCCTCGATCCTTGTATTTGGACAGTGGTCTCGTTTGGATTATGGCACCGACTTGTTCAAAGGAGAAATGCCTTTTTCTCAATACCTAATCCTCTTAATCAGGCAAAGATCTTTCAAAAATTTTGCATATGCAGGCACTTGTTTGATTATGTCCAAAAGAGGTATGTTGACCTTCACTTGTCTTAGGACTTCTAAGATACCTGCCTGCTAGGATGCCTTCTTCTTGCTTCTAAGTGCCTGTGGAAATGGAGGTGGCATGCGCGCTTCATTGAATCCTCCCCAGAAAATGTGTTCTTGGCTCCAATTCTTCTCCGTTCCCGGGTTTCTTCAACAAGCCTGGGGCATGGGCCGATCAACTCCTTTTCCACCTCCTCGTGGTGATTATAGCTTTCACCTCACATCCATTCCCGAATTGTCGATGATCCTACCTCATGGATTCCCTTTGGGTTTGGCACTGCTTAGGAAGGGGAACCTTCCTCTTTCCTGTACCTCCAGCAACTTGTTGATCTTTGTGATTGAATAATCGTAGGTTATCAATTTTCTCGGTTCACAAAGGTTTCCTAGCCCATCTATTCTCTTGTTCGTACTTTCTACAAGATCAACTTTGTACCATTTGCACATTAATTTCTTTTGCTCTTCCACAAAGTCGTTTCTACCACCTTACCTTCCAAATTTAAATGGCCTGGTTCCACAGAAATGATAATGGTGGTGGTTGTGGTTGATATTGGGAACCAACCGGTGTTTGGCACCCGAGGTACATAGGCGTGGGGAGTGGGCTTCCGTGAAAGGTTGGGTGATTCCAATCTGAATTGTAGGTATTTCCATATGGGGCATCAGTTATGGTCAGGACACCTACAAGATTTGCACATCTCCCGACATCAAATCCTTCATCAAGGGGCCATAGGACACCGCTCTACCGGGATGTACGTAGGATTGGAAATTGCGTGGATTTGCCAGTGGGATTTTCAATCACCGCTCGCACTTACGGAGCCTTTTCCTTCAAGCTCTATCTTCCTAGCTAAGGCTGAAATTTAGCCATTTCTATGTCCTCCTACAGGTATAAATCCTCCCCTGGGGCTACCGAGGGCCTCATTGTTTCCATTTCCCTAGGGTTTGGCTCATCCCAACCCTTAGAAGTTTCAGCCACATAATTTAAAAAATCCATGGCTTCGTCAGGATGCTTACTTAGAAAGTCTCCTCCACACATAGTTTCCAAAAGCTGCCTCATGGCAGGAGACATACCACCATAGAAATGGTTTACCAGCATCCATGTATCAAACCCATGGTGTGGGCATGCACTGATGGTCTCCATAAATCTCTCCCAACACTGATAAAACCTCTCACCATCTTGAGCTGCAAAAGTATAAATTTGTCTTTTCAAATTGTTGGTCTTATGAGCACTGAAGAACTTCTTCAGAATTTCGCCTGCAACTTCACAAATTCCTTCAATTTCCGATGGTTCTAGGCCTCGCTGAGTTTAGCCAAATCTTGGCCTTGTCCTTTAGGGTCAATGGAAATGCTTTCTGCCTTTATAAATCCATGTCAATCATACCTCTTAAAGGTAGTGCAAACTCTCAAAATCCCTTTATATGTGTGTATGGATTTTCATTTTCCATACCATGATATGTGGGGAGAAGGGGTACCAAGTAGGGCCTCACTGCTACATCTTCAGCAGGAGGTATGATGCAGGAAGGGGCACTAACTCTAAGAGGGTGGATGTGATCCCTCATGGTTCAATAGGCGACTGGATTCATCGGGGCCCTTTGTCGACTCACCGCTCTTCGTGCAAAGGGATCCATGGTATCCGTGGTGTACAATCGACTTTGGGTCAAGTTGTGTACCGATTCTATGCGCCTACCCGATGTGTCTCTATCCCAATTAGAGCATAAACACCTCGTTACACAATTTCCCCGTAGACAACAAAGAGCACCAACAAACTGCAAAAAGCGTTAAGATTAGCTAAAAATAAAAACTAATCGTATGATAAACAAAAACAAAGGGAAGCTACCGCGAAAGTGGATGGAAAACTTGCGCATCGCACCAAGCTACAAAAAGAGTTAAAAAGGTTACCTTCACTTGTGATGTTGATCACAAGTACACTTCCAACTCATCAAACGTGAAGTTTGGCACCATCCTGAACGGCGCCATTTGATTCAGCCACAAGAGGTCGAGCTAAATCAACAAAATTTATATCCTAAGTTCTCCTACCTGTCGTAGTCAAGCTACTGTAGTATAGCTGCCTAGGTCAACACTGGGATGGGTTTTCATCCTAGAATGATTTGCATAAGGAAAAGGTAAGGCTTTTATTTGGATTTTTGGATTGTTTCAAAACAGTGTGAGTAGTTTGAAAACCGAATAACTCAGAAGACCGAAAAGTGATGTGTGAAAGGTAACTTTGAAGATTTAGGTCACTAACTTGATAACATAGGGCAAACAAGTGGTCCCTGCTTTATCCCTGCATTATGACAAGCAACCTATAGTCCAAGCCATAACCGGATCTTTGTTTAACTAGCAAACCTAACCCTCAGAATCAATTCTATTTGAGTCAACACAGGTAACATGCATCTACAAACTCCCTTTCGCCTTAAAATCCTAACATTCAACATCATTTCGGGCTGGGTTCGTAAAGACCATCTAAAACCACAAGCAGATTTAGCAATAAGTATACACTCAGATCCTAAAGCATGGTATTGGCCAAATTAATGACATTAAATGATATTCAACCCTAGTTTGAGAAGATGGGAGCCATAACACAAAGACCGTAGTATCCAACATGAGGACAACCCGTAATCGCCCCACAACCAAGCTGGGGCTACCTTCCTTCAAAGAAAAGAGGCTTAGCTACATCTCGAAGTTGTCATCCTCAAGAGGGTTGTTTGGTAGCCTAGAAAATGAGAGAAAGAGGAGAGAGAAGAGAGAAAAGCAAAACCCTAACTGAGCTACGGGAGATATTTACATAAAATGAAAAATTGTGCCAAAAGATTGCTTTCCAAAATTTTCTCCTCCTTCAAGTATAAAAACTACGGGGTTTATATAGGCTACCCATTATGTGAAACTACACAAAGCCTAACATTTTGGCTAAATAAGGGACAAGGAAGTAATACACCCAAAATGAAGTCGGTTTGCATTAATTACAAAAGGATGACAAGGCGCATAATTTCGCAGATGTGCCACTCGTTTAGTAATGAGGTTCGCTTAGTTATTAAAATTTTCGGGCTAGGTAGCGTAAATTGTGACAGAGATAGCAAAATCAGAGAATTTCGCGGCACCGGCAATTTCATTTGTTAGCGAAATTTCGCTTAGCTTAGCTTAAATTTTTAGGTGATAGCGAAACCGCATTTTTCGCTAGGAACAAAGGGTTAGCGAAATTTTTAGTGTAGCGAAGCACTCTCATTGTTTTCTCGCTTAGATTGCGAAATTCGCTATGATTTATGAATCTTCTGCTAATCCCAACGAAATTTTCGCAATCTTAGCGAAAGTCCCTGGAATTGCTGATCTTCACTGCATGGCCTACTGCTCCTATACTGCACCAACTTTTATCACTTTGCCTTCATTCTTTCTTTGATTTTGGGTATGTTTGATGGCTGATGAATGGGTTCAATCTTCATGGTTTAGCATATGTCTCGATATTGAACTCTCAAAGTACGCAAAACCTGCAAACAACCAAAAATAACCTCTAAACGACATAAGTGATACTAAGAAGACTTGAACACTTCAATTGGCATAATTGGCATGATTAGTGCGCAAAAAGCACTCAAAACCTATCTGATATAGGGCTCAAAATAGCACTTTTTGGGTACTAATCAATGAGCCAAACCCAAGGGAGGTGGAGAAAATGAGACCTTCAGCCCACCAAAGGGGAGGAATTTTTGCACTTTCTGAGGATATGGAGATGAAAGCAAAGATATCGACCTTAAGAAGGAAGGCGGAAGAGCCGAAGCGAAAGAAGCTACACGAGGTGCAAAGGATCGAAAATCCCGTGGCAGCCAACTCATGCATCAATTGCCAATCCACTGGCCATCCACAAGAACACTGTCCAATTACTCCCTCAGTGAGAAATTTGATGGCAAAGCATGCCAATGCCGTGGGCCAATACAAGCCACAACCTAATGCCCCATATGGTAATACATATAATCCCAATTGGAGGAACCACCCTAATCTCTCTTGGAAGCCTAACCGCCCCCGCTTATGTGCCTCCTGGTGCCAAATAGCAGTTTGGTTCCTCGTCTCAACCACAGCCATCACCATCATCATCCCCTGTTGAACAAGCTATTTTGAATTTGAGCAAGGTGGTAGGTGATTTTGTGGAAGAGCAAAAGGGAATTAATGTACAATTGGCTCAAAGAATAGATACTGTGGAAAGCACCCTGAACAAGAGAATAGATGGGCTTGAAAGCAGCCTTAATCAGAAGATTGATAATCTACAGTATTCCATCACCAGGATTAACAATTTGTTGGAGGTACAGGAGAAAGGAAGATTCCCTTCCCAAACACTGCCAAATCCAAAGGGGGTCCATGAAATAGGTTCTTCCAGCAACTCAAGGATGGATGAAGTAAAGGCTATCATCACTTTGAGGAGTGGAAAAGAAATTGAGCAACCAATGCCCAAGATTGCTGAAGAAACAAGGAAAGAAGAGGAAGCTGAGCCTGAGAGAATAATAATCAGGGAAGATTTAATGAAGAAAACACGCCTCCATTTCCTCGCTAATCGAGTAAGAAAAAAATCACAAGTCCGCACTGAAATTTGGGAGGTGCTAAGGCAAGTGAAGGTAAATATCCTAATCGCTTGACATGATTAAACAGTCCCAACATATGCAAAATTTTTTGAAGGACTCCGTGCACTGGCCCAAAGAGGGTCAGGGCATTGAAAAGAAAGCCTTCCTAACAGAGCAAGTCAGTGCAATTATTCAAAGCAAGACCCCGGTGAAATACAAGGATCCAGGATCCCCCACAATATCACTAACATTGGAGTGGGACTTGCATAGACAAAGTAATCGTTGACTTAAATGCAAACCTACGCTCATATCTGTATAAGCAATAAGGCTTAGTGGGAGCTTAAGCCTACCAACATCACTCTCTCATTAGCTGATCGATCGGTAAAAATTCCTAAGGGAATAGTGGAGGATGTTTTGGTAAAGGTGGACAAATTCTACTACCTAGTGGATTTTGTAGTGCTTGATACCGAACCAATCGCAAGTGGGCCTAATCATGTGCCAATCATCCTGGGAAGACCATTTTCGCCACTTCCACGCGAGTAATCAATTTCCGAAATCGAAATATGCAAATTTACATTTGGCAACATGACACCGGAGCTCAATATTTTTCACCTGAGCAACAAGCACAAACTAGCAGAAGATGAGAGGCAGGAGTTTGATGAAGTCTGCTCAATTGGTCCAAGTACAGGGAAACCAAATGCTCACAAACTGCAAGAGGAATTGATAAAGGAAAGTGAAGCAATTGGTGGAGAATGGACTACATCAGTCACTCCTGCTGAGCCAATGATCTGCCCAGCATCACCAAGAGAAAAGAAGCTCAACACAAAGGAGCCGAGCATGGAGGCATCCGGCAAAGACACATCACCGTGTGAAGAAGGAGCTCCTTCTTATGGATCCTCCATAAATGGAACCAGTGTAAATGAGCTGAGCTTGGTCTCCACCAAGACCAAACTGCAGCTCAAAATTTTTGACTTTTAGCTTAATTTGGTTAGTTTTCAGTTTATTCTATTTTTAGTAATTTTCCTTATCTTAATTTTAACTAAATATGAAAATTTTAATTTTTAGTAGTTTTATTTTAATTTTATCTTTATTTTTATTTTATTTATTCTTATTTATTATTTATCCAAATTAAATTTGGTGTCACAGATGTAACGAGGCAGCCTGAATTCCGCAATAATAGCGAAATTCATTCCCACGGCCTCTGGCCACCCTGGGACATCTCCGTGCCCCCGAGCTAGCCCTACGCCACCATCTCCGCCGAGCCTCGCCAGCCGAGCCGCAGCGCCCATTGCAGGCGACCACCGCCCGGGCCCCACCACGCTCGAGCCGCGCCGAGCTCCCACTCCCACCGCGCCCAGGCGCGCAGGAGTCCACCGCCGCCACGCGCCGCCACTTGCCCCGCCCCGCACTTCCACCGAGCCCCTAATTCCCCACAAAGACGCCTGAGTCATCAGCCATGGTTCGTACCCGTGGGGGCCATCGTTACAGGCCCAGGGTCAGGTTCAGTACCCCTGAGAGAGACGGTGCAGGCACTTCCAGGGCTGCAGATGCTCACTCTCCAGACCAGGCTGCAGAGACACCACCTACATTGGCCCTCGTCGCTATCGCAGGAGGCTCAGTTTCCGAGCTCCCATCCAGCGATATCGACCGTAAAGGGACCTCGGGCCCCTTTCTCCAAGCAGAATCCGAGACTGGGGCCGAGGGCCTCGCCTTTCCAAGCTGGCCCCGACATCAGCCCGTGAGCCCGAGGTCTAGGGCCTCGAGCCGTCGCTCCAACCGGGATGAGATTCGGCCGCCCCGCTTATCACCATCCAGGATCAGGCACCCTATGTTCAGCTGCGATCCTATCCCAGGGAATGTCAATTTGCGTGCCAGAGACTTCCATGGGGAGCCATATTATGACATATCGGTATTGACCGCGGACCAAATAAGCCGGGCCATTCGACAAGTATGGATCCCGACGTATTCACCGCTACCTTTCATGACGCCGAGGCAGTTCTTCTATCCCCGGGTTGTGCTTGAGTTCTACCACACCTGGCGACATCCCGAGGAATGCCTAGTCCGGCTGAGATCCGCTCGCATTGACGGCCACCCTAGGGTACCGGTACCGGGATATTACATACCGGGCCGAGCCCCGCGAACAGGCAATCTGACGATACCACGGGCGGGCCCCACCATCACGCGCCGGAGATGGTTCGCCGTCTCGCCAGAGATACCACAAATGTGCCTATACTCTTCCTCGCCGGCAGCCGATGCTCCTAGTGGACCACGTGCTCCGGACCAGCTTATTCCCACTACAGCACTATGTACAGCGCAGGGGAGCTATACTCGAGGCTCTATACAGGATCTCCGAGGGATTCTGGTTTAGTCCCTCCGAGCTCGTCATGACTTCTTTGCTGCATTTTGAGGAGAAGGTCCACCGCAAGGGCCTGGCTCGAGCTGAGGCTTTTCCTTTATTGATGCCGAGGTTATCAGCTTATGAAACCAGAGTAGACTGGGGTTCCTCGAGGAGCCACGCATTGAGCTTGAATCCGCTGGTCTCTCAAAGTTTTATCTACTGGTTCATCTCTACATACTCTCATTATCTCTCCCACAAACAGGAGGAGGCGCTAGACAGATGTTGTAGAGGACTCCACCGAGGGAGAGCATCTTGTTCCGCAGGTGGAGGAGGGAGAGGACCCCGGGGCCCAGATTCATCTCCTCCAGCCTCCACCTCCCACACCTTCAAACTCTACCGACACCACTGGCCCATCCCATACCCTCACGCCAGCCTCCCGAGCATATCCACAAGCTCGCCCCAGGAGCTAGTCGCTATGGATGCTGGTCAAGACTTCACGGCTCGCCACAAAGGTCGTTAGACTGGAGGTCCGAGCCGAGGTCACCCCACGCTCGTAATCACGCCATGCTTCTGATTATGAGCCACCCGGCCCTCCCGCCACCACTGCGGATCAATCCGCTGGCCGCGTACCTCCTCCTTGGATATCATACCGCTACAAAGAGCCTCGGGATCCACGTGTGCATCTACACCACCATGAGTGAGGGTGGTCGCACTCCCTTCTCTATACCTTCCGATCCCTACCTGAGACATGTTTATACTCTGGTCGGGGGAAAGTTGAGCTGGAAGTGTCTTCTATCATATTTTGTCTTGTTTTTAGCTTTATTGATTGTCTACTTATTTTGTATAGGGTTGTATAAGATGCATGTATTAGCCGATAGTAGGCAGTGATACTTTTGTTGTGTTTAGCTATGTTAAGCTTGTATTAGCCACTTTGGTTATATCAAAAGCTTTATAGCAATATTTACATTTTTCTATACTTTTGCAAACCATTTTTTGTGCCTATATTTTTGTGTTTCTGCTCTTACCTTTAGTTGAAGAATTGAAGCCTTGTACGCTACCATAATGCTAGAACA
Organism: Tetrastigma voinierianum; assembly: GCA_016808115.1. Taxonomy (NCBI): domain Eukaryota; kingdom Viridiplantae; phylum Streptophyta; class Magnoliopsida; order Vitales; family Vitaceae; genus Tetrastigma; species Tetrastigma voinierianum. The sequence continues at coordinate 205,105 of JAEQBH010003680.1, read as the reverse complement.
GTTCCATGCATGATTAAGTTTTTGGTCGATTGAAGTTTGATGAGCTTAAAAGTCATCTATTTTTAGTCCATTTTTCTGTTCTATTTTCATCTAGAAATGAATAATTAATATACGTAAATACGAAGAAACTCACCAAATTGTTATTGGGCAGGAAGAGAGAAAGAAAGTAGAAAAATACAAGAATAAGTGGAAGAAAAGTGCGCCGGGAATGGCGTAGCAAAAATGAAAAGAACTCGCTGATTCATCGATGCAGCTGGGGTTGACACAACAAATTCCGAGGTCGCGGACACCAAAAGAATTAAAGGAATTTGATGCGCAATGATAAGAAGTACAGTCGCCAGACCGGGCGGGTAATCGTGGAGCTAAGAGAACGACGCCGCTGATGACTCGAGGTCGCACAACAATTGATGTCGCGGATTCCAGGATGAGGTCGCGGCAACAGAACAATCTTCGTTGGCGAGAGGTTTGGACTGATGAAGCTACCGGAACTTAAGTCGATGTCGCGACGTGAGATTGATGTCGCGACATTGATGATGTCACGACAAGAGGCTGAAGTCACGAAATCTAAAGACCAGTTGAAATCTGCAAATGATGTGACAAGATGTCGCGACAAGAGATTGATGTCGCGACATCAGGAACCATCAGATGAAAGCCGAAGGGGAAATGAACCGCCAAGCTACGATACACAAGAGGGCGAAGTCACGAAGCATCAAAAAGCCATCAAGTGAAGACCGCAAGCCGGGGTCGGCGTCGCCATACATAAGATCGAAGTCGCGACATGTGACCCGCCGCTTGAAGGTGAAGTTTCATAAAGTGAGGTCGCTGACAAGATATCATGTCGCGGACAATCGTGAACGACTAGATCAAAGTCGCAGTTGTATAGCGCGATGTCGCACATCAATTCGATGTCGCGACAACAGAGCTACCGCTTGAAGCATAGCTTAAGACGTATGTCGTGACAGAGATTGATGTCAGCGACATCTCAAGATCACCAAAGACTGCAGATGACTTGAGCTGAGGTCACGACAAGATATAGACGTCGCGACATCAGGAGGTGAAATTGAGACCAGCCAAGACGTGAGAAGATGTCACGACAAGATATAGGAGGTCGCTGATGTCATGAATGACCAAATCAAGGTAATACGGAGTAAGCTGATTTCGCGACGTGAGGTTGATGTCGCGACATCATGACAACTAGTGGAAGGGTGCAGATGACTTGAGCTGAGGTCACGACAAGATATAGACGTCGCGACATCAGGAGAGGTGAAATTGAGACTAGCCAAGACGTGAGAAGATGTCACGACAAGATATAGAGGTCGCGACATCATGAATGACCAAATCAAGGTAACATGGAGTAAGTTGATGTCGCGACAAGTGAGGTTGAGGTCGCGACATCATGACAACTAGTGGAAGGGGCGCGTGGAGACTTGAGCCCATGTCGCTGACAACATCCTCGATGTCGCCGACATCGAAACAAACCATCAAGACCGCAGCGACTAGAATGGATGTCGCGATTGTAAGGCCATGATGTCGCTGATATCACAAGCGATCAACCGAAACTTACAAGGGCATAAGATTGCGTCGCGGACAACATGAACGAATACCATGCGGGAAGCGTAACTTAAGTCACGTCGCTGACATGAGTTCAAGTAGTCGCTGATAAGAGAAGTGATGACGAATCGGAGCAAAGAATCCTGGGCCCGGCTACTCTAAAATCCACAAGAATCACATCGGGATTAGGCCCAATTGAGGGAACCCTATAAATAATGCTAGTTTATCCAACTCATTCGGCAAATCTTGGCGCCATGCATTTAGAACTGATCACAAAGCTCATTTTCTTTATTTTTTTTCTTTTTATTTTCTTTTATTTTTCTTTATTTTCATTTTCGCTATTTAACAGATTGCTTATCGTATTTTCTTTTCTTTCCTTTTTCGCTTTGTTTTGTTTGATCTAATGTTATCGCTGAGTCGGGGTCGAATAAGCCGAAACTCAATTTCTTTTCAAATTACTAATTGAATCTATGGAATTTCTGCATACCTCAAATCTGACATTGTCTGGGGTCGCATTTGCATCATTCCTATGATCAGAGTGAATGTCAAGATCGTGTGATTCGGTAATTGAGGAATCCAGCTTCCATTATGTGAACATGATAGTCAGAATTTATCTTTCCGTAGATTGTCTACGCAGCCTTGTTAATTTCGCTAATGAATTTATTTCTCGGTTTTGGGTTTATTGTCTGGGATCTCGAATATCGCTTTGTATAAATTCGCTAAGATTCCGTTGGGCCATTGCTCGATTTCAAGGAGGTCCTCTGAGTGACACAGGGAAGACATTCCTGAGAGTAATGTACATTTCTTTGAAGGTATACTAACCTGCTATTAGGGATCTTATGAGCTTTGTAAGTTCACTTAGATAAATCCTCTTCTCACTTGAAATCAAGAACGAAAGTCAATGAGTTATCTATTTAAACAAGCAAAAGAGTTCACCTCACCCGGATAGCGAGACTAATCCCGTGTTAGCCGTGATCTAATCAAGGAAAGGTTGATCTATTCTAATTTCGAGGAAAAGCACCGAAGTTGTATATCCTGCTTGACCGATAACTTGGGAGCTAAGGTTTACAGATTCATAAAATGGGTGCGAAGTATTGAAAAAGAAAAAATATCCAGATTAAGGGGAAGTCTTTTTTAAAAGTAGTTATCTAATTCCCCAGATTCGAGAATCAGCTCATAAATTAGATAATGAAATGTGGGAGGTGGGAGATCCAAACAGACTACAACGCCTTGGACAGATTTTGAAACTGGAATTAATCAAGAAATTTTATCAGAGTAACTACAATCGATAGTTCACTACAATGCTCTCTTCGATGTGTCTCTTTATGATAATTATTCAGAATTACTTTGTTATAGAACTTAGTTTTACCTTCATTTATTTTATTTCGCTTTATTTTTAATTTTCATTCACTCTCTTGCGTTTAGTTATTTCCAGCCTTTACTCGAACACTACTATTTTGTGGTCCAAATAGTATGGAAATTTGAGTAAATGTGGTAGTTGATTTAAAAATTTTGAGATCTCTCAGGATCGATATCTGACTTAAATCCATTTTATTTCGGTCGACCCAGGCACTCAGTAGAATATCAAACCAAAACCAACTTTGGAAAAATGATTTAATTTAAGAGATTGGTGGTTTATATAATATAATTGCGATGCATAACTAATGCATAAATGTGCAAACATGCTGTCTTAAATTTTATGGCGCCGTTGCGGGGATCGAAGAACTTAAGTAAATCAATATTCGCATGAAAGAAGAAATACTAATTTGGCCGCTTTAAAAAAAAAAAAAAAAAAAAAAAAAAAAGAACAAAATAGATTTTCGCAAAGGGTCCGGGCCACACTAACCTTTAACGAAACACATTGAATATTTATGATAATTTGACTAATCCTATTAACGGAAGTGTGTTTTGCTTTCGAAAAATCTCGATGCATAGGAACAAACACCGATCCGATCTCCAACCGATACGTAAATAGAAAGGACGCCGTAAATTTGAGAAAGACCAAGAAGGCAAAACTCCAAATCCATGGAAGAAGAAAGGCAGGATCGTGCTGAACACATACAGAAGAGGGAAGCCAAGGCCTACCACCGAAGGGCTAAAGTGAGTACTCTCTCGAGACCAATTATACAGAAGAATACTCGCCGATCGCATACCCCGGCGCTGATGCTAATAATTTTGAATTGAAGCTAAGATCGACATAATGGTCTGGAAGAAGTACCGCTTATCGGTCATCCCACCGAAGATCTAAACGAACACCCGGGAAGATTCCTCGGGATGGCTAATACCGTTGCCGAATGGGGTGAGACCGTAAGTCATAAACCGCACTCTATTCCCCATTCTCCTTAAGAGATACAAGCTGTGCCTACATGGTATGAATCATTACCATATGGTTCTCTGCTGATACTTGGGAGTGAGTTAGTTGAGGCCTACGAGTAGATTCTTTCCCCACTCCTCTAACCACGTAAAGGAAGGAGAGAAATCATTGTGTTCCAAAGTAGGGAAGATGAAAGCCTCGTATGTAGCTCGGGAAAGATTCAAAACCGTTGTCAGAAGATGTCCAATGCATGGGATAGATCCGAAGACCTCAAATGGACATTGTATATCATGCCATGAATGATATATCAAAAGGGATCATCGATGCTTCATGCGTCGTGGGAGTATCTAAAAGAAAAAGCGTCGGCGAGGCAAAGGAGCCGATCAAGATCCGCCAAATGTAACATGAAAACTCCTTCGAGCTTTCAAGAGGAAACAACAGAGGAAAGGGAATCATGGAGTCAGCAAGATGACAACGCATGGAGGCCAAGCCGATGCCATTATGCAATGTGTTAGACAAGCAAGAAAGAAGACACACGCTTCATGAAATAGGAGCAATCAAAGGGAGTTAATGACGGGAAGTGCCGAGAGGGTAACCGCAGAATTCTATGAGGGTCAGCAGAGGTCAATTATGGGTGAGCCAAGAGCTTATCATTTTTAAACCCAATCCTGAACCCTTCCAAAGACATTATCACCCAAGACTCGTGAACCATGAGAACTTCTCATGCTGAGGGGCTTCTCAAGGCCAAAGGCGTGGGATGTAACCTCATCAAGGGTATCAAGAAATTTCACCTAGGGTTCCAAAGAAGAAGAATGTACAGAAATGAGCACAGAATGAATACTGGTACGAGGAGGGCCCTGTACTTTCGCTGAGGAAACGTATGCCGCAGCTTTTATGGGGGACAATAAAAGCCAAGTGGAACCTCCATGAACAAAAAATTTTGGAGAATTGGAAGCAAACCATACTAATTCTCAAATTTTTCACTACCAATGCATCCCCGAAGAACCCGGGAGACACAAGTAGGGCAAACCGCCCTAACCCTGCAAAGCCAGAGGAAAGATGCCTTCCCAAGTGATACAAGGAAGAACCCAAAAGACTGCATGGCTGTGCAGCTTAGGAGTGGGAAGGAGTTAGAAGAGAGGAAAGGAAAAGATGACAGCAACAAAGAAGTAGCAATACCAGAAGGGGAAGAGACAATGGAGAATGATAAAGAAGGAGTAGAAAAGAAGAACATCCAAGGATCAAAGCCTGCAGTCCCATTTCCACAAAGGACCTGTAAATCAAAGATGGAGGAGCGCTTGCAAGGTTCTTGAGAACTTTCCGTGGTTAGAGATCAAGATGCCTTTATCGAAGTTGGTGACTCGGGATGCCACTTTATGCAAAATTTCAAGGACATACCGAGCAAGAAAAGAAAATAGTAGAAGAATAGTGAATCTCACCGCTACTTGCGTTGGGCAAAGAATCGTGAAAGAACTACCAAGAAAGATGAAAGACTCAGAAGTTTCACACCTTTGTATTGCTGGAGGACCTGGACTCTGTGAAGCTCTCGTGACTCTCAGAGCTAGTATCAATCTGATGCCTCTCTCTGTTGCCAAGAAATTAAGTTTGGGGGAGCTTACTCCCACAACTGTTACTCTACAAATGGCAGACAGATCGATGGTGAAACCAGAAGGGGTCATTGAAGATGTGTTGGTCACTGTTGGGAAGTTTGTATTCCCAGACTTCATCATTCCTCGGGATACATGGAAGAAGATTCACGAGTACCCTCTCACTATTAGGTATTCATTCTAGCTAATGAGTCGCCTCGATTGACATGCAAGAGCGAGTTCTTATCTTGAGGGTCGAGAAAGAAGTCGCTACATTTAACTTGATCAAAAGTATGACAAATATAGATAGGGACAAGGAAGGTAATGTAGCTGATTTTGCTCTACTTCCAACTCGATGTTATAAATGATTGTAACACTCCGCTTATCAATGAAAAGAGATGAATTCCCAAGATAATCGAAGATGTCTATTCGAATTTCCATACAAAGAAGCTATTCTATAGAAACTGTGTTGAACTTGGAAGCACAAATGCGTAAAAGATAATGGGAAAATAAAGGAAAAGAGGAAAATCATCAAGAGACCAAGCATGTAAGGGCTAGTTTTGAAAGAGTTGCCATGTCATTTAAAGTATGCCTACTTAGAATACCAAGAAAAAACTGATTATTTGCAAATGCACTTGATGCCGAGGAACAAAGATTATTTAAAATATTAAGGAAGCATAAGGAATCTTTAGCTCGGTCCATCGAGGAACCTGGCTGGGTATTAGTCCAACAGTTTGCATGCATAAGATTCTGCTGGAAGAGACTCTTCAAAACCATATGTAGAACGAGAAGACTAATCCAAGTGATGAAAGAAGTAATGTCGGAAGGAGGTACTCAAAATTGTTGAATGCTAGTTTTATCTACGCTTACTCGTATACCCCCGAGCCCAAATTCATGTGGTTCCAAAGAAAGGAGGGTTTACCTGTGGATCGAAATGAAAAATGAATTGATTCCAAATGGGAATGCTGATTGTGGATGGAGGGTATGTATTGATTACGTAGTTGAATACAAAGAAACTAAAAGATCATTTTCCTTTGCCTTTCATTGATCAAATAAGTTGGATAGTTAGCAGACACCCTCACTTTTGTTTTCGGATGGGTACTCGGGTACAATCGGGACACTATTGCACTGCAGATCAAGAGAAGACCACGCTCACATGCCCTTATGGTACCTTTGCCTTTAGAAGGATGCCATTTGGGTTATGTAATTCACTACATTCCGTGAGGTGCATGATGTCTATTTTCTCGATTCGTCAAGAAGTGATGGAGATTTTCATGGATGATTTTACTGCAGGTATGGATCCAGCCTTGATCAATGTTTAAACAACTGGAAAACAAGATTCAAAGATGCCAAGACAAACAAATTAGCACCGAATTGGGAGAAATGCCATTTTATGGTAAATGTGTAAGGTATTGTTCGGGCATAAAATTTCCGCTAATGGACTAGAAGTTGACCAAATTCAAAGTATCCATTATCAAGACTCTCGCACTACCTATCACGCAAAAGGAGTAAGAAGTTTCTTGGGGCATGCCGGATTTCCACAGAGATTCATCAAAGACTTTTCAAAATAGCGACCACTATGACATCGGAAAAGGATACAAGGTTCAATTTGATGATTCCCGCATGATGCTTGGCGAAATCAAGATCGATCGGGTATTGCGCACCTATAATGGCCGCACTGCACGGAATCGTGGATTTGAAATAATGTGTGATGCCGCGGTTTTGCTATGGAGCCGTGGTTGGGGCAAAAGAAAGGAGAAAGTATTCGTGGTCATATACTATGCTAGTAAGACCTTCAATGAAGCACAAGAGAACTACTCAACAATCGAAAAAGGAGATGCTAGCTATGTGATTCATTGCGGAAAATTTAGCAATACATTTTGGGATCCCATGGTAATTCACACGATCATGCAAAGAATCAAATACTTGATGTCGAAAAAGGAAGCCAAGCCAAGATTGATAAGATGGGTGTCAGCCGTTGCAAGAGTTTGATTTGAAATAAAGGATAAAAGGATGTGACAATGTGGATAACCACCACCGCCCGTGAGTAGAAAGAAACAAAGGATGAAGAAGACAATGTGCGCTAACAGAGAACTTCCTGCATGAGCAATTGTTTAAGGTTTCCTCTGAACCTTCCATGGTATGTCGATATTGTGAATTATCCTCGGCTTAGAGTAATGCTCTTCGTAATTCAAATACCAAATGTAAGAGGGAAATTCAGAATCGGGATACAGAGGTTATATTTTGACGACCTAATTATTATTCAAGAGAGGTGCTGACATGATAATAAGATTATGTGTGCTGTTGCGAACAAGGCAACATTTTAAATGAATGCCATGCATCACCATACGGGGACACTTTTCAGAGAAAGAACAAATTTCACAAGATACTCCAATCGTGGTTTTATCAGCCCACTATCTTCGTGATTGTGCGTATCGGGTGAAATTGTGTGATCGATGCCAAAGGATTGCAAATATCAGCAGGAATGAAATGCCCCTAAAAGGTATTATGGTGATACAAATTTGATGCCTGGGGGGAATAGATTTATGGGACCCTTCGACCATCATTGAAACATCAGCATCGCTAAAGGTAGATTATGTCTCCAAATGGTGAAGCGCTGTCCGAGGAATGATGCTAACACAATTTGTGAGTTTCTTGCAAAGAATATTTTACAGGTTTGGAACCCTTAACCATTATTAGTGATGGGGGAACCCATTTTGCTAACAAAATATTTGCAAAACTCATGAGCATATGGGATCAAGCATATAATGAGTTTAGCGTATCATCCCCGCACTAATGGGACAAGGGTAAATTTCCAACAAAAAGGGGAGATCAAAAAGAATACTTGAAAAGACTCCGTGAGCCTGCCAGAAGGATTAGCCTCCAAACTTGATGATGCACTTTGGGCCTACAGGACTGCATTCAAAACTCCCATTGAATGTCCCTGGCTGCAGTTGCTTTGGCAACCATGTCATCTCTTGAATTAGAATACAAGGCAATGTGGGCCATCAAGAAGTTAAACTTCGATTTTAAGGCTGCAAAGGAAGAGAGACTGCTCTAACTGTCTGAATTGGAAGAACTGAGAAATGAAGCTTATGACAATGCTCGAATATACAAAGATAAGACAAAGAAATGGCATGATCAGAGAATCTTGAGAAAAGAGTTCGTAACAAAGCTGTGTTCTCATTGTTTAACTCTGGGATCGAAATTATTTCAAGGGAAATTAAAATCCAACTGGAGCGGGCCATACACAGTAGTATCAAGTACTACATTTGGAGCAGTGACACTGAAGACTACTACTGGTGAAGAATTCAAGGTCAATGGACAAAGGTTAAAGCATTATCTCAACAGGGAGGAGGAAGTTGAAGAACTCCAACTGGTTCTAAGGAAAAAGAAGAAGTACCACAACAAGAAGTCCAACCTAAGGACTCAAAACCGGAAAGCAAATTTAATGGAGGCAAACCTAGGAGGATTTCAATGCTGATTTTAAATTTTGAATTATTCTTTTCTTTAGTCGCCGATGAATTAAGCTTCTAATTTGTTTTCCGTATGATAGATTTAATTTTTTTATTATTAGAAATTGATTGTATTTTAACTAGAATCTTTCCTCGATTATCGAAGGATCTTCCGCAAGGGTTCAAGGACATGAATAGCGCGGCAACTATGTATCGATTCCAGCAACTCGCAGAGAAGTCACAACATGAGAAAAAGGGAGTAACCTTCTTTAACCAAATCCTCGTAGTTATGATTGAACTACTGTTAAATCGTTGCCTCGAAATATAAATTGATAGATGTGTAAATGTGTTAGAACAATAACAAAATTCAAAGTTTTTGAATTCATTGAATTAAAGGCTTAGGTCACAATGTATGGGTTATGTCGCAAGAACATTAGCTACGTCCATACATAACATTGATGTCGCGGACGCTTGTAAAGAACGCTTAGTGGGTAGTAAGTGAAAGGATTCATGTCGCGACACTAATCGTGATGTCGCGACGCGAATTAAGTTTCAACGGAGAAGGAATTTCGCCACATCCAATAATTCCTGAAACCCAGACATGTCGCGACATCCCGGGTATGTCGCGACATAAATGCGACACATGCCAACTAATACTCATTCCAAAAGCCCTAAATTTAATGATCTCAAATGAAAGGAGCGGAATTGAAGTCGCGACAAGTCATAAATGAAGCATTAATCGTGCCACGAACATTGATTGAATTGCAACTGTTGGATACTATCTCATTCACTCCAACCCACATAACCATTCGCCTTCGTCTTCCCTCTGAATCTCAACCTCCGAAAACCCTAGCAGTCCCAACCTTCAGAAAAGCTTTTCTCTTGCTTCCAATGGCTGAAATTCCCACACTGGTCCCTAACCTCGACGAGATAATGAGGGAACACGAACAATCAGAAGAAGAAGAAACTCATCAAGGAGAACAGTTAGATGAGATTCGTCGGGAAGAACAAGTAGGAGAGACGCCATCGGAAGCACCCGAAGCTCCGGGGACTTCTCAAGAAAGGGCGTAAAGGGAAAGGGAAAAAGCTGAGAGAAGAAGTAGAAGATTTCGCTCGGTTTAAGCTTATTCTCGTGAAGAAGTATTACGCTAACAAGGGTTTTGTTACGTAGAGGAGATTCAAAAACCCCGTGACTCCTTCATGAGATGATAGAACAGAGGATGGGAGAGTCTTTTGCGCCGCACCAAAAGGTGGATATACAAGATCAGAGAGAGAGTTTTATTCCAACATGGTGGGAAGGAAGGGAGAGGGAGCTGTTTTTGTTAGAGGAGTCTGGGTCTCATACGAAGCGAAGGCCATCAACGAAGCCTATGGCATGACAACGCACAAGCATGGCTCCAAATTCAAGAAAATTTTGGAAAAGCCGAATCTAGAAAGATTGCCGAGAAGCTCATCAATGGAAGGGCGAGTTGTGACCTCGTAAAAGAAGGAAAGCCAAGAACTCGAATGTGGGAGCCTTTACGGAAGAAGCAAAGGTATGGTTTTACTTCCCCGCGCCCGCTTTGGTTCCAACAAGACATTTATGCACGCTGAGAGAACAAGAAGCCGTACTTCACTGTATGCCATACTAAAGGGATACAAGAGATCTACTATAGGAGTTATCATTGAGAACTCTATCACGATATCATGAAGGAAACAAAAGAGGTTCCATTTCTCACCCAGCAACAATCACAGTTCTTTGCTTGAAGGCTGGAGTGAAAGGAGTTTGGGAGTCAGAAGAAGAAGTCCTAAGAGCTTCACCCCTCCTTTTCCGACTGTGAGTTAGTAAGGGACCAAGAAACGGGGAGGAAAAAGGAGGCCGGTAGAGAACGTGAGGTGAAACCCAAGTCAAGAACTGTAAAAGGAGACCCGTAGGGCCACCGATCAAGGAGCAGTAGCACCCAAAGGATATCACCCGACCACAACAATGATTACATGTTTGCAGATAATGAAGGGCGTGATGAAGACGTTCCCAATTAGGACTTCTCCATCCTCGTCGCTCCATCCTCGTACAAAACAGTAAATTTCCAACACGAGAAAGCTCAAGAGGAGCACAAGAGACACCACCTCGAAGCCTCAATTTGATGCGTAAAAGAATAGAAGAAAGAGAGAAGGAATGGAACCTAAAGTGAATTCGAGAAGGGACGTATGAAAAGAATTGAAAAGAAGAGACCAACAAAGGGGGAAGAAGAATTAAACGTAAAAGAAAGGGAGCATGAGGCGGAGATCCAAAGAAGAGAACAATGCGGGAAGGAAGAACTGAATGTAAGAGGAATGTATGGGGAAAATGTTGAAGCAAAGAAGGAGAGGAGTTCAAGAGAGAAATGAAGGGTGAGATCAAGATCTTTAATCGAAACTCAACCGAGGTCATGAAGCTTTATAACAAGGCTTGACGAGACGCTTCAACTCCTAGCATTGCTAGAGAAAAGAGATAAGGAGCATGACAATCAAATTTGGGGAGCGTATAAAGTGGCTCAAATTACTATACAAATCTCTACGTAAGGAGCTAGGAAAACAAACCGAATGAGACAAAAAGCAATGGGAGGTCGAATCCTACGTGCGTAAGTGAATGGCCGAAAATTTAGATTTGATTAACAACAATCTTTCTAAATTCTCGAAGTCATGACAAATGGAACACAATGAATGGCTTGGGAAGAGACAAGATGTACTGAACAAGAAAGTTGATCTCTCTAATGAGATTGTCATTGAAGAACAGCTTGAGAGGGAAACTAAGAAGAGAAAAGAAAGAAGGGAAATGAAGTTCCCTTCATTCCCAGCTCATTTGAACACTTTAGACCTAGATCCCCCTGATATTTTTGCCACCTCGTCCAAAAAGAAGAAATAGACCTTCTCCTTACCTAACCTTTCAGTACCATCCTCCTCCCATACTGCGGTATCCAACGCTGAAAATCAATCGAAATAAATGAAAGTTAAATGGAATTACAGTACTATTTTGCATTTGATTGTTCAATGTTGTGTTGTTGCGGGTTGAATGATTAGGAAATCAAAGTAGAAGAAGTTCCGTAATAAAACTCACGAGAGGACATTATCTTACTGAATGAAGTAGCTAGGAGTAGAGTAAGTCGAAATGAGGGAAAAAATTAATAAGGACAAATGCATCTAGTTTAATTGAAAAACAAGGTAAAAATTACTTATATTTAATCGATAAGTCCGTATTAGAGGAAGGTAATACAAATGTGATGGAACAAACATATTTTTGAGTTTGTGGTATGAATGCAAATCAAGGAACCCGTTGAATATCAATTAACTTAACTACTCATAAATAAAATGGGTCAAGATATTCTTATAGTTAGTCACAATCTGATAAATCCAGATTCTAGAATTTGTTAGATTATTGATTGAAGTGAAACTTAGGTGATTCAGTCGACAAGAGATGATACAGCCATTCTCGATAGCTCGAGCCATGCTAGCCATATCCCTATTCATATGCTGAAGCATATACAATAGTTCCAGAAATTGAGCCAACAAGCCTATTTTTCAAAAATAGACCAATGGAAACCCCAACTCATCTTAAGACATCAATCCTTCAGTAAAGAACCTACGATTACCCAGGAATTCAAAGAGGAAGAAAGAAATGAAGTTTGGGGGAGTTTATATTTTTGAGGAACTCAAAAAGGGAATGAAAAGAAAAAGGCAAGGAGCAGAAAATGCAGCAGAAAAGAAGGCTTCTAGGGATAAGTTTTATCTCGGCCTAACTCTCAACAATTAAGTTCTTAGGGGGTGTTTCAACACCTAGTACCCTAATGCCATCCGTATGGGAGTTACTAACCCAAAGTTCGCAAGAGTGTTAGAAAGCCTAAAAAAGTTAAAACATTGCACTATCCCTTAGTGGTAGCAACCAAGGAACTTCCCCTGAAATTATAAGAGTAAAATAGGGGGAATACAGTTCTGAAACGAAGAAATCAAAGAGATATCCCCAAACATGAAGTTTAGGGGAGTTTACTAGAGAAACTATAAGAAAGAAGTGGTAGAAGAAAAGAGAAAATGTTCAGGGGTGATCTTAACCTAAAAAATTCCTTCCATCCTACCCATTAACCAAGCCTCACAATATAAGCCCAAAAGACCTTGATTGATTCGAAGGTCGACCACCTACATTAGTGGAGATCAATATGAAAAACAAGCCTATGGAATTGGAAGAAAGGAAACAATCAAAATTGTGAAGAACTTTAGGAGCAATTTGATTCAGCCATAAATTGAGAAAGGAATTTAATTCATTATTCAACAGATCCAATGAGTATATTGTTTGTAAAACAATTTCAACATGATATTGCGATAACATAAAGAGTAGACCACCTGAACTGGACTTGCCAACGTACGTAAAATTTTGCATACCTTGCATTGCAATTAAATTGAATGAAACTGCAGAACAAATCACAGTAAAATGTCCTTAAAAATTATTTGTTTGAGGACAAATAATTCTTTTCTTTTCTTTGCGGAATTGAGGACAAGCAAAACTTTAAGTTCGGGGGAGTTTGATGAGCTTAAAAGTCATCTATTTTAGTCCATTTTTCTGCTCTATTTTCATCTAGAAATGAATAATTACTATAATGTAAATATGAAGAAACTCACCAAATTGTTATTAGCGGTGGAAGAGAGAAAGAAAGTAGAAAATACAAAGCAATAAGTGGAAGAAAAGTGCAACAATGGCAGGCAAAATGAAAAAGAACCGGCCGATTCATCGATGCGCTGGGTCGATACGCTCAAATTCTCGAGGTCGTGACACCAAAAGAATTAAAGGAATTTGATGCAAGAAGGACAAAGTAGTACGTGTCAAGTACCGAAGGGTAATCGTGAGCTAAGAGAAACGACGGGCCGCGACAAAGATTCCGAGGTCGCGACAACAATTGATGTCGTGACGAGGATGAGAGGTCAGCGACAAATGTAAAACACCTTTAAGCTATGAGAGGTTTGGACTGATGAAGCTACCGGAACTTAAGTCGATGTCGTGACGAGAGATTGATGTCGCGACATTGATGATGTCACGACAAGAGGCTGAAGTCACGAAATCTAAAGACCAGTTGAAATCTGCAAATGATGTGACAAGATGTCGCGACAAGAGATTGATGTCGCGACATCAGGAACCATCAGATGAAAGCCGGCGGGGAAATGAATCGCCACGATAAGAGGGATGGCGTCACGCATCAAAAGCCATCAAGTGAAGATCGCAAGTCGGTCGATGTGTCGCCACATAAGATCAAGTCGCGGCTACAGACTCGCCGCTTGAAGGTGAAAGTTTCATAAAGTGAGGTCGACAAGATATCGATGTCGCGACAATCAGAACGACTAGATCAAAGCCGCAGCAGAAGTTTATTGTCGCGACATCAACTGATGTCGCGACAACAGGAGCGACTGGCTGGAAGCTACGCTTCTTAAGACGATGTCGCGATTAGAGATTGATGTCGCGACATTCAAGATCACCAAAGCATCAAGTAGATGATTTCGAAATTCGGAGTAATACGACAAGATATAGACGTCGCGACATCAGGAGAGGTGAAATTGAGACCAGCCAAGACGTGAGAAGATGTCACGACAAGATATAGAGGTCGCGACATCATGAATGACCAAATCAAGGTAACATGGAGTAAGTTGATGTCGCGACGTGAGGTTGATGTCGCGACATCATGACAACTAGTGGAAGGGTGCAGATGACTTGAGCTGAGGTCACGACAAGATATAGACGCTGCTACATCGAGAGGTGAAATTGAGACTCAAACAAGACGCGGAGAATATGTCACGAAAGATATAGAGAGGTCGCGGCATCAAGGAATGACCAAATCAAGGTAACATGGAGGTTGATGTCGCTGGTCGCGGAGGTTGATGTCGCCGACATCATGACAACTAAAGTGGAAGGGGCGCAGGAGACTCAGCCCATGTCGCGACAACATCCCGATGTCGCTGAAGATCGTGAACAAACCATTGAAGACCGCAAAGGACTAGAATGGATGTCGCGACAAAGGCCATGATGTCGCCGACATCACAAGCGATCAACCGAAACTTACAAGGGCATAAGATCGCGTCGCGGACAACATGAACGAATAGCTTCATAGGAAGCGTAACTTTGCCAATGTCGCGACATGAGTTCGCGTCGCTACAAGAGAAGTGATGACGGAACTGAGAGCAAGAATTTGGGCCTGCTACTCTTAAAATCCACAAAAATAGCCTATATTGGGATTAGGGCCCAATTGAGAACTCCTATAAATACGCAGTTTATCCAACTCATCTGGGCAACGCGCTGCATTCCAGAGGTCCTGGATTGGCCGAAAGCTCATTTTCTTTATTTTTCTTTTATTTTCTTTATTTTTCTTTTATTTTTCATTTTCACATATTTTAGAAATGTATTGTTTATCGTATTTTCTTTTTCTTTCCTTTTTCGCTTTGTTTTGTCTGACTAATGTTATCGTTGAGTCGGTCGAATGCCGAATCAATTTCTTTCACTACTAATTGAACGTATGGAATTTCGCATAAATTCAAATTCGATTGTTCCAGCTTCCATTTGCGCTATTCTATGGATCGGGAGGAATGTCAGATCGTGTGATTCGTAATTGAGGAATCCAAATTCTTCCATTAAGTGAACATGATAGTCGACTTATCTTTCCCGTAGATTGCTCCATGCAGCCTTGTTAATTTCGCTAATGAATTTATTTCGTTTTGGGTTTATTGTCTGGGATTCAATATCGCTTTGTATACCCGCTAAGATTTGCGCCATTGCTCGGATTTCAAGGGAGGTCCTCCGAGGACACAGTGGAAGACATTCCCGAGAGTAATGTACATTTCTTTGAAGGTATACTAACCCGCTATTAGGATCTTATGAGCTTTGTAAGTCTACTTAGATAAATCCTCTTCTCACTTGAAATCAAGAACGAAATAACGAGTTATCTATTTAAACAAGCAAAGAGTTCACCTCAATCTCGATAGTGAGACTAATCCCGTGTTAGCCGTGATCTAATCAAGGTGTTACCGATCTATTCTAATTTCGAGGAAAAGTAACTGAAGTCAGATATCCTCGCTGACCGATAACTTGGGAGCTTAAGGTTTGATACCATAAACAGGTATGAAGTATTGCGCAAAAATATCCGACATAGAAGTCTTTTTTTAAAAGTAGTTATCTAATTCTCGTATTCGAGAGAATCAGCCATAAATTAGATAATGAAATGTGGAGGTGGAGAGATCCAGCCGCACTACAACGCCGACATTTTGAAACTGAATTAATCAAGAAATTTTATCAGAGTAACTAGCAGGAATTGATAGTTCACTACACTGCTCTCTTGATGTGTCTCTTTATGATAATTGTTCGTAATTCATTTCTCGTTATGTAACTTAGTTTTACCTTCATTTATTTTATTTCGCTTATTCTAATTTTCTATCTTCGCGCTTAGTTATTTCCACCTTTACGTCGAACACTACTATCATTTTGTGGTCCAAATAGTATGGAAATTGAGTAGTCAGGGTAGTTGATTTAAAATTCTTGAGATCTCTGCGGATCGAGACCGACTTAAATCATTTTATTACTTGTCGACCGTGCACTTGCGTAATAATATACCAAAACCAACTTTGAAAAAAAATGATTTACTCTAAGAGATTGAAGTTCCAAAGTTTTCAACCTTGTACATCCGCCTTTAGCTAATCAACACACTGTAGTGCACACTGGCCATCAATAAGTTGTGAAGCTATATACCCTTTCTTGCAAACCGCCTAGATCCGTCGACGACCATACAGGTCCGTGTTACCTACAAATGAAGACCAATGAAGTCTTCCCAAAAAAAAAAAAAAAAAAAAAAGCAAAAAAGAAAAAGAAAGAAGAAAAATAGAAATGAAAGCCGTGACACTTTGCCTTGAAACCCGAATGTAGTCCGAGGGGTATATGGCTAGTTATTTAAACCCGGTGGCCCTAAACTCACCGTCGGGAGTCACCGACTTTGTGTTCATTACACGGGTGGATGGGCAGAGTCTCTAGTGAGCTGTGTGGCCGGATTCCTCAAATCATTCAAGTCCCGGTGAAGCCCGAAGAGTTCGTGGCTCCACTTTTAACTTGATGCCCTAAACCTTAATTGGTTGGGAGTCATCGGTGGATCCCCGTTACACGGACTTTGGTGAAGTCGAGTTTTTAGCATTGCACCCTACAATACAATCGAAGTATGAAATAAGAGTGTAACTGATGAGCTTAAAAGTCATCTCTTTTTAGTCCATTTTTCTGTTTGTTTTTCAGTTAAAATTGAATATTTAATATACATAATTATGAAGAAACTCACCAATTTGTCATTAGCGTGAAGGAAGCAAGAAAGAAGAAAAAGCAAAGAGAAAATAAATAAGCCGGATAAAAATGCAACAATGGCGTAGCGTAAAATGAAAGTAAATCGGGTCGAGCCATTGATGCAACTGCGGGTCTCGCACAAATTCGCTTCAAGTCGCGGACATCGTGAAAGCCGAAGGAATTTGATGTCGGGTAGCCAGAGGAACACAACAGTACCAAGAAGGAGCATAAATTAAAGGAATGATGTCGCGATGCAAAACCGAGGTCGCTGACATCAAAAACAACTAAAGGCAATTTACAAAGAAGATTAAGTGATGTCGCGGAGCAAGAAGACCGGATGTCGCGACTACTCAAGAACAACCGATTGTTACGTGCAGACTTAATGTCAAGTCGTGGACATCAAGAGGAGATCAACTCCGAAAGCTTCAAACTATGAGGTCAGATGTCACACATCAGGGACACCCGCTCAAGGAAATAAGACTGTGAGCGGATGTCGCTGAGCCAAGATATTGATGTCGCGACATCATAACAAACAGGAAGGCTGCGTGAGACTCAGCCCATGTCGCTGACAACATCCCGACATGTCGCGGACATCGTGAACAACCATCAAGACCGGCAGTGCTGATTAGAATAGATGTCACGACAAGGCCATGATGTCGCGACATCACAAGCGATCAACTGAAACCTGCAAGGGCATAAGATTGGTGTCGTGACAACCTGAACGACCAGTTCAGAGGAAGCAAAACTTTAGTCGATAAGTTCTTTCCAAGGGACATGAGTTCGATGTCGCGACAAAGAGAACTGAGGTCGCACCTGAGCAGAACTCGGGCCTCGCTACTCGAAATCCACAAGAAGTTATATTTGGATTAGCCCAACTAGAAAAACCCTATAAACACGCAGCTACCTGCACAGCAGCGTTTGAGGCGCATCAAAGGAGAGATCCGCAGCCTGTATTTCACTTTTATTTTCTTTTCTTTTCTTTCTTTCTTTTATTTGGGAGCGTATGTTTATCTCAGATTTCTTCGAACTTTTGATCCTCAATGTTATCGCTTTGTCAAGCCGAATACAGACCAATTTCTTTTCAAAATTACTACTTGAATGCATTGAAGTTCGGGATAACCGCGATTCGACATTTCAGCCAATTGCGCTTATTCTTTGATCGTAAGAATGCCGCCTCGTGTGATTCAAGAATCGAGGAACCCACCCATTTAGTGAACGTACAGAAATCGAATCGATCTTTCCTCGTAGTAATTGGCGCAAAGATCTTCGCTCATTTCTGGCCACGAATTTACTCGTGATTATGAGTTTATTTATTTGATCCGAATATCGGGCCATTGGCACCCGTTAAGAATCAGATCGCTACTTCCGATTTCAAGGGAGGTCCTCCGAGTGACAATGTGGAAGGCAATCCCGGGAGTAAATGTACATTTCTTTGAAGGTATACTAACTGCTATTAGGATCCTTTAGCTTTGTGCTCACTTCTAGATAAATCCTCTCTCACTTGAAGTCAAGAACGAAGCTGAACGACTTATCTATTTAAATGCGTAGATTTCACCTCAATTCTGATAGTGAGGCCAATCCCGCGGTTAGCCGAGATCTAATCAAGGAAAGGCTGATCTATTTTAATTTCGAGGAAGAGTAATTTTGGAAGTTGTATATCCTTGCTTGACCGGGATAACTTGGGAGCTGGGCGTGTGTAATAAATTGAAGGGGAAAATGGGTATGAAGTATTGCAAAAGAAAAATACCCAACGTAAGGAAGTTCTTGTTAAAGTAGTTATCTCTGCTCCTCAGAATTCGAGAGAATCGTGAAGAAGGAGATAATCTAAATGTGGAGAGCGCTGGAGAGATCCAAATTCACTCACAAATGCCTTGGACAGATTTTGAAACTTGAGATAATCAAGAAATTTATTCAGTAGGAACTACAGGAATTGATCGTTCACTACGACTGTTTCATCTTGATGTGACTTCCTATGATAACTGTTCAGTATTCATTTCTTTTCGTAGGACTTTATTTTCATTCATTTGTTTTATTTCAGTCTATTTGAATGTTCATTTCTCTTTGAACTAGTTAATTTCAGCCTTTCATGCCGACACCCATATCAATTTATGGTCCAAATAGTATTAATTTTCGAAAGTAGTCGTAAAGCCGGATGAAAAATTCTCGGTGATCTCTCGTGGATCGATATCTGACTTATGTCCATTTTATTACTTGTCGACCGCGCACTTGCGCACTTCCTGCATCAAAACCAATAAATTAAATCGTTTCACTCTAAGAGATTTTGGTTATGATAGTATGAGGTCATCAAGTTTTATGGCGCCGTTGTCGGGGATTAGACAATAGTCCTTTGGTGATAATGCTATAAAATTTTATGCAAACGTGTTTTCGTCCCAGCCATCAAGTTTTGCCATACCGCGTCGTGGACGGGGATAATAGTCCTTGGTAATAACGTCAGAAATTTGTATGTGTTCTTTGGTCCTGGCCATCAAGTTTTATGATGCGCTGCTGCCGAGGATCGAAGGGACGAGTAATCAATATTCGATGAAAGAAGGAAATACTAATTTGGACATTTTTAAAAGAAAAAGAACAAAATATGCTTTCAAGCAAAGACTCTTTTAGCCACGACCTTTAATAAACCAAATTGAAAATATTTGTTGACCACTAATCGTGTTAATGTTAGTATGTTTTGTTTTCAAACAAAAGTTTAATGCATAGAAACAGCACACGGATCCGATTCCGAAGCAGAGCACGTAATTAGGAGAAAACACTTCAAGCTTGAGGAAGATAAAGAAGGCGTAAAACTCACCATGGCGTATGAAAGACGTGAACACCATCAAGTAGATCTTGAAGAAACATAAAAGAGTCTATAGTCAGTCCATCAAGAATCAAGGGTATCGCCCATCTATTTGCATGCACAAAATTTCGCCGGAAGAAACTTCAAGGCCAATCGTAGAACATCAAAGGAGATCAACTCGTAATGAAGGAAGTAGTCAAGAAAGAGGTACTCAAATTGCTAAATGCTGGTTTCATCTATGCACCCGTATAGTCCTCAAGAGTCCACCATGTGGTTCCAAAGAAGTGCGGATTTACCGTGATCCGCAGAATGAGAAAATGAATTGATTCCAACAAGAACGCTGATGTGGATGGAGGTATGTATTGGATGAGTTGTGAAGTTGAATGCAAAGAAACTGCAAAGATCACTTCGCCTTCATTGGATCGATGTTGGACGCGTTAGCGTGACACCTCACTTCTTTGTTTCTGATGGGTACCTGTGGATACAATCGTATCGCAATTGCACCCGAGGATCAAGAGAAGACCACATTCACATGCCCCTATGGTACCTTTGCCTTCAGAAGGATGCCATTTGGGCTATGTAATGCTCCAGCTACATTCCAAAGGTGTATGATGTCTATATTCTCATATTTGGTTGAAGAAGTGATGGAAATTTTCATGGATGACTTCACTGTGTATGGATCCATTTTGATCAATGTTTAAACAACTGGAAACAAAGATTTCAAAGATGCAAGACAAATGGGGCTAGCATTGAATTGGGAAAAAATGCCATTTATGTGACTACAGCATTAGTTCTTCGGGCATAAAATTTCTGCCACAGGATTAGAAGTAGACCAATCCAAGGTATCCATTATCAAAACTCTTGCACAACCTACCACAGTAAAAGGAGTAAGAAACTTCTTGGGGCATCCTGGATTTTACAGGAGATTCATCAAAGACTTTTCAAAATAGCCGCACCACTATGCAGACACTGGAAAAGATAATATGGCCCAATTTTGATGACTTCGCAAGGATGCTTTTTGAAGAAATCAAAATCGATTGGTACACCTATAATGGCCGCACTAATGGATCGTGGATTTGAAATAATGTGTGATGCTAGTGATTTTGCCATGGGAGCTGTGTTGGGGCAAAGAAAAGAAAAAATATTCAGGGCCATATACTATGCTAGTAAAACCTTCAATGAAGCACAAGAGAACTACTCCACAACTGAAAAGGAGATGCTAGCCATAGTATTTGTCAGGAAAATTCTAGGCAATACATTTTAGATCCCATGTGGTAATTCACACTGATCATGCAAAGAATCTCAAATACTTGATGTCGAAAAGGAAGCTAAGCCAAGATTGATAAGGTGGGTGCCACATATGTGGAGTTTGATTTGGAAATCAAGGATAAAGAAAGTGACAATGTGATAGTCGATCACTTGTCAAGAGTAGAAAGAAGCAATGTAAGAGGAGGAGAAAGTAATATTAATGCAGAATTTCCTGTGATGAGCAACTGCTTAAGGCTCTCACACCTATGGTATGTCAATATTGTGAACTATTATTTAGCTGTGGAGTAGTTCCTTTCCTAATTCACTTCCCAACGTAAGAGGAAACTCGTAACCCGATAAATGTGTATTATATTTGGGATGATCCACTTTTATTTAAAAGAGGTGCTGATATGATAATAAGAAAATGTGCGCGTAAAATGAACAAGGAAAATTCGGGTGAATGCCATGCATCACCTTATGGAGGGCACTTTTCGTGAGAAAGAACGTTTCATAAAATACCTTAACTGATTTTACCGCCCACGCCGTGAGATCAGACCGAATGGCCGCGCAGCGAAGATTTTTCTCTCAGCCATCACAGCTATAAATGAAATGCCCCTAAGAAGTATTATGGTGGTGCAATTATTTGATGTATGGGGATGGATTTTATGGGACTATTCCCACCATCATTTGGGAATTTGCATATTACCGCTAGCAAATGATTACATTTCCAAATGGGTCGAGGCAGTGGCTTGTTCTAGAAATGATACATTACGCTTATGAACTTCTTTGCAAAAGAATATTTTGAGCGCATTTGGAACACCTGTGACTATCATCAGTGATGGGGAAGCCATTTGCAAACAAGATATTTGCAAAACTCATGAGCAGTGTATGGGATCAAACATGTAATGAGTCTAGCGTATCATCCCCTGCATAAATGGGCGCGTACTCCCAAACAGTGGAGATTAAAAGAATACTTGAAAAGGCAAGGGAGTCCAAATGTGAAGGATTGGCCTTCCAAACTTGATGATGCACCGGGCCACGTAGATCGCATACAAGACTCCCATTGAATGTCTCCATACGTAATTGTATTCTAAACCATGTCACCTACCTCTAGAATTAGAATACAGGGCAATGTGGGCCATCAAGAAGTTGAACTTCGATTTCAAAACTGCAAAGGAAGAGAGATTGCATACAACTCGTCCGAACTGAAGAACTCGAGAAATGAAGCCTATGATAATGCTACCATCTACAAGGGATAAGACAAAGAAATGGCATGATCAAAGGATCCTAAGAAAGGAGTCTCGTATAGGGAAAGAGTTCTATGCGACCCAGATCGGGGTTGTTTCCAGGGAAGTTAAAATCCAAATGGGGTGGACCATACATAGTGGTGTCAAGCAATACATTTGGAGTAAAGTGACATTAAGGGCAGATACTGGAGAAGAATTCCGAGTAAATGGACAAAGACTTAAGCACTATTTAAGGTAGAGGAAGGAATGAAAGAGCTCTTGCCAGGATCTCTAAAAAGAAGAAGGAACACAACAACAAGTCCAGCTAAGGACTCAAAACTGAGCAGCTGATGGGAGGCAACCCATAGGAAATCTGAATTTCTAATTTTATATATGAATTTTAGTTAGAATTCGTGTTGATTTATTAGCAATTACTGTGCCTTTGTTTTAGTTTGATGTAATCAATTTCACAAGATTGCAGTTACGTGGAGCAAAAAATGCAAGGAATGCGGGAAGAGCAATTGGGCCGGATAACTTCAACACCACATGGAGGAACACAGAAAAAGGGAAGCATTTTTTTTCTCCCACATAAATTTCAGAGAAAGTGAATTTAGTACATGTATGAATTGTCGCGGTGAAATTGATTCATTTGATGTTGAAGAGTTTAGGAGAAGCAAGAATGAAAGATTCTAGGAACATCGAAGCTTTAAGGTCAAGTCGCTACAAGAGAACTTCCTTTAAAAAGAAGAACGCGACATCATAACACATAGAGGACATATATACTTTCACAACCAAGGGATGGCTTGTCCCAACAAGGGTTGAGAAGGTCGCGACAATTAACTTGATGTCGCGACAAATTAGGAAATGTTGCCAGCTGGAAATTTTTAAGGTTTGCCCTAATGACAACATCTTGTTTTAAGGTGGCATTAAAGTCGCGACATGTGGAAATAAATGAAATAATTTAGAGCTCATAAATTTTGATTGAATCTGCAAACGGTTGAGTACTTTCCCAACTTCCACTCCATTCCAACCCGGTTCATCTCTCCCCTCTGATTTTAAACCCCTGAAAACCCTAGGTCCCGAAATCTTCAGAAACTTTCCTTCTTCTCAAATAACCGAACCATCAAACCTCAACCCTAACCAAGAAGAATTCATGGAGGAAAACGTGCAATCAGAAGAAGAGAATCGACAGGAAGAACGGAATGAAAGAACACCTGCCGAAGCATCAGAGGGACCAACAGTTCCTGAGGAAAGCATTAAAAAGGACAAGAAAAAAATAGCAGAAGAGGAAATCGAAGATTTTGTGTCAGAGGAAGCCTACTCAAACTGGAGGAAACATTATGCCGGAAAGGGGTTTGTAGCAGAAAGACGATTCAAAAACCCTATCGCCCCTTTCAAGGAAATGATAAAGAAAAGAGGTTGGGAAACCCTCTGCGCACATCAAAGAGCAGGGTATGCAGCAGTAGTAAGGGAGTTCTACTCAAATTTGGTAGGGAGAAAGGACAATACTGTATACGTTAGGAGTGAGCCTGGGTGTCAGATGGAGCAATGTGCCATTAACCAAGTTTATGAAATGGCGTGACACAAGCATGGGTCAAAATTCAAGAAGCTCCTCGAAAACCCAGATTTCAAGAAGATTGCAGAAAAACTCACTGACGGGAAGGCTCACCATATGTGAGAAGGAGACCAAAACCCTAAACAGGGAAGCCTCTACCGAGGAGGCTAAGGTATGGTTCTACTTCCTAGCCTCTGCTTTGTTCCAACTGTACACCCGAGCACAAAGTGAGGAACAGAGGCGGGCCAAAGTATACGCCAGGCCCGAAGGGATGGTAAGATCAATATAGGGACAATAATAGAAAATTCGATAATGAGGTACCACGAAGGAAACAAAAGAGGAGCGATCCCTCACCCAAGAATGCTACAACCCGTGGCTCAAGGCTGGAGTGAGAGGATTGGGAAGCGTAAGAAGAAGTTCACGACATCACCACTCTTATCGATGTGAGTGAGTAAAGGACCAAGAAACCGAAGAAAAGGGGGTAACTGACAAAAACAGAGAAGAAGTTCCAACCGCAAGAGAAGAAGAAGTGAACACAAAAGCTCCTCCCCGAGTTAATAATTTCCCATTTACACGCAGTATGTGATGAAAAGAAACCCAAAGAGATTTCTTCCTTAGCTAGTTCTCTCCCATGCAAGGTAGAACATTCAAAGAAAAGGGAGAAAGTTCTAGTGGGGAACACAAGAGAACTGTGCAATCATGGAAATGCTTCTTTCCATGCAAAACAAGATGGAGGCGGAAAAGGAGGAGGTCTCAAGAACAAGAGTTCAGGAGGAAGTCTATGAAAAAGAACTAAAAAGAAGAGATCAAGAATGGGAAGAAGAACCACAGAGAAGAGAAGAAAGGTTTGAAGTCGAGTCGCAAAAAAGGGAATCAGGAACGGAAGCAAAGTCAGTGCGAAGGAAGAACAGATGAAGGAGGTAATTCCAGAAGAAGTAGAAAACTTCAGTAAAGGAAATGGGAAACATGGGATAAAGATCTCATAAAGAAGCCTAAGTTCGCCACGAGGCATCCGTTAAATAACTGCTAATGTGAGACAATCAAATTTCGGGGAATACTGTAATGGGGCACGCCAAACAGAAGAGTGCACTAAAGGAGAACATCAATGGATTTAAATTTTTACATGTCCTTGTTGAAAGATTTTGAGACAAAGATGGAAGGGAGAGATTAAGGTGTTAGATGGAAACGATGCACTGTGAGGAAGATGTGGCTAGGAGAAC
Organism: Tetrastigma voinierianum; assembly: GCA_016808115.1. NCBI lineage: Eukaryota > Viridiplantae > Streptophyta > Magnoliopsida > Vitales > Vitaceae > Tetrastigma > Tetrastigma voinierianum. Next base: position 179,845 of record JAEQBH010003680.1, on the reverse strand, counting down.
TGACTTGATTTGTAACAACCCGTCAAAATCTTGGAGGTCATGACAGAAATGGAGAAAAACATGAACACACTTGGAATGAGACAGGATGAACTGAACAAAAAGGTGGACCTCTCGAATGAATTGGCACAAGAAGAGCAGACCGACAAAGAGAGAGCCAAGGGAAAGAGGAGAATAGAAGTGAAGATTCCAGAATTCAGCCCACAATTGACACTCTGATCCGGGATCCCTGCATATCTATACCCGCAAACGTAAAAGAAAAATTAATTCTATCCATTCATCTTCAATCACCCTTTCATAATCGTAGTTCAAGTCGTTGCAATTGAATCAAAATAAACAGAAACTTGAATTAAATTGTTGTGTGCGTGCTATTTTGAATTTGTTGGTTCAATATTGTGTTATTGGGAAGATGCATGATTAGGACATTAAAGTAGAAATTAGTCTGCACAAAAACTCCGTGGATGTAAATGAATTGAATTGAATGAAGCAAAGTAGATTGGGAAATGAGTCGAAATGCACAAGGGACAAAATGAATACAGTTTAATTGAAACACAAGGTGCAAAAGCATTTATATCTAATCGATAAGTCCAGACCAGGAAAGTAATACAAAAGAGGGAACAAAACAGTACTGGAAGCCAGGGTATGAACAATAAGTCAAGGAACCTGTTGAATATCAATTAATTTAAATACTCATTAACAAAAATGAGTCAAGGTACTCCCTATGGTTAGTCACAACTGTTCAAACCAAATTCTAGAATTTGTTAGATTATTGGTTGAGGCGAAATCTTAGGTGATACAGCTGACAAGAGATGATACAGGCCATCCTTGGATAGTTTGAGCCATTTTAGCCATCCCTACTTATATGCTGATGCATATACCTTAGTTCCAGAAATTGAACCAACAAGCTTATTTTTCAAAAATAACCAATGGAAACCCCAACCCATTCTAAGAAATCAATCCTCCAAGAAAGAATCCTTATGATTACCCGTGAACCCAAGGAGGAAGTAAGAAATGAAGCTCTTGGAATATATATTTTCGAGGAACTCAAAAAGGAATGAAAGAAAAGACAAAGAGCAGAAAATGCAATAGAAAAGAAGCTTAAGGGATAATGATTCAGGCCTAACCTCTTGAACACTAAGTTCTAGGGTGTTTCAACACCTAAGACTTCTAATGCCATCCTGGTATGTGAGCACCAACCCAAAAGTCAAGAAAGCTAGAAAGCCTAAAAAGTTAAAACATTGCACTATCCTTAAATGGTGACAAACAAAGAAAAAACTTCTCCAGTGAAATTACAAGTGAAAAATAGGGGGCATACAGTTCTGAATTGAAGAGATCAAAGAGATGTCCCAAACATGAAGCTTAGGGGAGTTTATTAGAGAAACTATAAGAAAGAAAGGGCAGAGGAGAAAAAAAGGGTCGGCATCTTAACCTAAAAATTCCTTCCATCCTACCCATTACCCAAGCCTAACAATATAAAACCCAAAGACCGATTGATCTTGAAGGTCGAAATCACCTACATTAGTGGAGATCAATATGAAAAACAACTTATGGGAATTTGGAAATATGGGTAATCAAAAACGGTGAAGGACTTTAGAGCACCTGGGAATGACTCAAGATGAAAATGAGAAAGCAAAATAATCTATTATTCAACAGGATCAATGATTATGTTGTTTGTAAACACTTCAATAGCTTTAGTTTGTATACTATGAAAAGTAGAAACTAACCTTGAACTGGATTTGAAGCTAGATATACAGAAAATGATGCATACATTGTATTTCAATTAAATTGAATACCACTGCAGAACAAAACAGAAACAAAACAGAAAAATGTCCTTTTTGTTTGAGGACAAACAAATCTTTTCTTTTCTTGCTTGAGGACAAGGTAAATTTTAAGTTTGGGGAGTTTTGATGAGCTTAAAAGTCATCTTTAGTCCATTGTTTTTCAGTTAAATTGAATACTTAATATACATAATTATGAAGAAACTCACCAATTTAATAATAGTGTGGAAGGAAGCAAGAAAGAAGAAAAGCAAAGAAAATGCGTAAATAAGTGGATAAAAATGCAAATGAATGGCGTAGCATAAATGAAAGCAATCGGCTGAAGCCAATGATGCAAATAGGTCCGTGAGGCAATTAAGCCTCAAAGTTGTGACATCAGGAAAGTGAAGGGAATTTCCATAAGCCAGAAGGCAGGGAACACAAATAGCAAATGGGTTAGAAGGAGCATAAATTAAAGGAATGATGTCGTGACAGAACAGGCCGTACATCAAAACAACCAGCGTTTACAAAGAAGATTAAGTGATGTCGCTGACAAGAAGACTGATGTCGCGACACCAAGAACAACCGATTGTTACAGGTAGAGACTTAAGGCTGAAGTCGTGACATCAAGAGGAGATCAACCCAAGCTTTAAACTATGAGGTTGATGTCACGACATCGGGACACCTGCTCAAGGAAATAAGACCAGAGCGGATGCGTCGCTGATAAGATACAATACGTCGCGACATCATACAAATATAAGGTCAGCAGGAGACTCGAGCCCATGTCGCGATAAATATCCTGATGTCAAAGACATCGCAACAAACCATTGAAGATCGCAAAGGATTAGAATAGATGTCACTTATTAAGGCCATGATGTGACATCACAAGTGATCAATCAAACCCGCGGCGCATAAGATTGGTGTCGTGGGACAACTCGAACGACTCGCCCGTAGGAAGTGTAACTTTAAGTCGATGTCGCTGACATGAGTTCGGCGTCGCACAAAGAGAACCGGAGGTCGTAATCGAGCGCAGAATTTGGGCCTGCTACTTCAAATCTACAAAGAAGTTATATTTGATTAGGGCCTAAATCGGAAACCTTATAAATACGCAGCTACCCGTAATAGTAAAGCAAGTCGGAGGGCACAGCTAAAGGAGAGATCTGGTGTACTTTAGGCTTACCACTTTATTTTCTTTTCTTTTCTTTCTTTCTTTCTTTCTTTATTTTAGAGCGTGATGTTTATATCTCAGCATTTCTTTCGCTTTTTTTTGATCCAATGTTATCGTTTGATGAAGTCAATACGTAATTCACTCATTTTCAAAATTAATAACTGAATGCAACGGTTCGTGACAAATTTCGACCATTATTTCGGGGTCAATTGCAAGCTATTCTTTTGATCAAGAATGCCAGTCTCTGCAGATTCAGCAATTGAGGAACCCAAACATTTAGTGGGGAACGCTGTAGTCGAATTGGATCTTTCCCGCAGTAATTAAGTAAAGATCTCGTTCATTTCGGGCTACTAATTTATCGTGATTATGAGTTTATCGATTTTGGATTCGAATATCGCTTTACTTATACCCAAGTAAGAATTGCATCAGCATTCGATTTCAAGAGGTCCTCTGAGGAGGCAGTGGAAGACAATCCCGGGAGTAATGTACACTTTGAAGGTATACTAACCTCGCTATTAGGGATCCTTCAGCTTTGTAAGTTCACTTAGATAAATCCTCTTCTCACTCTAGTCAAGAACGAGTTGAACGACTTATCTATTTAAATGCTGCAGATTTCACCTCAATTCGGATAGTGAGGCCAATCCCCGTGTTAGCCGAGATCTAATCAAGGAAAGGTTGATCTATTTTAATTTCGAGGAAGAGTAATTGAAGCTCAGATATCCTTGCTCGACCGATGAACTCGGGAGCTAAGGTGTACAGTCCATAAAATGGGTATGAAGTATTGCAAAAGAAAAATACCCAACGTAAGGAAGTTCTTGTTAAAAGTAGTTATCTCGTTCCCTGTAATTCGAGAGAATCAGGAAGAAGGAGATAACGAAATGTGGAGCGTGGAGAGATCCAGCTGCACTACAAATGCCTTGGACAGATTTTGAAACTTGAGATAATCAAGAAATTTATTCAGTAGGAACTACAGAATTGATCGCTCACTACGCATCGCTTCATCTTGATGTGACTTCCTATGATAATCGTTTCGCATTCATTTCTTTTCGTGAGGACTTTATTTTCATTCATTTGTTTTATTTCGCCATTCAATGTTCATTTCTCTTGAACTAGTTAATTTCCCGCCTTTCATGTCGACACCCATATCAATTTATGGTCCAAATAGTATTAATTTTCGAAAGAATGTGGTAGTTGATGAAAATTCTCGAGATCTCTCGTGGATCGATATCTCGACTTATGTCCATTTTATTACTCTTTGTCGAATTGCACTTGGTGTAATTTCAGACCAAAACCAATAAATTAAATTGTTCTACTCTAAGAGATTTTTGGTTATGATAGTATGAGGTCATCAAGTTTTATGGCGCCGTTGCCGGGGATTAGACAATAGTCCTTTGGTGATAATGCTATAAAATTTTGTGCAAACGTGTTTTGGTCCGGTCATCAAGTTTTATGGCGCCATTGCCGGGGATTAGATAATAGTCCTTGGTAATAACGTTGTAAATTTGTATGTGTTCTTTGGTCTGTCATCAGTAACTGAATCTATTTAGGTTGGTCTTCGCTTAAGGTCCGCGCAGCTTGGCTGGGGGAGGGAATAGCTTGCAAACTTATTGGTCAAAACCGGTACCTTAAAAACACTTAGATTTCGTGGAAGTTCAAAGCTGACTTTGGAATTGATAAGCTGTCTCCGAAACTTGTTCCTATATGGCATTTGTTCTCTCATGATGGTTTTTGTATAGGGTCTAAATTGTTCATACTGAAGGTAAGGCCTCACTTGTACACACACTTTTTGGACAACATACACTTTTTGCAAAAACATAGCCTGCATACCCTTGATTGTTTTTAGCATTGCTAAGGGACTAGCAACGTGTCGGTTGGGGGGTGTGATTAGTACCCAAAAAGTGCTATTTTGAGTCCTATTTAAGATTAAGCCGATTGACATGTGCGGGTCCGATTAGTACTACTGATTTTGTTTCGAGGTTGTTTTTGGTACGGTGTGCTCGGGAACCTCCACATCTAACCAAGCTTGGCATCGTGAATTGTGATGTTTTATAGCCGAAGTTCAGATGAATTCCTGGGCGATTTCATCAAGTCGGGATGAAGAAATGTCAAGCTGGAAAGGAAGAAATGCAAGTTGATTGGTGCAAGAAGCAATGCAGAGGATCAGAATTGGCTATGGCATAGCGAATTCGCAAGGATCGCGAATTTTCACAAATGGTAGCGAAATTTCGCAATCCTAGCGGGAATTCTTCGCTATGGTCAGTCTTCGCTATGATATACTTTCGCTATCATAGCGAAAATTCGCTATCATAGCGAAAATTACTGTGCATAGCGAAATTTTGAATTTTCGCTATGCCTCAGATTTTCGCTATCATAGCGAAATTTTCGCTATGATAGCGAAATCTCACCCGTGCATACGTAAAATGCCGCCCTCTTTTGTGATCCAAACGACTCGCTTTTGTGTGTAATTCCCATTTTGCCCTAAATGTAATCATATTATTTTGGTTATTTTGGTATTTCACATCTCTTGTAAGGCTATATAAGCCACTTTATAGCATTTTGTAACCCTAACTTTGAATCCACGCTTTTCACAAAATTTCTGCTTTAGGGTTTACGCTTTTCTTCTCTCTCTTCTTTCTTCATTTTTCTACCGCCAAACACACCCCGTTGAGGGGATGACAACTCAAAGGATGTTTGGCTAAGCCTCAAAACCTTGAAGAGGTGGGTTGCTAGGTTGGTTGATGTTGGTTTGCAGTGTTCCCGCTTTAATGAAGCAAAAATCAGATTTTTGTGTTTCAAACTTTCCAAACTAGGGTTTAATGCTATTTAATGTATTTCCTTTGGTCAATACTGCATGCTTCAGGTTCGCTGTATTTCTTAATGGTAGATACACTGGACATCCATTAGATGTCATTTACGAGCCACCGAAATTAGGTTAAATGCTTGATTTCAACCGTTAAACATTAAATTTTCAAGAATGCTATGGTTCAACTAGGAATGTTTTTATGGTTGGTTTTAGTTAAACAAAGATCCTGGCTTGGCTATGACTATATGTCATTTGCTCTAATGCGAGGAAACCCGTGACACCTTTATAACCTCATTTTATCAAGCTAGTGACCCAAGACTTCAAGGTCTCCTCCACACCTTAATTTTAAACCAGCCTCACTAACCTAGTGACAACAAATACCCACACTTTTAATGCAAATCCGAAAATCCAAATGAAAGCCTCACCATTTTGAAGCATGATACAAATCATTTGTAAGATGAAAACCCATCCCTGTGTTCGACCCTAGAGCCGTTATACTGCAGTAGCTTGACTACGGTAGTATAAGGAAATTTAGGATACAAATATTATTGATTCCGTATCACCCTATTATGGCACGGGTGTTGCCAAACACCCCTTGATGATGACAAATCAAGGGATGCTTGGCTAATACCCCCTGATTCTTGAAGGGGAAGGCCACTGGTGTTGTTTTTGGGCTTAGCTGCATGTTCTCATATTCTTTACATTTGTATTTTAAGGTATTTGTGCCCCTGCTTCTCACTGAGGTTAAAATCTCTTAAGCATGCTCTCTTTGATGTGTATTTGGCTAGCTTTTTGGGTTCAGTGGATACTTTCACTAGATTCAATGAGGCTCAGTTAGTTGTCTTCTATTAGTTATCGTAGGGTAGTGTTTTTGAGATGTGTTTTCACAGCCTGGTGTGGACATTTATGCCTAATGAAATGCTATCTTTCAAAAGGAAAACTATTGGGTTTAGGTTTAAAGCTAAATGAAGATCCGGTTCGGGAAATGACTATATGTCATGTTCCCAAATGCGAGGATACAGACCCGAGTACATGTTGGTTAACCTAGAACACTAAGCCCAATGGCCCGAGACTTCAAGGATGTCTCTTTTAACTTTTTACTTCAGTTATTTCAGTTTGCAACCATTCACACACATTGTTTTCCACACACCCTTTTAATCCAAGGAGAAAACACCATTTTCAATGCACTGTAACCCCTCTCTCACGAAGAAAACCCATCCCTGTGTTCGACCTGGGAAGCCACTATAATCGCAAAGAGCTTTGCTACGCCGCAGTAGGAATCCTAGGTTATAAATTTTGTTGATTCCGAACACCTACCTGAATAAGAACGAATCATTAGGGTTATAGGTATTGCCATAAGGTGCATCAGTTGGAGGCTTGTATTGACCAACAAAATTGGCTTGATCATCAAACATCTCTCTTACTGCTGGAATGGTAGGACACTCCTCTCCCACATGCTCAGTTGATTGAAAAATGAATCATGGATTGGCTTGTACAAGGACCTCAGTCACTGCCTGAGTTTCATGTAATCTTCTCATTTCCAATTCTTCTAACCTTCTAGTTAAGGTTGAAACTTTAGCCTTCATGTCCATATCCTCCGAAAGAGAGTACATGCCACCCCTTGTGCTGGATTGAGGTCTCATTCTCTCCATCTCCCTTAGGTTAGGCTCATCCCAACCTTTGGATGCTTCAACTACATAATTTAGGAAGTCCATGGCTTCCTCTGGATTTTTGCTCAAGAAATCTCCTCCACACATAGTTTCTAGAAATTGTTTCATGGAAGGAGAAATTCCATCATAAAAGTAGCTGACTAGCATTCATGTGTCAAAACCATGGTCAGGACAAGCAATCAGTGCTTCCATATACCTTTCCTAGCATGCATAAAATTTTTCATTTTCATTGGCTGAGAAGGTGGAGATTTGCCTCTTTAGACTGTTTGTTCTGTGGGTGGAGAGGAACTTCTTAAAAAACTTTGCCTGCATCTCGGTCTAATTATGAATGGTCCTTGGTCTCAAGGAGTTTATCCAAATCTTAGCTTTGTCCTTCAATGTGAAGGGAAAAATCTTGAGCCTCATTAGATCCAGAGTGGTGGCATCCTCCTTGAAAGTGTTGCAAACCTCCTCAAATTCCCTGATATGTGTATAAGGATTTTCACTCTCTAAACCATGGAAGGTGGGGAGAAGTTGCACTAGGTAAGGCCTAACAACCATGTCATCAGTTGGGGGTACAATGCAAAAGGGTGTACTCATTCGTGGAGGGTGTATGTGGTCCCTCATAGACATATAAGCATTGAGGTTCCTCTCCACTCCTTGTTGACTTTGTCGCTTCATGTAGGGGCGTCCGCATTTGATTACAATTCAAGCCCACCTCACAACTCGTCTCTCGCTGAATACTAATTCTCACTAACTGGGCTTTGGCCGTGATTCCTATTCCAATCGGAGAATAAACCCCTCGACTAAAAGACGTAACAACACAAGATGTGAGAAAATTCTATCAAAAAGGGGTTAAGGTTAGTTTCTAAAAATAAAAAAATAAAAAAAAATAAAAAACTAAGTGAAACTAAGTAAACTATCAGTAAAATTACTAAAATAATGATAAGAGGAAATTCACCAGTGCTTGTGATGAGGATCACAAGTGTTCAACATTTCATCATTTGCACTAAGGCATCATCCCCGGTAATGGCGCCATTTGATTCGAGGCCAGTTTGAGGTGTCATGAATCAACAAAATTTATACCTATTTCTTCCTCCTATCGCTGTTGTATCAAGCACGCAAGCATGCTGGCCTAGTGGTCGAACACAGGGATGAGTTTTCTTCACACAAATGACTTGCAGTGGGGTTCAAAATGGTGAATTTGTTTTAGATTTTAAGGGTTTTGTAAAAACAGTGGGGTTTGATGGTTGAAAACTGGAAATAGAGTGAAGTGAAATATAAAAGAAAGCTCCTTGAAGCATCAGGCTACTGGGATTGGGTCCTGAAGGTAACCGAGAGGTACTCAAGCCCTTTTCCTCGTGTTAGGGAGGATGACCTATAGTCATTTCCCGAACTGGATCTTCCTTTGGCTATAAAAACTGGACCCTTAGTAATTTTCCTTTTAAATATAGCATTTACTAAACATTAATGACCTCAAACATTAGAGACATATCTCCTTGACCCATATTCCAATGACTCATAAATGGTAACTAATGAATCTCAGTAGATATAGCAATAAGCACCCACTTAACCTTAAAAGATTGCTAAGTACTGGTAATTCAAGATGTGTCTAAGGGATTTAAACCTAGGGTTAAAAGGAGACTATTAAATAACAGTGAATACTTGCGTTGAAAACATGAGAACCCTCTGTTACACCTAAATTCCTTGCCCAATAGCCTTCCTCTTAAAGGAAGAGAGGGTTTTGGCCACTCATCCTTTGAGTTGCCGTCCTCAGAGGGTGTTTGGATGGAGAGAAAATGAGAGAAAGTGAGGGAAAATGAAAGAGGTGGGAACTGCTGAAAGCTTCCCGCCCAAAATTTTTGTTAATGATAAAAAAATGGTCTCTGGATTATAGTGCAACAGGAGCTTATATATTGCCCCAACCATGCAAAATTACAAAAATATATAATCTACCCATGAAAAACAAGAAATGTACAAAACAGGTCAAAAAGTCAAAAAGTGGGAACAAAATTCCCAAGGCTATGAAATTTCACAGCCCTTGTGAAATTGTCATGGTTCTGCTTCTCCTTCTACTGCTTTATTCTTCCAGTTTCAGTTTCTGATCTACAGCTCTGAGTTTGACCTCGATTCTCCATGATTGAGCTGTCTTGATAATTGTAGCATAACTGGTTCATGAAAACTACAAAATTTTCCACAAAAACTTATCAGTAGTATAGCTAGGACCTTAATGTGCCAATCGGGTAAATTCGGTTGATTAATACCCAAAAAGTGCTCAAAACCTGTAATAAACAAGGCACAAAACAACACTTTTTGGGTATTAATCAGGAGTAGCAATAGAAGATTAGAGAGGAATTTCTAGAGGCAAATTTCAGAAGAAGAGAACAACAATGGGAACAAATGCTCAAACAAAGAGATGAGGAATGGAAAGAGGAAATAGAAAGGAGAGAAAGAGCACTAATGCAAAGGCTGGACTCCGTGCAAAACACCTTATACAATGAACAACCAAAAGGGATGAAGATGTGTCGACCTTTTTAGAAGAGAGAAGGGAAATGGAAGCGCATGTCGTGATAAAGCAAAGGGGTTCAAATATCTTTACAAATAACAATTCAAGGAATTTGGAAAGCTCATGGAGAAGAGAAACAAGGCTCTAGAGATGGATAATAATTACAGACATAAATTATGGAATGATAGCCTGGATCAGGTGAATTCAAATTTAGTGAACATACACAATGTGCTCACTGAACTCAAGGATCCGTGAATAATCCGCCCATGTGCAAGATCAATTGGTCACCCTGGTGGAGTATACAAATGAATACTGCCTCTTTCAGAAAGAAGAACCACCAGCAAAAGAAAAGTCATACATCTCCATTCCCAAGTTCTCTCCATCTTTAGCTACCTTTAACCTTGAACCTCCAAACCTGAAAACTTCCAAATCCTACAAAAGAAGAAGATAAACCCTTGCATTTTGTTTTCTCTCCAAACTAAATCTGTAATCATTCTTCATCCTCTTTGTATTCAAAATTCTAATCATTCCTCTGAATAAAATAAAGATTTTGCAAAAAAAATTCATTTGTGTTCTTGCTTGATTAGTGTGTTTTGATTCATTTTCTTTGCTTCATGTTTGTCATTTGCTTGGTTGAATAAAGAAAAACAACTCTGGATTAAATTTGCGAATTGTTTCGCAAAGATGCTTGGAACAATTGAAGTTGTGTTGTATTTTTGTGAGCTAAATGCATGATCAAAATGAACTTCTTTACTTGATTAAAATAACACAATAGAAAATTCAAATCCAAACAACCACTGATAGATGCATTGTGGTAGGCTAATCCCCAATTGGAAAAGGAAGTTGCAGCTTAGCCAGAATGAAGTTGAATGATCAGATTTAGGAAGATGTACTCAATAGGAAACACAATTAAGGTTTTTGAGACTGTTGTGTAAACAGTAAGGTCAGTAAAAATCCTGAAAAACAATGCACATGGTCAGAGTGAGTCCTTAACAAAATGTAAAAGATTAGGGACATCTTATGGGTTCATTCACAATCAAATAGTCCAATGTCATAGAACTTGTTAGATTATTAGTCAAGGCGAAATCCTAGGCAATACTACTAACAGGAAGTGATATAGGCCATCTTTGGAAGTTTGAGCCTTTCAAGCCTACCCATCATAATATGCACAAGCATACACTCTAGTTCCATAATTGAGCCAAATTGCCTAATTTCTTCATTGAACCGACAATTAGAAACTTCAAACCCTCCCTTTATTCTAATCCTATAGTAAGAAAACCCTTTATTGCTCAGATTTCAGGAAAAGAACCTCAAAATGAAGAAAAGGACAAGATTAGGGGAATATTATTTTGATTTAAAGGGAAAAACAAAAATGAAGGATGGAAAAAGAAAAGAACAAATCAAGGAAAGGACAGGAATGCAAAGAAGAAGTCAAAGATTGTAAATTGTCGAATTGGAATAAGTTTTTGTCTTGTGGCCTTCCTCTCTTGAACAATTAAGTTCATAGGGGTGTTTCAACACCTAGTACCCTAATGCTAACTGGTATGGGAGCTGCTAACCCAAAGTTCTCTAAAAGTGGTAGAAAGCCTAAAAAGACAAAACATTGCACTATTCCTAAAAATCTTTGACAAGTGAAAAGAAAAGCAAAAAGGGCTTCTATCTAAAGGGATTTACTTGATAAGAATGATACAGTAAATAAATTACTCGTATGAGAGTATGAAGTATGATATATCAATATCAATGGGAATTTATTTCTTTCTAACATCGCAGAAAAGAAAAGGACTAAGGATAGAGACAAAGATGCAAAAAGCAAGATTGAATCGGGTAATTTTAACCTAAATTCTCCAACTATCCACCAATTACCCAAGCCAAACTTTACAAGCCTTAAAGACCTAATTGATCTTGAAGGTTGTATTTGCCTACATTAGAGGAGACTAATATGAAAACAAGCATATGGGACTTAAAATGATATACAATAACTGTGTCAAGCCCTAGAAGATTAGCTAATTTTTTGCCAAGGAGAAAGGGAAAGAAGACCATCACACACACAGATGAGGATGAATTTACTGAATTGTTTACATTTCAGAAATCATTAGTTTGTCTTGTGACAATAATTGAAAATTTTTCCTAAGTCTAAATTGAAACTAAATTTGAAACCATGCTGCAGCTAACTGGTTTCAATTCAATAAGTTGATTAAAAAAGGATTGTAGTAGAAAACAGAAAAATGTCCTTAAAAATAAAGCTGAAGCAAAACTTTAAATTTAAGGGAATTTGATGTGTCTTAAACTCATATATTTTTAATCCATTTTCTGGCTTATTTTTAGTATATTCAGATAAGTTTTAATGCCAAATTATGGATTATTCACCAACTTTGTGTTTTGCAGGTTTTAATTAAAAATGAGAAAATTTCAGTAAGAAAGAAGAGAAAAAGAGCAATTGCAACAGTCTATGTCGCGATAGAGTTTTGTGTGTCGCGACAAACGTCCAAACAAATGGCTAAGGAAATCTGTCATGACAATATTTCTTCTGTCGCAACACAAATGACTGGATATAGAAGAGGAGCTATGTCACAACAAAAGACATCTTGTCACGACAGAACATGGGAAGAATGTAACAAGCCAGCTGAGACAAAGAAAGATAATGTTGCGACAAGGTTTGTCAACTGGATGTCAACACCAGGAAGAACCTGTCGCGCTCCTGTCGTGACACTAGAAATAGGAAGAAAGCAGAAATCCTATCGTGACAAGGTATCTAATGTCGCAACAATAAATTAAAGAGCAATACAGGAAGAATACTGCGACATATCGGTTTATGTTGTGACACAATGAAAAATATAAGGCAAAATCTATGTCGCGGCATAATCTTCTCCTATCGTGACGCTGATTATTGGAACTTGGAAAGCCCCATTGTATTAAAGAATACGCAGTAAGAAATAATTTCGCGATAAGGCAACGGCGTCAGACACTCGTATGAAGAAGTTCTATCGCAACAAGGAAATGAATATCGCGACATTAAAAGACAAGGTTTCTTATCCTGACAGAGAAACAAAGTCGCTACAAGTGATGCTGACTTAGTGAACTGACCTGGTTGCCACAAAAGAATTCAATGTTGCAACATACTTTCAGCTGTTTCGATGTCGCGACAGGGATATTAAGGTCGCAAATACGTAAAATGTTTAACATTAGATAAACAAGGTCGTGGACAACTTTTCGCGTTGAGACAAAGATTCCAACACAAGGAAGAGAGGCCTTGTCCAAACTTAACAAACTAGGTCGCGACACAAAGATGAGCTGAATACAAAAAGTCTTATAGTGACATAAAAACTTTGTCGCAATAGAAAAACATCTACAAACACTAAGAGACTATGCCACAACATCAAAATGAAGCAACAACAAGAAATCAAATTAAGTGGCGACAAGACTCTGTCACGAAAGACTTTTCAAGTCGCGACAGAGGATGCAATCTTGGCCAGAATTTTGGGGATCCACAATACAACCTCGAATTTAGGGCCTAAACTTTTGGGGCTATATAAATAGAAACACCTGAGGAAAGCGAGGCGCTACCGCTTAAAAACCATAATATCTGGGGGAGCCGAGGACTCCTTTGTATTATATTTTTATTTATTTTCTTTTATTTTTCTTTTCTTCTTAGATTAGATTTAGAGTAGAATTTCAATTTGTTTACTGGACTTGAAATAGTGAATTGTTCAGAAGTTTCGAAGTTGAGCTAAATTGTTGAAGATCAATTCCTATTATTGTTTGAATATAATGAAGTCTAGATAAAAGCTGGAGTTCATTTCTTTCAATTGATTACAGTTGCATTGGAAATTTCCTGATTAGCATTTAAGTTTTCGGGAAACACGATTTCCACTGGGAAAGATCTGATGTTAGTTATGGTCTTTCCTACACAATTAGAAAGAGATTTCTTGGATTGAGAATTTTGAGTTTATTTAAATGGTGTTGTTCATGAAGTGAATTGTTCCCAACTTTAGTAACTTATACCTATAAAATGATAGTTATCTGACTCTGATTTCCAGGAGGCCCTTTAAGTGACACAGAGTTAGAGATTCCTGAGAGCATAGATGCAATTACTTGGGGTACGCTAGACTAATATTGAAGAACTAATGAGCTCTAAAAGATTACTTAGATCAATCATAAATTTACTATGGTTTGAGAATTAATTTAGTGATCTATCAATTTAATCAATTAGAGAACTATCCTTGGTCTGGAGGAATGATCTTGATCCCGCGGTGGTTAAATTTAGATCTAATCAAGGAAACGGAGAACCCTTTTAAGATCTCAAGAATGAGACATCATTCATCTTGTAGAAATCTAGCAATGGCCTTGTCTTGGGAAGCAATAAATCAGAAGGTCATAAGAACGGGTATGAAGTATTGGAAAAGAAAAAATGCCCCAAATCTTATAAAGAAAACTCCATTACATGTAATCAAGCTAGACACATGTTTCGAAATGAACATGACTTCTAAACGCTGAAATGTATGGTTAAGGGAGAAATCCTAAACTATACTACCTTTGCCTCTTTGACAATTTCAAATTCCAATTCATGATTGAATAGAATTAGATTATGGTGCAGGAATTGATAATTTCACAGCAGTGAAATCCCAGTGTTTACTTCAGAATAATCTGGTTTAGTCTAGTTTAGGTCTAGGATTTTAAATTTTCCTTTAATTATAGATGTAGAAATTTAAATAGTAGAATTCTAGTTAGGTTACTGAAAATTTTATGAAATGGAAGTTCAAATAGTGTGGAACTCTAAGAGTTAGGTAGTTGGAACTCTAAATTCTTTCCAATCTCTATGGGAACGATATTCGGACATATAGGTCCACTTTTATTAATTGTACGACCTGTGCATTTGCAGAATTATGACCAAACTAAATCTTCAACAAATTCATTGACAAATTATTTTATTTTGAGCATACAAGTTCTATTTAGTCTAAACAAGTTTTTGTGCCTTATCGGGATTAGTAATAGTCCTTGGGTAAGAGTAACAGAAATTTGATATATACACACTTTTTGGTCAACACCTATTCGGTGGGTGGTGAGTCTAAAACTCATCTATTTTTAAGCCCATTTCTCATTAATATATATGGCTTAAAAGTTCAAGTTAATGCAAAATTATGGAGTCTTCACCCGCATTGTTTTGTAGAATATAAAGAAGAAGCAAAATCAAGAGGAAGTGCCAAAAATGAGGAAAAAATCCAATGTCGGTGGACATCTACCAAGAATGTCGCAACATCAGTGAAATGTCACGACATTAAACAAGCAATGTCACAACATCGGCTGAAAGCAGCAAAATACCAAGTTCAATGTCATGACATCAGATGGGCAAAGTTGTGACATCGAATGAAGAATGTCGCAACATCATATGAAAGAAGTGGAATACCAATTTCAATGTCGCGACATCTGTGGAACAATGTCACGACCTCAAAGCAATGTTGCGACATCGGGTGATCAGAAGTGCGACATTGTGTTTGGAATGTTGAAACATCAAATCAATGTAACGACACCGGGATCCAATGTTACAACATCGACACCATGACTTAGAACAGAAAGACCAATGTCGTGACATCAACTGTCGTGACATCATAAATATGCTGCAATAGTGAAGACATTAGTCGAATGTCACGACATCAGGCATGACATTGCATGGACATCATAGAAGCAATGTCGCGACATCAGAGGGCGACTAGGGTAGACTTTTGGGCTTTTTGAAGTCCATGTTTTTTGCCTCGTTTTCAAGGCCCAATGATTAGGGCCTATAAAAAGAATCTCCTAGGGTGGAGTGCCCAACCTTAAGCCGCTGAGCTGGGGAAGAGCTTAAGTCTCTTTGTATATATTATTTTTCTTTTTATTTTCGTTTTTTTTTATTTGTTTTTATTTTTCTTCTCTAGATTTAGTTTTCTTTCTTTGGGATTAGAGTAGCTCGATCCGAGCAAAAACGTGAGTTGAAATCATTGTATATCAAAGCTTCATTTTTTGTCTAAAACTATGAAATTGGAAATTTTTCTAAAATCTAATTTATTCAATGTGATTAAAATTTCAATGAATATGTTTGATCAACTAGCATTATTCTGCGTTATCTAATTATGGAAGGCTAAGCCCTCTCAAGCAATTCAGTGTTTTACATTGTTTGTGTATTAAATGATGTTCTAGGGTATGAAAACTAGATTGATTTAATTGGTACTGCTCATGTAATGGGTTGTTCAGAATATTTGCTCCCACTCCAAAAAGAGTTGAAGTCCTGCTCACTTCGGATCCTTCTGAGTGACACAGAGATGGACTACCTAAGAGTAAGGAGTAGTGACTTGGGGGAACATTGCATTAATATCCTTGAACCAAATGACCATGAGTGTAACTTAGAATCACGAGAAGTTCTGAAGCCTCCCAATTTCATGGTTCCCCTTTCAGGATAAAGATAGTGTGTTCCTGAGGAACAAGGACCATTTGTTGATTTATCAATTTAATCCTTAGAGGTTTCATCTCAATTTGGTAGAATAATCTTGATCCTATGTTAGCAAAATTCTAATCAAGAAGATAGAGGATTCAAATGAATTGCAGATTGAGGTACCAACTCTATCGGGAGAAGGTCAGGTTACCCTATCTACAGGGTGCGCCTTCAATCCTAAGAGATGGTTGTGAAGCACTGGTTTAGAAAAAACAACCAAATCTTAAAGAGGATCAAATCTTAAAAGTAGCTATTCAAACCCATTGACCTGGTTTAGGAATATGGTGTTTTAAATAGTGAAATGTATAGTGTTGAGAGGTATTCCATAGCTATACTACCCTGCTCTTAGACAAATCCAGGATTCATTTTCTTCACAGTACTCGATCTTGAACCTACTGCAAACCGCAAATCTTAACACTGATGTTATTTCGACTCGGTGAAATCTCTAATTCTTATTGTTTAGATTTTTACCTCAATTAAAGAAAACTTTGTAAAAAGCATTTTGTAGATTTTTTAGCTATCCTACAAATCATGGAAAATAGTAGTTCAAATAGTGATTTTCTTGAGTAGTAGGGGTAGTTGATCTTTAGATTTTCTCATCAATCCATGTGGGAATGATATCTGGACTTATAATCCACTTTATTACTTGTATGACCTATGCACTTGCAGTGATTTAGACCAAAACTAGTTTTAATTACATAATATCATATATAACAACATAATATAGTTTTTACATCATATTTGGTCTCAACAAGTGTTTGGCACATCGTTGGGGATCACTTAGTCCTTAGTAGCGAAGTGATGTAAATTCTGCAAAACATTATTACCGTAGATTTGGTTAACTCTCAACAAGTTTTTGGCACCATTGTCGTGATTGAATAGTCTTTGCAGTTTGCGGTTGAAAATTTGGGTGATCACATATTTTGGTCTTATCAAGTTTTTGGCATCGCTACTCACGGCCCAAATAGTCTTTGGTAGTGTTGAAAATTTCGGTGATCATATATTTTTGTCTTATCAAGTTTTTGGCTTCATTGTTAAGGATTGTAGTAGAGTTTAAGGATCAATATTCCAACAACTAGGGAAGTTACTACAGCGTGGATATTTTCTTTATCTTTTATCAAAATTTTCACAAAATTTTTAAAAATGTTTAATGCGTAGCTGGGTTCAATAATATCTTTTTTATTCACTTATCTATTATATAACTTCTTGATTTGAGTGTATCATCATTTTATGCACTTCTCATATGCACAGAAGAACATGAGCTGATCTATTACCACTAGATACTGAACTAGAGAAGGCATTGAGAAATTTGAAGAAAGAAAGATAAGCGGAAATAGTCATGAAAGATTAGAGAGAAGGAAATTAGAATACAACAATTGTAGCTGACAGAACTTAGTAGAGACAGGGGACAATGGAGGACTTATGGAGGCTAGTGATCAGAAATGAATATTCAGCTGTGAAATAGCCACCCATTGAGGCCAACAATTTTGAATTGAAGCCTGCTCTTATCACCATGGTGTAGCAGAATCAGTTTATGATTACTACCCAAATAGTGTTGATTCACGCCCTTAACACTCCATGTTTTGAGCACTTTTTATGTACTAATCAGTCTAATTGACCCAGTTAACATGTTATGGACCTAGCAAGGCTACTAATCAATTTTTGTCCAAGTTTTTGTTGTTTTCAAAGGCTATATATCTCAAAGGTGGGAATTGAGCTCAAAGCATGAAGAGCACACGCTGCGCCTGTAGCTTCGTGTTGTGAAGAAGGCAGAAGGAGAAGTAGAAGAACAGTAGAAGCAACCTTGCCAAATTAGCCTCAACCCCTATAAACAGATTCAAGCAGCCTCATGAAAATGCTCACACATTTGACTTTTGAGCTTTTTGTGTTTTTCCCACCCTTCTCCTCATGTAATAGTGTTTGATTTGCAGGTTTTGGCAATTTTTTATTGACTTTGGTGGTATGAAATACCCCAACAAGACTCAGAGACATATTTGATATTATTGAAAATAGTTTTGGGAAGCTTGTTCGAGACTCCCGCTTTCTTCATTCTTCTATTTTTCTCACTAGCCAACAGGATGATTTCTTAGAGGATGAGTGGCTAAAACCCTCTTTCCTTGAAGCAAAAGGTAATGGGCAAAGGAATCCTATGGCAAAACCAAGGGTTTTCTATGTTTTAAAGCAAGTACTACCGGCATAATGTTCTTTCCTTCAACTTTAGGTTTCGATTCCTTCGACCACTTGAATGGTTGATATTTCATAAGCTTTCAAAGGCTCATTGGATACTTAATGATAGATCCAGTGATGTTCGTTACTTATCACTTATGGACTATTGGAAGGTGAGTCAAGGAGACATGTTTTTATTGAACGAGAACATTAATGGATAGTGAATGCTGGCTCGCTGATATTAATGAGGACCAGCTTTTATATTACATGAAGAACCGACTGAGATAACTATATGTTATCCTCCCTAATGTGAGGAAAAGACCCGGGAAACCCTCATTTTCCTAAGGAACCCAAGTCTAGTGACTCAATACTTCAAGGGACCCTTTCCATAATTCTAATCCATTTTGTTTTCAGTTTGAACCATCAAAAACAACACTTTTTATCACAACCCTAATATCCAAAATGAAATCACCAGTCTAAGCTCACTGTCAGTCATTTCCACAAAGAAAACCCATCTCCATGGAAGATCCTAAAACCACTATACTATAGTAGCTATGCTACGCTAGTATGAGGTATTAGGTTATAAATTTTGTTGATTAATACCCTATTAGGTCATGAATCAAAATGGCGCGCCGTTATCGGATGGTGCCTTAGTGCAAATGACAATGTATTGAACACTTGTGATCTTCATCACAAGCTTTGGTGAATTTTCTTTTATCATTCTTTCTAGCAGTTTACTATTAGTTTACTTAATTTTTGTTAGTTTACTTAATTTTATTTCATTGCTTTTTTTTTTTTTAGATAACATTAATCCTTTTTGGTATAATTGTTTTTTTTTCTCGTTGGTGTTGTCTTGTTTTTCCTATAGAGCTTATATGTCTTAGTGATTAGAAACTTGGCTGCATTAGTCAAAGTTAGTATTCACAATCACGCTTTTGAATTGAGTTCTAATCTAAACCCCACGGAACTCCACCGAAGAACAGCGTAGTCGCAGGGAGTAGAAAGGAACCCTAATGCATTTAGATCTATGAGGGACCACATACACCCTCCTTGGATGAGTGCACCCTCCTGTATAGTTCCTCCAACTGAGCAGATGGTCATTAGGCTTCACCTTGTGCCACTTCTTCCCACCTTTCATGGCATGGAGAGTGAGAACCCTTATTCACACATAAGGGAGTTCAAAGAGGTTTGCAAAACATTCAAAAAGGAGACTGCCACTGTTGATTTAATGAGGTTAAAGCATTTTCCTTTCACACTGAAGGATAAAGCGAAAATATGGCTCAACTCCCTAAGGCTAAGAAGCATTCAACCTGGATCGAGATGCAGTCAATTTTTGCCAGTAATTTTCCCAATTCATTTAACAAACATTCAAGAGGCGTATTTAACTTCTCACCAATGAAAATGAGAAATTCTATGAATGATGGTAGAGATATATGGAACCACTCAATGCTTCTGTTCTCACTATGGTTTGACACATGATCGTTGGTTAGCCATTTTTGTGATGGATTTTCTCCCGCCATAAGAACTTCGAAACTAATGCAGGAAGAGACTCTTTATGAGCAAAAATTCAGAGGAAGCTTTGGATTTAAGAGTTGCGTAGTTGAAGCATCAAAAGGTTAGATAAGCCTAACTCAAGGGATGGAGAGAATGAGACCTCAATCCAAGATAAAAGGGTGATATGTACTCTCTTCCGAGATGGAAATTAAAAGCTGTTTCAACTCAGCTATAAGGTTTGAAGAACTGGAGTTGAGAACACTGCATGAGGTGTAGGCAGTGACCGAGATTCCTATGCCAAATAAGCCATGTTTTATTTCTACCCACCGAAAGATCCGGGGAGAACAATGTCCAACTATTCCAATGAGGGTGATGTTGCGGGAACAAGCAAATGTTGTCAGTCAATTCAAAACCATCAACTACGCACCATATGGCAACACTTACAACCCCTAGTTGGAGAAATCACCCAAATCTCTCCCCGGAAGCCAAAACTCCTACAAGATGCACCCCCGCTTCCTCAACAAGATGTATCAACATCTCAGCCATCACAACCACAGTCAACTTCTCTAGTTGAGCAAGGCATTCTAAACCCGAGCAAAGTGGTGGGTGATTTTGTGGGAGAGAAGAAGACAATGAATGTGCAGTTAAATCAAAGAATTGACACTATGGAAAGCACTTTGAACAAGAGAATGGATCGGTTCCAGATTGAAATTGCCTAGAAAATTGACAACCTGCAGTATTCCATCTCTAGGCTCACCAATCAACATCAAGTGCAAGAAAAAAGGAAATTCCCCTCACAAACTCAAGAAACCCTAGGGGAGTTCACTAAATAGTCGACCAAGTGAAATTGATCCTAAATGGATGAAGTAAAAGCAACGACACCGGAGATGTGGGTAAAAGTCGAGTAACCAATGCCTAAACCACTGATGAAACTAAAGAAGGTAAGATGAAGAGTCGAGCTGACAGTCATCAAACAAGATATGATGAAGAAGAGCATGCCTCCAACATTTCCTCAAGCACTTAGAGGAAAAAAGGGGGTGAACAACCCAACTGAGATTTTTGAAGTGTTGAGGCAGGTGAAAGTCAACATTCCCCTTTTAGACATAATTAAGCAAGTTCTAACCTATACCAAATTTTTAAAAGACTTGTGCACAGTGAAAAGAGGGTTGAATGTGAACATAAAGGCTTTCTTGATATAATAGGTAAGTGCCATCATCCAGTGCAAGACCCCGGTGAAGTACAAAGACCCAGGGTGTTCACCATTTCAAGAAACACAAGAACTTAAAGTGGAGAAGGCATTATCGATTTGGAAGCCATCGTTTTGTTACCTTACTCAATCTATAAGCGCTAAGGCTAGAGAATTAAAACCCATCGCCTCCCGTCATCACCCGTCTTTAGTAGACATGTCGCTGAAAATTCCCAAGGGCACCGGTTGAAGATGTTTTGGTATGTGTGGACAAATTCTACTACTCAGCCGGGACTCGTTGTTCTCGACATCGAGCGCAGCCGTGGGAGCCAATTATGTGCCCATTATACTGGAGGCTATTCTTACTACCTCAAATGTAATCACTAACTGCCGAAATGGGGTTATGCACCTAATTTAGAATATGACACCGAGCTCAACATCTTTCATCTCAAGAAAAAGCACACCACCTGTGAGGAAGCAGGCCTAGAAGAGGTGTGTGTGTTTGGTTGACACCATTGTGGAGGAACAATGTGGGCAACAACAGCTACAAGCAGAATTGATAGAGGAATTGGCAGAGCTTCCTGAAAAATTGAATGAACCCTCAGTTTTATGTATTTTTGTCCTTGGGGAGAAAGAGAAAGAAGAAATTCTCCCTTATTGGGCGAGGAAGAGCCGGCGGAAGAGAGCGAAAAGGAAGAGCCCTAAAAGCTTGATCTCAAACCCCTCCCCATAGAATTGAAATATGCATACTTGGAGGAGGGCGGCCGATGCTCTGTAGTTATTTCTTCATCTCTCGATGCTTGCGTCTCTCTCATACTCGACCGGTCCACAGCCCGGCTTTAATTAGCTCTACTAGTTGATCATCCTGTAGTTCCTAATAAGTCACAGGATGAGGATAAGATTCCACCCCCTGTAGCTACTTGAGAAGATATCACTTCCTCCTTTAAGTTTCCCTCTTGAGCCACATTGAGAGACCGTCTGACATTTGGTTGGGGAGAGTTAAGAAGAGTGTTCTTTATGTTTTAAGCGAGTATGTTTTTAAATAGATGAATGTTTGGTGTTTACTTTTTCTATATAGACTAAACCTCTCAATTTAACACATCTACGAGAGTCTCACAACTCACGTGACGTATCAAATTGGACTAGAGTTTCTTTTAAATGAATAAACCGGTTTAAATGTTTTGGAATTATAAATGGGTTTAGTCTATGACACTACAAGTGCACAGGTCATACAAGTAGTAAAAAATGGATGTAAGTCCATATATCATTCCCACAGAGATTGACTTGGATTCTCAAATCAACTACCCCAACTCTTTCGAGATCCGTACTATCTGAACCTCGATGATAAAGTTTATCGACTAGGTAAAGGATAATCGTATTAAAGGTGAGCATATACACTTAGACATTAAAATAAGCTAATAAAAGTATGAATAAATTAATTCAAGTGAATCGAGTTCTCTGTAAAATGAACACTAATAAGGAATCTTGTAAGCAGTCGGTTCCTACATTATATCCCATTTAAAACTCGATCTAAATTTGGATCACGGATTCGTCAAAAGATGCACGATATTGCAAGTTGGATTTCTCCTTTTGTTCACCAATTAAGTATCCTTGTTTCTCTCGAAGACCGGGATTTAATCAACTACCTGTATTCAACATATTCTTTATAAGATTTGGGTATTTTTCTTTCTCGATACTTCATACCCATTTCTATAATTTGCGATTTTCTTCTTTGAATCGAGGTTGTTGTAAGACCTGTAAGCAGTTGATGACTCATCCTTTAAATCTAATAGATACTACCCTTCCTTGATTAGATCTCAGCTAACACGGGATTAGAGCCTTCAATAGATTAAAGGTGATCTCTAATAATTTTAATTGATAAATAATCCCCTCCAACATAAATTATGAGTGAATTGGGAATTTATCTAAGTGAACTCTCACAGCTCAGGAGTTCTTCAATGGTAGTTTAGCATACCCACAAATTGATTGTTCTAAGCTCTCAGGAATCTCCATTTATGTGTCACTCAGAAGGCCTCCTGGAAATCAGAGCGAGACCGCAATCCTTGGTATTTGAAACTACTATTAGAACGATTACATGAAAAACACATCAACGAATAAATCCTCCCCCAAATTCTGAGTACTTGACTAATTTATGCGGGAAAGGCGTAACTAACAATAAATTCAAACTAGTGGAAAGGCTGTAGCTTACGAAAAGCGCATTACAATCGACAATGGAACACTTATAAATTACTCCTTTGCGATTCACGATAAGGCGAGAAGAAACGATTTCTAGAAATATTCTAGAATTTCATTTAAACTCGACGAGTAAATTAATATCCACTTCCAACCGACATTCCTAACATATATTTGGTTGAATTCAAGAAATGAAAAGAAAATAAATAAAATAAAATAAAAATATATATTCTAAGAATATAAAATTGAGTTTTCTTCTTCCCCGGGTGCAGGTTTCCCAAAAAGAAAAAAAACCTCCATTCTAAAACTGTGTATTGGTATTTATAACTTTAAGAAATTGGGCTTGATTCCAAGACTCTAGGTGGACTTTCCTAAAATCCATGGCCAGCTCCTTTGTTTAGGTCGACCTCAAAAGTTTGTCGTAGTAAAATTTTGATACGAGTTGTCCGGTCTGTCGTGACCTCGGGGAGGCGAGTTTGCAACCTTTTCTTGTTCTTGCAATTCAATGTCGCGACCTCTTTTCTGTTGCGACATCATCCAGTTGTCTCGAGCCTTTAAGCTGGTCATGACTCAAATCTGCTTGGTTGCTTGTTTTCTTGTCATGACGTGGAATTTAGGTCGCGACCAAGTATTTTCCTTGTTCAGTGCAATTCTTGTCGCGACCTCAAAAGTATGTCGCGACATTCCCTTCTTCATATCTAGTCGCAACCTCATTTCTAAGTCTCAACAGTTCCCTTCAATTTTTCTATTTTTGGTCGCGACCTCACTGTTATGCTTTGTTTTAGAATATGTCGCGACCTCGATTTTATGTTGCGACATCGGTTCCTGTTGCCAGTTATGTTGATCTTTGTTGCGACCGTATTTTCGACCCTTGAATAATTCTTTGTATGACTTTGTAGTTCCATGTCACGACACAATTGTATTGTTTTCTCTTGCATTTTATGTCGCGACCTCGAGTATATTTGCGACCTTCTTTTACTGTTGTCGGCCTTTGATCCTTGATCACAGCTCCCTTTCTCATGTTCACGACTTAAATTGACTACGTCTTTTAAGACTGTCTTTAGTCGACATGGAATTTAAGTCAGCGACCTAACCATTTCTTTCTGTCCCGAAATTTATGCCATGACCTTAAAAATATGTAACTTAAATTCTTCCCCTCTATCGCAACCTCACTTCTTTATCCTGACATTCTTAACTGTACAACTCATTCTTATTGTCGCGACATAAATTCCAGGTCGCGACCTTAGTTGGAGTCTCCAACTTATATCTTTTTCGCAACCTGGAATTGCCTAGGAGAGAGACATTGCAAGTCCATTCAGCCTTACTTTTTGGTCGCGACCTCAAAACGGTGTCACGACATTATCTTCCTTGAAGTTCCTCCTGTCTTGGTCTCAACAAGTTCTCTTATGTTGCAACAGTTTTTGTTTGCCTTGCCATCACTTTTGGTTGCGACCTTGATTCTCTGTCGCGTACTGGCCCTTGATCTATTTTCATTTCTAATTTTTGATAGAATTTTCACTTCTGCTTTAAATTTCTGCAAAATATAAATTTGGTAAATAGTACATATTTTTGCATAAAAATAGGCAATTATATTGTAAGAAAAATCAGAAAAATGGACTAAAAATTCAATGATTTTTTAACTCATCAAATTCCCCCAAACTTAAAATTTTGCTTATCCCCAAGCAAAGAAAAGAAAGATTTGTTTGTCCTCAAACAATTGAACTTTATTTTACAGGACATTTTTCTATTTCACAGCACGAATTTCTTTTATTCCACCCGTTGACTTGAAAAAAAGTAATTGCATTCTCATTTTAAACTTTAGCTTTCAACTGAGAAAAAGGAATGCTCTCAATCTCTAATACAAATAAACTGCTGAATACTGCAATCAAATAGTTCAATCAATAGATCTTGTTTTGTGAGTGTGTGCAGGTCTTCTTTTCTTTTCATCTTTTTGTTGAATTAGTTAATCTTCTGGGGATCTCCTTATAATACTAGTCAAAGTTCCATAAGCTTGTTTTCATGTGATCTCCACAGTAGCTAAATTCAACCTTTAAAATCAAAGGAGTCTTTTGAAGCATGTTAGACTTAGGTAGTGGGTGGATAATTAGAAAATTTTAGGATGTAAATTACCAAGATTCCATTCTTTCTTTTTGTATAATGGCCTTCATCTTTCATCCTTTACTTTCCTCATAGTGTAAACTCTTCCTCATTCAACTTATCAGCTCAGTTCCTTTTTACTGGAACTCTTTTAATTTCTCCTTTTCTTTTTCTCAAGGAATTGGAATAGTGCAATGTTTTATCTTCTTAGGCTTTCTATCACTCTTAGAGAACATTGGGCTAGCAATTCCCATACCAGTTGGCATTAGGGTATTAGGTGTTGAAACACCCCTCTGACTTAATTGTTCAAGAGAGATAGGCCACAAGACAAAACTTCTTCCTTTTTCAACCTTTTTTATTATTTTTTTCTTTGTCTCTAGTTCTTCAATTTATTTCTCTTCATCCATCCTTGTAATCCAAAAGAAATATATTCCCCCAAACTTGTTTCTTTATGCACATTAAACATTCTTATTACGAAAAGCTGAGTAATTTGGGTTCTTTCTTGTAGGATTATTGTAAGGAGGATTTTGATTTCTAATTAACGCTATTTGAAGAAATTAGGCATTTTGGCTCAGCGAGGGAACTAGAGTGTATGCCTTTGCATATAATGAGGTAGGTTGGAAAGGTTCAAACTTCCAAAGATGGCCTCTATCACTTCTTGTTAGTTGTTTTACCTAGGATCTCCATGACCCGATATCCCCAACAAGTTCTAGGATCTTGTGTCCTTGTTTGTGAATCACCTATAGATGTTCCTAATCCCTCTCAAGTTTAAGAATTTTATTGACCATGTGCATTGTTTTCCTAAGATTTATGTATTGACTCCTTGTCTATACACACAAACCCCGATCATCTTATTTGTTCTTTCAATTGTGTACCTTTTCGGTCTGCAATTTAAACTACGATTCAAACTAAGCGCAACTTCTTATTTCAATTCACTAGTTCCTGCTCTTGTTTCTTTTGTAGTGTTGTCCTAGATTTAAACAGTGGTCATTGCGTCATTTTACAAATAAAGCTCGAATACTTAAATCATTTATTGTAGACAAACAATGAATGACACAAACAACACAATTCATTTAATTAGATCCATTACATCGAAAGAATCCACTTGTTCGTGATCAAAGTCGATCAATTTCACGACGTATAAGTTAACATTATGAGCTTGTGAAAACATGACATAATTCAATAATTGAAAGAACACATCAAAAGACATTTTCAATGAACTTCTATAAATTAGTATTCATTATGATGAAGAAATACAATGAAGAAAAGAAACATATAATTATGCAGTCTCACTCCTATCTTATCTTATAACATTTTTTTGGTATGATGTTGGGAGGATCTAATTCAAAGCTTGCTAAGCATGAGGAAAATTTGGAAAAGGTCATATCTGGTCTTTTCTACTCAGAGGGTGTGGGTTCTACCTTGTCAGTGG
The DNA here is from genome assembly GCA_016808115.1 of Tetrastigma voinierianum. Taxonomy (NCBI): domain Eukaryota; kingdom Viridiplantae; phylum Streptophyta; class Magnoliopsida; order Vitales; family Vitaceae; genus Tetrastigma; species Tetrastigma voinierianum. Next base: position 152,931 of record JAEQBH010003680.1, on the reverse strand, counting down.
AGATTAAATCATTTGTTAAATCCACAGATTTGATTAAGGTGTCTTGATTCAATCCCATCGATTCTTTGTTCTCTCATTTCAGCTCCTGACAATGTCGATAAATTTTTGTTTATCAAATCTAAACTCTCGGGGCTAGATTTTTCTTCTATAAACATCATTATCTTCTAGCTCTTTATCTTTGTCCATCATCAATTTCCCAAACTCTTTGAATTTCTCCTTATACAGGTACTTGAAGGCTTGAATCTTTTTTAGCATGTTCCCCTCCATCTTAGCTTCTCTTTTCTTTAGAATGGTAAGCACTTCTTCATCTCTTCTGAACTAGTTGTTGTAGAAGGCTTCCAGACTGCTTTCATCTTTCTCCCATTTCTTTTTCTGTTCTTGTCATTTCTTCTCTCCATTCTTCCTCCCCCTGTCTTCGAGTCTGCTCAAATAATTGTTCCTTTCTTCTAAATTCAACTTCTAAAAATTCTTCTGTGAATTACTGTTGTTTCTCCCATCTCTGATCCCTTTTTTCCATGTCCTTCTTTATTAATTTGAGCATTTCCATGATTTCATTATACCCTGCAATCTATACGGAGCTTCTGCCTTGTCGGGAAGTCTCATCTCATGCTCCCGGGGTAGGAATTTTCTCAGAGGCTCATCTAAGATGCACTGTAGCCGATTGGAGGATTTTTCTCTGGAATAACTTCCATGTCTTTGTGATCATTATTCTCAGTGAGCTCTACTTCTACTTCCACCATCCTTTGTTGCTTTTTATTTAGGCCCTTTGTCGCGATGAGTGAGAGGAGATGCAGCAGGAAAGGTTTCTTCTTATCTGTGGTCCTCTCTTCAAGCAGAGTGCATGTTTGCATTCGTGTTGTTGGGTGAGGGATTAGTCCTCTTCTGTTGCTTAGGTGGTATCCTCTTATCGACCCCTTAATTAGACGCCCAACATTCATTTTATAGCCCTTCAAAAGGGCATATAGAATGATTGCTTCCTGCTCTCTCACTACACAGAGATGTTTAGTTGGAAGGATCACCGAAGACATGAAGTAGAACCAAAACTTGGCTTCCTCCGTGAGGGAGCCTCTATTGGTAGCGTAGTGTGGGTTCTTCTTTGAGGCTTCCCACTTTCCCTGTCCAACAATAAGGAGGTCGATAATCTTCTCATGATTGAGGTTCTCTACCAGTTTCTTAAATTTCGAACCGTGCTTGATTTCCTTTAGCTTGAACATCTCATTTATTCTTTTATCCCCAAAGGGTACCTAGACTCCTCTCACAAAAACTGTGTCCTCTGTCATTCCCACCATGTTTGCGTAGAATTCCCTGACCAAATCAGAGAATTCAAGCACTGTGTGTGCACATAAGCTCTCCTAGTATCTCTTTTTTATAATCTCAGAAAAAAGGGAAATTGGCTTCAAAACCTCTTTCGCGAATAAAGGCGCTTTTCATACGTCACCTTGAATCCATATGTCCTTAGCCTGGCTGAGACAAAGTCTTTGTCTTCATCTAATCCTCCTTCTTTAGTTTGTTCTACGACCCTCTCTCTTTTTCCTGCCCTTTCTTCCTCAATTGATTCCTCCATTGTCTGCTGGGTTTCTGTTTCTGCATTCATAATAGTCTCGAACTAAGGTTCCAGATGAACCTCCTCTATTCCTTGGCGATGTTCTCTCATGAGTTCGTCAATTATTATGTTTAGGTCCGGAACAGGGATTTGGTTATCTGCCATGGGTGAGAATTACGAATCGGCTCTGGTTCTAGGGTTTTGGTAGTCAAAGAGAGAGAATAAGGTGGAAAGTTGGGTGAATATGCACTGGATTGGAGTTTTGGATGAAATTTGGCTATTCAGTTTTAGTCTTTATGACGAATGGGCTAAAGGTCATTATTTTCTTATGGAATGTCGTGACATTAATGTCTAAGTTACAACACTGATTGCTACATTAAATTTCCATTAAGTTCTGTATGGTCGGAAGGTTCAAAACCTTTATTTATTGCATTTTTACAAGTTCTGGTCGTGACCTACTTAAGTTTTGTCGTGACTTGAAATGTGGTCCTGACTAATAAATTGGTGTTGCGACCTATTTCTTTCTTTCTTCAATTTGCCTTGGTCGCGACCTGAATTTTCTAATGTCTCGACATTGAGCTTTATCTCAGTCTTTTAAAACTCACACATTTTGTTGCGACCTGAAAGCATGAGTCATAACACTAAATTCAAACAATAATTGTTGCGACCCCAAAAGTGGTCGTGACCAATAAAGTATGTGCGGCATGAGAAAATTTTCTAATCTACGAGATTAGTTCAAATTCATAAAAGACTGAATCAATAGACCCAATTTCAAAAAAACACCAATAATCAACCTTCATCATTCAAATATGCAACAAATCAACTCATGAAGCATCAGATTCAATATTGAATGAAAAATAAAACTCCCCCAAACTTCAATCATTCATTCACCCAAAAACAATTAATTTTAAAAGAGGGTATGGTACTTCCCCTTGTAATTCATTGCTGCATATTCTATATGAAAAATCCTTAGATCCTTCCATTTTCTCTTACTGACTGTGTCTGGAATTTAAGCGACAAATAAAATAAAATAAAGTTTTAAACCTAAAGGAAATCAAAAGAATTCAAAATTAGCTATTTGAACTCATTCCAAACAAATAAGATCAAACTAAAATAGTAAAAATAAAAGTCAAATGCCAAAAATAGAATGAAAGAACTCATTGGGTTGCCTCCCAAGCAGCTGCTCAATTTTTAGTCTCTAGTTAGACTTGCTGCTATGAATTTCTTGTTTCAGTAATTTTCTTCCAATCAAAACTAGGAATCAATCATATTTCTTCAAAGATATTGCTTTAATCACTGACCATTAACTTTAAACTCTTCTCCATTACTGGTTTTCAATGTCACTACCCCAAAGGTTGTACTTGACACCACTGTATAAGGGCCACTCCATTTTGATTTCAGTTTCCCTGGAAAAAACATTAGTCTAGAGTTAAATAACAGGACCTGATCTCCTGCCTTTAATTCCCTCCTCAAAATCTTTTGATCATGCCATTTCTATATCTTGTCATATGAAGTGCGGCATTATCACTTAAGCAGTTCTGAGATCTTCCAATTCATTCAATTTGGAGTAGTATTTCTTCATATCAACTTTGAACTCAAAATTTACTTCTTGATGGCCGTAGCTTTGTATTCCAATCCAAGAGGTAGGTGACAGTTTACCAAGCAAGTTTGTATGGGGACATTCCAGTGGGAGTTTATATGCGGGTGTAGCCCACAATGCATCATCTAGCTTTAAAGACCAATCTTTACTGCTGGAACTCACAGTCTTTTCAAGAATTTTCTTTATCTCCCTGTTGGAAATTTCATCTTGCCTATTTGTTTGAGGGATGATAAATGGAAATAACATAATGTTTTTATTCCATATCTGTTCATGAGTTTCTCAAACACCTTGTTTGCAAAATGGCTTCCTCCATCACTAATAATAGTCCTGGGTGTCCCAAATCTGCTCAAAATATTTCTTTGTAAGAATCCCACAACTGTATTAGCATCGTTTTTCGACGTTGTTGCTTCCACCCATTTGGATACATAAGCCATAGCTAGGAGTATGTATATATTTCCAAATTAAGATGGAAAAGGCCCCATGAAGTCTATTCCCCATACATCAAATAATTGCACCACCAGGATACCATGCAGGGGCATTTCATGCTTTTTGCTAATATTTTTCATTCTTTGGCACTGAACACAAAGCTTCACCCATTCAAAACAATCCTTGAAAATAGTTGGCCAATAAAATCCTAATTGGAGAATTTTGTGGGCTGTCTTATCTCCTGCGAAGTGTCCTCCATAAGGTGATGCATGACTTTCTTGCAAAAATTTTCCTTGTTCACTTTTTGGTACACACATTATGATGATCAAGGCCGCCTCCTTGAATAATAAGAGGGTCATCCCATGTAAAACCCGGTTATTAGTCCCTTAATTTCTTCCTCTTCCGCGATAGCTGAATTCCTCGTGGCATCACCCGCAAGCTAGAAAGTTCACAATATCAAACATACCGAGGTAATTGGAATGACAACTGAAATAACTCCGTCATCCGAAAAATTTTCTACTACTTCCTTTCTTCTTCTCTTCACGCGACTTTTCAACTCTTGACAAGTGATCAGCTATCACATTGTCACAACCTTTCTTATCCTTGATCTCCAGATCACCCCGTAGTAACAAAATCCATCCTGATATCTTTGGCTTAACTTCTTTTCTGGCTATCAACACGATTCTAACATGATCAGTGTGGATAATAACATGGGACCCTAATATATATGGCCTGAACTTTTCACATGCAAATACCATAGCCAGCATCTCCTGTTAAGTAGTCGAGTAATTCTCTTGAGCTTCATTGAATGTTTTGCTGGAATAGTATATGGCCCTAAACACCTTGTCATCTTTTCGTCCCACATGTTCCCACACATAGTCACTAGCATCACATATAATCTCAAATTCTTTGTTCCGGGGCCTCTGTTTAGCCGATGAGCTTCAACTAATCTGGATTTGATCTCCACAAATGAATTTTAGCAGGACTCATCAAAATTATACTTGGCATCCTTCTCCAGTAATATACAGAATGGTTTTGCTATTTTTGAGAAGTCTCTAATAAATCTTCTATAAAAGCCAGCATGTCCCAAGAAACTTCTTATTCCCTTTGATCAGTTGGTTGTATGTAAGAGTTATTATAATGGAAACCTTTGCTTTATCCACCCTAGACGTAGTTTAGAAATTCTATGCCCAAGTACAATCCCTTCAAGTACATGAAATGGCATTTTTCCCAATTCAAAGATAGGTTCTGTGTCTTGGCATCCGTGGAAGTACTATCCCTAAATTCACGTAGGCAATGTTCAAAACTAGATCGATAAACTGTGAAATCATCCATGAATATCTCCATAACCTCCTCTGCTAAATCTGACAACATAGACATCATGCATCTTTGGAAAGTAGCAGAAGAATTGCATAACCCAAGTGGCATTCTTCTAAAAGAAAAAGTACCATAAGGGCATGTGAATGTAGTTTCTCCTCGGGTCCTCAAAGTACAGCAATTTGTTATACTCTCGAATATCCATCAACAAAATATAAGTGAGGATGTCCCCGCTTTAACCTGTTTAACATCCGATCAATGAAAGGCAAAGGAAATGATCTTTCTTGGTTGCGATTCTAACACTTTTCTCGTAATCTATACACACCCTCCATCCCGTCACGCCTCAGAGGAACTCGTCTCATTCCTTTACTCTCTCGATCACGCTGAATCCACCTTTGGGGGAACCACATGGATTGGGCTCACCCAAGGACTGTCTGATATTGCATAAATAAATCTTGCATTTAGCCATTTCGCATTCTCTTTTCTACAACATCTTTCAGCAACAGGTTCAAATTTCCTGTGTTCAATCGATAAAGCCAGATCATCATTCAAAGATGATTCAGGCATGCAAATAAAAGGACCGATACTTTTTAGAATCTCAACAACTAGGCAATAGCCTCTTTGTATTTCTTTAAATTTGTAGCAACCTTTGTTCTTCATTTTCGGCCAATCTACTTGATATGATTACTCGGTTTCCCCTTTTCTCGTTTCTAAGAAAGCATACTCGTATGATCAAGTATCTTTTTCAAAAAATAAACCTCTCGTGACCAGTCTCTTGTTTAGTAACTTTCTTTTCCTAGCTGCTTGAATTTTCTTGATTGTTTTCATTCAAACTCAAGACTGTTTCCCTATTTTGCAAACCGGAATGCAGTAGTTCACAATCAACACTCTCAATATACTGAAAATTCATCTCATTTTCATTGATAGAATGCTGAAGGTTACAATCAGAGATCAAGTCAAAACTGATAGGACTATTGTTATCTACAACATTACAATTTTCTGCATCAACATCGACAGCAGCTTTTTGCCCAAAGTTGAAGTGCACCACTTCATTTCCCACTCGTCAAATACCCTTTTTCACATCAATCAATGCAGCTCAAGTTGCTAAGAAAATCTTCCTAACAAATGTATGGACCGATTGTCTTTTTCCATTTTCATAACCACAAAGTCCACAACGAAGATAAATTTCCCTACCTTTCCCAGCACATCTTCAAGAACACCTTCTGGTTAAGCCATGGATTTATCATCCATCTGTAGTATAATTGTTATTGGGGTAAGTTCCCCCAAACTCAATCTCTATACCAATGATAGGGGCATCAAGTTGATGTTGGCTCCTGAGTCACACAATGCCTTTTTGAACTCATATTTCCCTATTGAGTAGGGAATAGTGAAGCTGCTTGGGTCCTTCATTTTTGCTAGTAAATTTTTTCCTCGAATAATCGTGATCGTAAGTGGCAAGTAAATTCACTATTCCTTCCCCAAAGAATCTCTCTTCTTTCTTTCTCGCATCTCCTTCAGAAATTTTGCATAATTTGGCATTTGATTGATTGCCTCTGTAAAGGGAATACTAATTTATATCTTCTTGAAAATTTCCAAGAATTTAGAAAATTGTTCTTCCTTGCTTCTGAATCCTTTCAGGAATGGATCAAGTAGGTGTAAGCCCAACCTCCTCTCTCGCTTCGCTCACACCCTTCTCAGCCGAGTCACCCTGCTTCCTCTGCTTCGTAGTCCTCGCCATGCTCTTCCATTCTTTTAGTTGCCTTTTCTTCTTTGATCGCCTCTCTTTCGTCATGCTCGGCCGTTTTACTAATCTCCCTACAACTTCCTCAGCCGGATCGCCATACGCCCTCCTTTTGGGTTTTCCTCTCGAGTGTCACTAGGGAATGCAATCTTGTTTTGTCTCGCAAGGTCAAGGCTAATCGCCTGTAAACTGTGTTTCCAAGTTCTTCAGGGAAGCATTGGTGTTTGATTGAAACATTTTTGAATTGGATTTAAGAGCTTCTAACTCAGCAAATTTCTGTTCATGGGTGTGAAACAGCTTTTTGTTATCTCCCATGAACTGCAGCATTTGCTCCACAAATGACTTGGTCCTCTTCTAACCTTGATATTCATTTCTTTTCTCTTTCAAGCTTACTGCTGCTGCTGGAACCTCATGATGATACCTTGTTTGAAATTTCGCCTCTGCCGACCTTATATGCCTCCCGCCATATGAGAAGTTTTCATGGTTCCTCAGTGCTGGGTTGTAATGTGTGGGCAAGTTGGGATTTGGCTTGAAATGATAGCTTCTCTGTTCATTCAGGTAATTGGCCTCCTTAACTATATAAGGATCTTCTTCAATAGGTCCCTTAGCACTTCTTCTTATCCCATCTTTTTCCACTTATCCAATTTCGAGCAGTAGTGTGTAGTTTTTATCTTATATCCATCATGCATTATAGCATCCAGCTTACTCCATGACAGTCATTTTGTTTAGCTCAATGATCCCACTCCCTCTTGTTCTGCTATTGCTTCCTGAAAATCCAGAGGGAGCTTTCATGTTGCATTTGGCTAGGTCTACTATCAATTCCCTTACCTCCTCTGCACTTTTCCTCTTGAATGCCCCATAGCCAGAAGCATCTATGATACCCTTAGCTATCATTCGAGAGTGATAGACGATATCCATTATTTGTGCCTTTAGATCTATGCCATGCATAGACAATCTTTCAGCAAACTCTTGTACCTTTCCCATGCAAGATACAAGCTTTCATCCCCTCCCTTTGTCAGGAACACAAGGATTTCCCTTCTTCTTTAAGTTATGAGGGATGGGGGAAAAAATTTTCATAGGAATGCTTCCACCAACTCTTCCCATGTGTCAACTGATCCATATGGTAATGATTCATACCATGGTCGCTTATATTCTTAAGGAAAAGGGGAAGAGGTGTAGCTTTATCACCTCCGGGTCTCACATCATTTGTATTTTAATCTGCTTGCCATCTCGAGGAATCGCAAGTGATGCTCATTAGATCTATTGTATGGGATGGCCAAGAATTGATTTTGGCTTCAACCATGGTGATCAAGGCCGGTTTTAGTCAAAGTTCTGCCTCTACAACAAAGTTGTCTAACCGTTGAGTATTCGGTTGATGACAGCTCATGTAAATCCTCCATCAGATTCAATCGAGGCCTCCTATCACTGGTTTCTTGCTCAACCCGTCGGATCACTCTTTCATCCCATCGTTGTTTTTTTGCTCTACCGACTTTCCTCAAGCTCCTTAGTGTTCTTTCCATCTGCACTCACAGAAACATATCGGAGTCTCAAGCTCCCAGGCTTTAATTATCCTCCTCGAAATGGACATATATCGAGATGAATCGGAAACAAGTGGGTATCGTGAAATCATATGTCCTTTTAAGCTCTCTAAAAGATCGTATTTTTGCGCCCACTGCCAAACCGTTGAGTATTTATTTTATAAAATGAAAAAAATGTCCAAATTAGTATTTCTCCTTTTTGTCGGAATATTGATTTATTCAAATCCTTTCAATCCCCAGTAACGGCGCCATAAAACTTGTTTGACTTTCTCTATATAGACTAAACCTCTCAATTTAACACATCTACAGGAGTCTTTCCCGTGGGGCTGTTTCACAATTGACTGAGTTTATTTTAAATGAATAAACTGGTTTAAATGTTTTGGAATTATAAATGGGTTTAGTCTATGACACTACAAGTGCACAGGTCATACAAGTAGTCAAAAATGGATGTAAGTCAAGATATCATTCCCACAGAGATTGACTTGGATTCTCAAAATCAACTACCACAACTACTCAAGATCCATACTATCTGAACCTCAATGATAAATTTTATCAACTAAGAGTAAAGGATAATCGTATTAAAGGTGACATATACACTCCTAGGGGACATCAAAATAAGCTAATAAACGTATATGAACTAGAATTAATTGACTCGAATCGCTGCTCGTAAAAATGAACACCTTCCACATGAGTACCGTGGAAACAAATGGGCTTCCGTGATTATATCCCATTTAAAACTCGATCCTAAATTTGATCCGGATTCGCTCAAAGATGCCTCGATATTACAAGCTGATTTCTCCTTTATTCACCAATTGGCATCCCTCAAGCTTTCTCTCAAAGACAAGCGGTTTAATCAAATCATTCGTATTCAACATACTCACAAGATTTGGGTATTTTTCTTTCAATACTTCATACCCATATTTCCTCGAGACATGCATTTCTTACTTCCCCAAATCAGGCCGCCAGAAGACTTCTACAACTTGATTGATGACTCATCCTTTAAAATCTACTGGGATAATTTCCCTTCCTTTTGTTAGATCTCAGCTAAAACAAGATTAGGAGCCTTCCAATAGATTAAGGTGAAATCTCTGATAATTTAAATTGATAAATAATCTCCTCCAACATCAATTATGAGTAAATTGGGAATTTATCTAAGTGAACTCAGCTCAGGTAGTTTCTTCAAGGCTCAGTTTAACATACCCACAACCGATTCTTCTAAGCTCGTGAATCTCCATTTCTATGTCACTCAGAAGTCCTCCTAGAAATCAGAGCAAGACACAATCCTTGGAGGGGTATTTCGAAACTACTATTGGGAACAATTACATGAAAAACACATCGACCAAATAAATCCTCCCTAAATTCCAAGTACTTCCTTCACTTATGCAGAAAGACAGAATAATAATAAATTCAAATTAGTGGAAGCTACGCTTCAAACCGTGACATAATCGACAATGGAGCACTTATAAATTACTCCCACTCAAGTAGCTAGTAATAAACCGAGAAGAAACGATTTAGCCACCTAGGATTTCATTTAAACTCAGAAGTAAATTGAAATATCACTTCCAAATTTCACATTCTAACAGAACGGTTCGCATTCCAAGAAATAAAAGAAAATAAAATAAAAGAAAAGAAAATATATATATATTCTAAAATATACAGTGAGTTTTCTTCTTCCCCCATTCTGCGTTCCCAAAAAGAAAAAAAACTTCCCTTCTAAAACTGTGTACTGGTATTTATAACTTTCAGAAATTGGGCCTGATTCCAAGACTCCAGGTGGATTTTCCTAAAATCCATGGCCCAGCTCACTGTTTTAGGTCGCGACTTCAAAAGTTTGTGGTGCAAGTACAAAATTTTGGTCTGAAGCTAATCCAACCGTCGTGACCTCGTGAACTCGGTTGGAACCTTCTGCTGTTTTTCCAATTGTTGCCACGACCTCAATTCACTTCACGACTTTTGTTGCGACGCCATCGCTATCTTGTTTTAAGTCGAGAAACAGACTCAAATTCGCCGGGTTACTTGTTTTCTTGTCACGACGCGGGAATTTAGGTCACACCAAGCATTTTCCTTTACCTGCGTACTTTGCCGCGCCCTCAAAAGTATGTCGTGACATTCCCTTCTTCATATCTAGTCGCAACCTCATTTCTAAGTCAGAACAGTTCCCTTCAATTTTTCTATTTCTGGTTGCAACCTCACTATTCTGCTTTATTTAGGAATATATGTCGCTACCTCGATTTTATGTCGCGACATCGGGTTCTCGTTAAGCGCTATGTCAATTATTACACCATGTTTTTCTCAATTCTTCAAATAATTTCTTGTCACGTGATTTAGTTCCATGTCAGACTTAATTATTGTTTTCTCACGCATTTTATGTCACGACATCAAAAGTCTGTCGCGACCTCCTTTACATTGTATTACGGTCGTGGTCGCAGTTTGCCTTTCTCGTATTTATTGACAAAGCATTCGTCTTTAATTTATCATTAATGGCGACATGGATTTAGATCGCACGACCTGTATTCTTTCTTAATAAAAACTTATGTGTGACGCCAAAATATAACGGCGTCTTCGATTCACCCTCTTGTACGCGCTCGCTGCGATTCTGCCAAATTCTTAATATAGCTCTGTTATTGTGCCGTCAATTCGGTCGCTGGCAGCAGTTTGGAGTCTCCCGACTTATATCTTTATCACGGCTTTGGAATTGCTAGGAAGGAACATTGCAAGTCCATTCAGCCTTAGTTTTTGGTCGCGACCTCAAAGCTGGTGTTCTGAAATTATCTTCCCTTGAAGTTCCTCTGTCTTGGTCTCAGCAGGTTCTCTTATCGCCACTTAACGGTTTTGTTTGCCTGCATCACTTTGGTGGCGACCTTGATTCTTTGTCGCGACCTATTGGGTAGCTGATGCATTTTCATACATTTTTCAGAATTTTCATACACTTTAGAATTACGTAAAAATATAAATTTAGTAAATAGTACATATTTACGTAAAAATATAGGCAATTATATTGTAAGAAAAATCGAGAAAAATGGACTAAAAATTCAATGAGTTTTATATCAAATTCCCTGAGCTTAATTTTTCTTTGTCCCGAGAAAGAAAATAAATAATTGTTTGTCCTCAAACAATTGAACTTTATTTAGTAGGACATTTTTCTGTTTCACAGCACTAATTTCTTTTATTCCACCCTTTGACTTGAAAAAAAGTAATTGCATTCTCATTTTAAACTTCAGTTTTCAACTGAGAAAAAGGAATGTTCTCAACCTCTATTACAAATAAACTGCTGAATACTGCATGCAAACAGTTCAGTCAATAGATCTTGTTTTGTGAGTGTGTGTAGGTCTTCTTTTCTTTTCATCTTTTTGTTGAATTAGTTCATCTTCTTGGGATCTCCTTATAGCCTTTAGTCAAAGTCCTTAAGCTTGTTTTCATATTGATCTCCCTTTAATGTAGCTAATTGGCCTTCATGATCAAAAGAGGTCTTTTAGGCTTGTAAAGTTAGGCTTAGGTAATTAGGTGGATAATTGGAAAATTTTTATCTTGTAAATTACTGATTCCATTCTTTCTTTTTGTATAATGGCCTGCGTCTCTCGTCATTTTCTTTCCTCCTGCATGTGTAAACTCTTCACTCAGCCCGACTTATGACTCAGTTCCTTTTTACTGGACTCTTTTCATTTCTCTTTTTTTTTTTTTTTCTCAAGGAATTGGAATAGTGCAATGTCTTATCTTCTTAGGCTTTCTATCACTCTTAGAGAACATTGGGCTAGGAACTCCACAATACCGATTGACATTAGAGTCTTAGGTGTTGAAACACCCCTCTAACTAATTGTTAAAGAGAGATATACCCTGAATAAAACTTCTTCCTTTTTCATCCATTTTTTCTTTGTCTCTAGTTCTTAATTTATTTCCTTCATCCATCGCATAATCAAAAAAATATATTCCCCAAACTTGTTTCTTTACGCACATTAAACATTCTTGATACGAAAACTAAGTAATTTGGAGTTCTTTGCTGCAGGATTATTGTAAGGGGATTTTGGGACAATTGCTATTTGGAAAGAAATTAGGCATTTTGGCTCAAAAGCGAGGGAACTAGAGTGTATGCCTTTGCATATAATGAGGTGAGGTTGGAAAAGGTTCAAACTTCCAAAGATGGTCTCTATCACTTCTTATTAGTTGTTTTTACCTAGGATCTCCCCTTTACCAATAATCTAACAAGTTCTAGGATCTTGTATCCTTGTTTGTGAATCACCCTAGAAGATGTTCCTAATCCCTCTCAAAGTTTTAAGAATTTTCTTGACCATATGCATTGTTTTCCTAAGATTTTTAATGACTACATTGTCTATACACGGCTTGATCATCTTATTTGTTCTTTCAATTGTGGCACCTTTTCGATTACGCAATTTAAACCTCATTCAAACTAAAGCGTAACTTCTTATTTCAATTCACTAGTTCATCTTGTTTCTTACGGTGTTATGCTTGGATTTAAAGCGCGTCATTGTGTCATTGTAAAAATAAAGCTCGAATACATAAATCATTTATTACTGATGACCCTGAAACAACGCCAATTCATTTAATCGGATCCGTACATCGAAACAAATCACTTATTCGACAATCAAAAGTCAGTCAGCCTTTCTGTCTTTAAGTTCTGATTTTAAACTTATTGAAAACAACAACACAATTCATTAATTCAAAAGAACACATCACAAGACATTTTCAACGAACTTCTCTGAATTAGTATTCATTATGATGAAGAAATACTATGAAGAAAGGAAACATATAATTATGATGTCTCACTCATCCCTTATCTTATAAGATTTTTTTGGTATGATGTTGGGAGGATCTAATTCAAAAGATTAACACAAGCATAGGAAAATTTGGAAAGGTCATATCTAGTCTTTTCTACTCAGAGGGTGTGGGTTCTACCTTGTCAGTGGAGATTAAATCATTTGTCAAATCCACATATTTGATCAAGGTGTCTTGATTTAATGTCCCTTTCGATTCATTATTCTCTCATTTCCCGATACAACTGACATGTCGATAAATTTTTGTTTATCAAATCTAAACTCTCATGCCAGATTTTTCTTCTATAAACATCATTATCTTCTAGCTCTTTATCTATGTCCTTCATCAATTTCCTAAACTCTTTGAATTTCTCCTTATACAGGTACTTGAATGCTTGAATCTTTTTTAGCATGCTCCCCTCCATCTCAACTTCTCTTTTCTTCAGAATGGTAAGCACTTCTTCATATCTTCTAAAGCTGGATTATTGTGAAAGGCCTTCGGGCTAGCTTTCATATTCTACCATTTCTTTTACGTTCTTATCATTTCTTCTCTCCATTCTTCCTTTCCCATGTCTTGAGTCTGCTTTCGAATAATTGTTCCTTTCTTAAATTCAACTTCTAAAAATTCATCACATGAATTATATTGTTTCTCCCATCTCTGCTCCCTTTTTTTCCATGTCCTTCTTTATTGATCGAGGCATTTCCATGATTTCATTATACCACGCATTCCTATGCGGGCTTTACCTTGCCAGGAAATTCTACGTCATAGGGGTAGGAATTTTCTCGAGAGGGCTCATCTGGATGCACCTCTTCTTCTTGATTGAGTTTTTCTGCGGAATAGCTTCCATCTCTCTTGTGATCATTATCCTCGGCGGGCTCCTTACAACTACGCATCCTTTTTGCTTTTATTTCTGGGCCTTTATACCCAGTGAGGTTAGAGAAGATATCTTGGGGAATGTTTCTTCTTCATCCTATGATCCTCTCCACCCAATGAAGATGCACAACCTGCTAATCGTTGTTGGGTGAGGGATTAGTCCTCTTATGTTGCTTAGGTGGTATCCACGATGACCTTAATTGTTAACCTTATTCATTTATAGCCCTTTAAAGGGCATATAGAATGTTGTTTCTGCTTTCTCTCCTTTGCCTGAGATATGTTTAGTTGGAAGGATCACCAGAAGACATGAAGTAGAGACCAAACCTTGGCTTCCTCCACGAGAATCTATTAAGTAACATAGTGTGGGTTCTTCTTTGAGAACCCACTTCCCCTATCCAACAGTAAGTGGATAATCTTCATGATTGGGGTTCTCTAGCAGTTTCTTAAATTTGGGCAGGTGGCGGGATTCCTTTAGCTTGAACATCTCATTGATTCTTTGATCCCCAATGGGTACCCTAACTCCTCTCACGAAAACTGTGTCCTTTCTCATCCCTACCATGTTTGCATAGAATTCTCTGACCAGATCAGAGAATCCAGGCACTGTGTGAGCACAGAAGCTCTCCCAGCCTCTCTTTTCTATAATCTCAGAAAAAGGAGAAATTAGCTTCCCAAAACCTCTTTTGTAGACAGAAGCGCGCTGTCGGCCGGCACCTTAATCCATATGTCTGTAGCCTGTGAGGCGAAGTCTTTGTCTTCTTTTGATCCTCCTTCTTCAGTTTGTTCTACAACCCTCTCTCTTTTTGCCTTTCTTCCTCAATTGGTTCCTCCATTTTAATTTGGGTTTTACGTTTTTGCATTCCTGTGATCTCGGACTTAGGTTCGGATGAACCTCCTTTATTCCTTGTGATATTATCTCACGAATTAGTCGATTGTGCATTTAGGTCAGAACGAGGGATTTGGTTATTATACGGCTCATGGGTGAGAATTAGGAATCATTTTTCACGGTTCTAAGGTTTTGGTAGTCGAGAGAAAAGAAGGTGGAAAGTTGGGTGAAGATGCATTGGATTGGAGTTACGGATGAGGTGGCTATTACTGTTTTTAGTCTTTATAGCAGATGGGCTCGAGGTCATCGACATAACTTATGGAATGTCGCGACAATAATGCCTAAGGATTACAACACCAATTCACTGCACTCATTTCCGATTTAAAGTTGCAGTCAGAAAAGTTCAAACCTTTATTTATTGCATTGTAGCAAATTCTGGTCGTGACGACTTATGTTTAATCGGGACTTGAAATGTGTGGTCTTGTGCTCAAGTGGTGTTGCGACCTATTTCTTTCTTTCTTCAATTTTCCTTAGTTGGGACCTAAATTTTCTAATGTCTCGACATTGAGCTTTATCTCAGTCTTTTAAAACTCACACATTTTGTTGCGAACTGAAAGCATGAGTCACAACACTAAATTCAAACAATAATTGTTGCGACCACAAAGTGATCGTGTCGATAAAGTATGTGTGACGCCATGAAATTTTACGGTATTAGAGTTAGTTTTAAATTCGCCAAAATGCGAATCAATAGACTGATTCCAACAAACACCAATAATCCCAACCTTCATCATTCAAATATACGACAAATCAACTCATGACATCAGATTGATATTGAATGAAAAATAAAACTCCCCCGAGCTAATCATTCATTCTTCCAAATAATTAATTTTTTTAACGGAGGGTATGGTACTTCCTTGTAGTTCATTCTTGCATATTCTGTCTGAGAAATCCTTAGATCCTTCCATTTTCTCTTCACTGACTTCAATGTCCACAGGAATTTAAACGACACATAAATAAAATAGGTTTAAACCTAAAAATCAAGAATTCAGATGGCTTCTTTGAACTCATTCAGAACAAATAATATCAAACTAAAATAGTAAAAATAAAAGTCAAATGCCAAAAATATAATGAAAGAACTCATTGGGTTGCCTCCTAAGCAACTGCTCAATTTTTGGTCTTTAGCTGGACTTGCTGCTATGAATTTCTTGTTTCAACAATTTTCTTCCACTCAAAACTAGGAATCAATCATATTTCTTCCAAGATAGTGCTTGAATCGCTGACCATTTACTTTAAACTCTTCTCCATTACTGGTTTTCAATGTCATTGCCCCAAAGGTTGTACTTGACACCACTATATAAGGGCTACTCCATTATGATTTCAGTTTCCATGGAAAAAACTTTAGTCTAGAGTTAAATAATAGGACCTGATCTCCTGCCTTTAATTCCCTCCTCAAAATCTTTTGATCATGCCATTTCTTTATCTTGTCCTTGTAAATTCTGGCATTATCATAAGCTTCATTTCTCAGCTCTTCCAATTCATTCAGCTAGAGTAGTCTTTCTTCCTTAGCAGCTTTGAACTCAAAATTTAACTTCTTGATGGCCCACGTAGCTTTGTATTCCAAGTCAAGAGGTAGGTGACAAGGGTTTACAAAAACAAGTCTGTATGGGGACATTCGATGGGAGTTTATATGCGGTTACGTAAGCCCACAATGCATCATCGAGCTTTGAAGACGATGTCTTGTTGGAACGCTCACAGTCTTTTCAAGAATTTTCTTTATCTCCATGTTGGAAATTTCAGCTTGCCCATTTGTTTGAGGATGATAAGCAAAACTCATTATGTGTTTTATTCCACATCTGTTCATATGTTGCTCAAACACCTTGTTTGCAAAATGGCTTCCTCCATCACTAATAATAGTCCTAGGTGTCTGAATATGTAAAATATTTCTTTGTAAGAATCCACTTGTGTATTAGCATCATTCTTTGGACAAGCTATTGCTTCCACCCATTTGGATATATAATCCACAGCTAGGAGAATGTATATATTTCCAAATGAAGATGGAAAAGCCCGTGAAAGTCTATTCCCATTATCGAATAATTGCACGGATGCCATGCAAGGGCATTTCATGCCTTTTGCTGATATTTCCCATTCTTTGGCATTGATCACAAAGCTTCACCCATTCAAAACAATCCTTGAAAATAGTTGGCCAATAAAATCCTGATTGGAGAATTTTGTGGGTTGTCTTATCTCCTGCAAAGTGTCCTCCATAAGGTGATGCATGACATTCTTGCAAAAATTTTCCTTTTTCACTTTCTGGTACACACCTTTTGATGATCATATCGGCTCCTCTTTTGAATAATAGCGGGTCAAATCTCCCGGATGTAAACACCTTCTCGGTCCTTAATTTCTTCCTATCTTGCGATAGTTGGTGGTGGCATCACTGCAGGCTGAAAGTTCCGCAGTATCAGCGCCTACGAGGTAATTGGAATGACAATGCGAAATAACGCTCATCTGGAAAATTTTATACTGCTTCATTTTCGCCTTCAACTGATCTTTTCAACTCTTGACGGTGATCAGCTTCTCGGTAATAACCTTTCTTATCCTTGATCTTTAGATAAAATTCCTGTAGTAACAAAACCCATCTTATCAGTCTTGACTTAGCTTCTTTCTTGGCCATCAAATATTTGATTGCAGCATGATTAGTATGGATAATAACAATATATGGCTTGGGCTTTCACGGCAAATACCGCCTTGACATCTCTTTTCGGTGGTCGAGTAATTCTCTTGAGCTTCATTGTGAATGTTTGTTGGAATAGTATATATTGCCGGCACCTTATTTAAACTTTACGTCCCCGTCTGGCTCTATTACGCAGTCAGCACACATAATCTCAAATTCTTTGTTCCAGTTTGTTTTAGCAATGATAGGAGCTTTAACTAATCTTGATTTGATCTCCACAAATGAATTTTGGCAGGACTCATCAAAACTATACTTGGCATCCTTCTCGATAATCCATATGGTCTTATTTTTTAGAAGTCTCGACCAATGTTACATAAAAGCTGGCACTGTCCCCGAGAAACTTCTTATTCCTTAGTTGGTGGTGAAGAGTCTTTATAATAGAAAGCTTTGTATCACTTCAGTCGTCTTGTGAAATTCTATGCCCATTTTAATCCCTTATATTACCATGAAATGGCATTTTTCTCAATTCAAAGCTAGGTTGTTGTCTTGGCATCTGTGAAGTACTGTCCCCAAATTCTGTAGGCAATGTTCAAAATTGGATCGACAAACTATGAAACCATCCATGAATATCTCCATAACCTCCTCTGCTAAATCTGAGAACATATACATCATGCATCTTTGGAAAGCGGCCGAGGCATTTATAACCGAATGACATTCTTCTAAAAGCAAAATTACCGTAAGGGCATGTAGAAAGTAGTTTTCTCTGATCACTCAGGTCTGATAGCAGAATTTAGTTTGCCTTCCCTAAATATCCATCAAAACTTGAAATGAGATGTCACCTTCTAACTTTGTTTAACATCGAGTCCATGAAAGACAAGGAAAATGATCTTTCTTGGTTGCGATGTTCAAATTTTACGTAAATCTATACCTGCATCACATCGATTCTTGCTGCTTTTAGACCAGTTCATTCCCAATTTAGATCCACGGTGAATCCCACCCTTTTAGGAACCACATGGCGGGCTCACCCAGAGCGCCGATGTGCATAGATAAATCCTACATTTAGCCATTTCGGTATAACTCTTCTGACATCTTTCATAGCAGAGTTCGACCTCATGGTGTTCATGATGTTTTATCTATCATTGATGAGATTTTGTGTATCTGAAATAGAGGCTGATACCCTTTAGATCTTGTTTACGACTAGCCTCTTTGTATTTCTTTAAAATTTGCGGCCTTTGTTCTTCATTTTAAGTCGATTAAAATATGATTCACCAGTTTCCCCTTTTGGTTCTAAGAAAAGCATACTTAGGATATTGGGCAATTATTGCAAAAATAACCTTTCTGCATGAGTCTCTTGTTTAGTAACTTTCTTTTCTTATTTGGCAGATTTTCTTGATTGTTTTCATTCAGAGCTGTTGTTTCCCTATTTTGCAAGGCAAGAAATAAGTGGATTCACAGTAAACACTCTCATTATCTTTGGAAATTCATCTCTCATTTGATAGAATGTTGAAGAGTTACAATCAGATATCAAGTCAAAGCGATAGGACCTCTTTGTTATCTGACAATACAATTTTAACGCCAACATTGGGTGTGGTTAGCTTTTACCGGGTTGAAGTGCAGCACACTTCATTTCCCTTCAGTCGACTCACACCACCCACTATCCAATCAATGCAGCTCGATTAGTATGAAATACTGTGAGGCTGTTGTCAGAGTTTTTATGCCGTAAATAAATGATGACTCAATTGACACATGGAGTCAGATTATACTACGTCGCATTTTGTAGTAATTTTGCTTGTAGTTTTTGTAAAGCTATTTATGCCAAAATTGTTGGTCGATCAAAAGCACGGTCGAGTTGAACTACGGCATTGGAGATCGAAACGGAAGGAAAGAAAAGAAAGCGAGAAAAATGCACGGAAATTTGAGCACATAAATTTAGCGGGTTATGAAATTTTCGCAACTGCTGAGGGTGCGAGTTGTGAAAAATTCATAACTTGTGAATTTTTCGCGGGTTCATGAGAATATCTGTGCCGTGCTCACCTCTCATTGCTGCTGTTCACGATACGCTTTCGTTTGAATTTTTGCCTTTTTATTTCCCTTTTTGGCTTTCTTACTAATTTGCCCCTATTGTAATAGTATTTGGTTTTGGTTTTTTTGGTTTTTTTGGTATTTTGTATGAGGGGTTGGTAAAGCTGAAGCTAAACAACTGTATCATAACTACTCAGATTCGTCTGAATTTCTTTTTGGCAGGAAGCTTTCAGCGCTCCCGCCTCTTTTCCTTTTCTCTTATTTTCTAGGTAGCCAAACACCCTTAAGGGATGAGTGGCTAAAACCCCTTCCTCCTTGAAGTGGAGGCTCTTTGGGTCTGGGATCTTGAGGCTAACTTTGGAAGGTTTCATATTTCTCATCCCCGGTACTAAATGAGCTTTGTGTTTCCCTTTGAACTCTAAGGTTTTATATCCATAGATTCACCTTGAATGGCTTTGTATTTGGTAATATTTGGGGTTCGGTGGATGCTTGTTGCTAGATCCCAAGCAGATTCATAAGATTACCACTCTATTAATCATTGTGGGTAAGTCGAGGAGGGAATTGTTCTTCAGCATCGAAGACCGGAAGTGCTCTGATTGCAATTTTGAAAGGATAGTTAATAAGGGTTAAGTTTTATATAGCTAAATAGAATCAGTTCGGGGAAATGACTATCAGGTCATCCTCCCAACATGAGAAGGACCTTGAAAGCCATGGTTGCCCTCACGAATCAGGCCACAGTGACTGGCACATGAGGAGTTCTATTTTACATTTTAATTTGTTTTAATTTCAATTGTCCAAACAATACCCCTCACTTTTTTTACCGAACCTTAAAATCCAAAACGAATTCACCATTTTGCACCCAACTGTGAATCATTTGTGCGAAGAAAACCCATCTCTGTGTTCGCCTAGAGTTTACTATCTTTGCGGTAGCTAAACTCTGTGATGAAGGCATAGGTTTATAAATTTTGTTGGTTTCGGGTGCTAGCTATACGTTTGCATTATGAATCGAAAATAGGCGTCGTTGTGGGATGGTGCACAAGGTGCAAATGTTGGCTGATGAACACATGTGATCCTAAATGCAAGTCTGATGAATTTCTTTTATCATTTTTTTTCCTATATATATTTTCTTTATTAGTCTTCTTAGTTTCGGGTTAACGGTTCCAATTTTTTTTTTTAAGAGTAACACTAACACCATTGAAAGAAGCAGGAGAGTGTTTAGATTATTCTTGATGTTAGGTGTTGCCTGTTTTACCTCTGATTTATGTTCTAGTGGATTAAAGTCGAAGCGAGTTGATCAAGGTCAGTCTGTTCTATAAGAATTGCGATTTTGAATTGAATGTGGTTTTGATCCGTCCGGAACACACGGAGAGAGCAACAACATCGGTACCGATGGAGAGAACTGTCGCGGGGACTATAGAAACCCTCACTTAGATGAGTGTGCCTTCATCGCGTGGTGCCTCGACAGCACCATATGGAAATGCCTGACCCTAGTTAGGAGACTGTTTCATAGAACCCGGGGTATACGATTATGCACTGCTTCTCCGTCTTATGCTTCTGACTCCTCAGCCACCCTGACCACCCTGATCAACCTCTCGAGTTGAAGCGAAGCCATCCTGAACCTCACCGTGATAGTGGGTGACTTTGTGGAAAGAGCGAAGACAATCAATGCTCAGTGCAAATTGAGAAAATTGACACTACAGAAACAGTAATGAATGAGAAGAGATTGATGGACTTCAAAGCGAAATTGATCGGTGACAATGCAAATCAATTTCAAGGCTTTCCAATCAGGAACATGTTTATCCAAAGGAAGAGTACTTGATTGACATTACAGTGGAGGAGCATTGTAAACAACAACTACAAGAAGAGCTGATAGAGACTGCTGTAGAATTTTCTGAAGGGTTATCTGAATTTTCAAACATTTGCACTAATTTTTGTCCATCATTGGCTGAGAAGCGGAGAAGGAAGAAGAGCCCCAAAGCTAATATTAAACCCTTCCCACAAAATGGATCTGTTCACTACCCGAGCCAAGGGAAACCATTACTGTGGCACCCTCTCGACCTAGTGTATATCTTGCCTTCACCTCTGACTGTCCACACACCCCGAACTCACGCTGCAACTAAGGCGGAGTCCATCATTTAGCGTAGAACTTAAAGAAGTTAGTGGCTGCATGAGCCTTTATATAATCATGAAGACATTGTGTTTATACCACTTGCAGGCATTCTGGATGGTTCAGTCTTTGGATTGAACATGGGCGCTGGACGCGAGATTCCACTAAGCTCCACAGTTCAATGGCCTCAGGCTAAGCTGGTTGAAGGCTTCCAGTCTCCCACATATATTTTGATTTTTCTTGTTTGTTTTTATTTTATTTTATTTTATTTTTTGATTTATTTAGTTTCTCTTTAGATTTCCTCTATTTTAATTTAATCATTGTTTTCAACTCATTTTTAATTTTCACGCATCTTTCTTTAGGCACTGAAACTATTTTGCGGGTTTGAGCTTAATTTTTAAAGCAGTGTAAATTCGAAGCGAGAAACCATGAGGTTGTGAAATTTTGCAACCCTTGTGTGAAATTTCCGCATCGCGTCTTGAAATTTAGCATTTTCTACTTTGTGGCGACCATGCGGAGGGAGACGGCCCGAAATGACAAAACATCACTTGATGTTAGTAAAAAAAAATATTTATTATCTTTTCGTATATATATATATATATATATACCGCCTGTAGCAATGTCTGAACTGCGTTTTAGGCGTTCTTGATGCGGATTGGAAAACAGAGAGTGTAGAATCTAAATATAATCGAAATAACACTTTTGAAATTTTATAAAGCGAAATTTTCAAATTGCTCCAAATAATTTTTCTCTCTTTTCTTCTTCGACTTAACATTCGAGCTCCGACGAATTGGGCCAGGTGCCGATCAGCTTGCGATCTCACATCCCGAAAATGGGTACATCTCATAAAGGAGTATCCTTTATTACTAAAATTTAATCCAAGCCTTCCTTTTGTATAGTTGTTTGTTTTGTTTGTGAAGTTGTTAGTTTTTTTTTTTGAAAAGTTGAAAATATAGTCATTTTTTTATATTTTACTTTACAACTTGTACAATTTTCAAATTACATATTTTTTGTGTTTTACTGATCATTGGTTTGAAAGAGTACAAACTTTATTGATATGTTAATGTTAGATTGATTTCATGCTTAATTAAGCGAGATGATAGGTTAATTCTTGTTGCTTTGACATTTCTACCACCTCAGCTAACACATTTTAGTGAGTTTCAACAATGGTGAAAAAGCATCCCAACCTCTTAGCCTCACAAAAACCTATCCTAGTTTTGTTGACTGCCTTTAATAGGTTAAGGACCCCCATGAAAAGAAGGCATGTGTCTTAAAAATAAAAGGAAACAGAAAAGAAAATAAAATAAAAATAAAGAAAAAGAGAAAAGAAAGAAGAGTTCTTTAGCTTTGCAGCGAAGTAGACCATGATGAGAATTATGGAAAGTCTTTGAAAACCCAGGTGCACTAAACGTTCCGGTTTGGGAGTCAGACTTTGTCAACTCATTACATGGGTAGATGGGTGAGGTTTAGCAAAGTTGTAAGGTGCTCGAGTCTCAAAATCAGTTTTTGAAGTCCCAGTGTGAGAGCTGAAGAGTTGGTGGTGAAAAGTCTGTATGACCGTGCCTAGGCGCAATTGGTTTGGAGTCATGCAGTAGATCAGATTACATGGACTTTGGTGGTCGATTCCTCGACATTGCACCCTATGACCTGGTAAGGTTGTGGAATAAGAGTGGGTTGTTTGCCTTTTCCTATATAGACTAACCCCTCAAATTAACATATTACCAGTCACCACCTTCTCTTCCACATCCATGTTACTGGGTAATTTTGTGATAAAAATAATTTTCTCTTCATGTTCATGATTTAAAATAGGTTTCCAGTCTATGACCATAAATTTGTGCATCTAGTAATGCAATGCGAGATGTAAGTCGGGTATCATTACGAGAGATTGATAGCGATTTTCAAGTACTTCTACTTCTAAAATTTCATATTCTTGGGACTCAAACTCATAGTGGAAGGTTTTATCTAAACAACAAAATTAAAAATCCTATAATATTGAATAATTTCAAACTAGCTTAAACAACGTACTTGAAGAAAAATAATTATATATAAAAATGAATTAAATCAGTTTCTGTAAGAAAACAGCTATCAATGAAATACAATAAAAACGATCCAATTCAGATTATTAATTTGCTACATTCCATATATGGATCTGGTTATTGTCTAGATTTCTATTAATTGAATTGGTTTCTGTGATCTTCATAAATTAGATATCACCTTCTGAAATAGAGATCAGAGCAATCACATATTCTAAATTCTATTGAATCAAGATGTACCTTTTCAATACTTCACACCCATTTCATTGATAGCGAGAACTTTTGCTTTTCCTTCGAGATTTTTGTGGTTTCCACACTTAATTAATTTGGCTCGACCTCAGTCCTAGGTTTGTATCACTTTCTGGTCGTCCCCAAGCTATTTCTGAGTTGGAACACCTTTAGATTAAGAATTGAACTCTCTGAGTTATTTATATTGTTAATACACCTCGACTTCAATTATGAGCAAATGGGGTTGTAAAATGAACTCTGAGCTCGGCGGTTAATCGTGGTAGTCCTAACATACAGAAAGGAAGTATATGACTCTCGGAATCTCGTCTGTGTCCTGTAAAAAGGGGCATCACGGATGCTCAGAGCTAAGATACATTCCCTCAGCTGGTATTAAGTGCTACTATTGGAACTTATCCGTTAAGCATTTCAATTAATAAAGCAGAACCCAATTAATTCTCCTAATTATGCAAGAAAAGTGACAACTAAATGTAAATCAAATCCGTGTTGGCAGCTCTGATTATACATTCAGATAGAAATGGAGCATGATCACTATTATATATTACAATGGCCCGAAAGTAATTCCAAAAATTTGTCTGAATTTTATGAAAATTTCATGCGGTAATACTTAAGAAAAAATAATAAAATTAAAAAATCATTTCTCATCTCACATCTGATTCGCGATTCAAACGAGAAAAAAATGAAACTAAAAATAAAAAATAAAAAAATAAAAATGCTCTAAATATACCTTGAGTTCTCTTCTTTTCCCTTTTAAGGTGGCTGAAGGCGAGCTTGCTTTACTCTTCAAGCTATCTTTATCGTAAAAGAATTTGGCGGCGATCTGCAATCCTCGGTGAACTCAAGAAAAACTGACTCATAACCTTTGTCCTGTAAGCCTCGGTTGATGTCGCGACATGGACACTCTCTTTATTGCTCGTGATCGGTCAAAAGCCCTCTTTTTCATACCTAGAGTTACGGCTGATTTGTGCCTGTTGCTGATCGATGGTCGCGACATGGTTGTCAGTCTAGTGACCTCATTTTGTGATGTTCCGCCGGTGTTGATGTCTGCGACCTCGGTTACATGTCAGCGACATCATTTATTAACCTCTATTCTTCAGCCGGATTTAAGAGCGTCGGTTTTAGGTTGCGACCGCGCACATTGGCAGTGACTTCCGCGATTTGTGACTTTGGTTTCTGATGTAATTGTTTTTGGTGAATATGCCATGCATATTTCAATTTATCTGTAAACCATCATTGTGGTGTCTGCGACCTCTTTAACTCTGTTCTCTTTTCTTGGTTGCAACCTCAGTTCTACGTTGCAACAAATTTCCTCATTCCCACCTATTTTCCAGTGACCTCAAGGTGGTGTCGCAACCTTTATTTCTTCTGCTGGCTCTTCTTCGGTCGCGACCTTAATTGATCACGACATCATTCTAATCCTTGATTTGTAAAAATTAGCAGATTCGGTTCTTGGCAGGGTGCTGATGCGCTGGTTGTGACCTCCTTTGAGCTCTATTTTTTCGTTGCACTTTGAATCTTTACTGTTTTTATGTCGACATCATAGTGGTGTCGCGACATAAATGGAGCCTTACATTTAAAAACTAGTTTGCAACCTCTTTCTTTTACAAGACTTTCTCTTGTGGCTTCATGGCGGATCCTTGCTGACCTATGCCAGAGTGTGCCCATAACATCATTCCTCAACCTTTTAGGCGTCTGACATCAAAGTGATGTCGCGACATAAATTCCTTCCCTTGATTATTTCCTTTAGTCTCGACCACGTTTTCTTTGTAGCAACCTCCTTCTTCAAGTCACAACTTCACTTGTTCAAGTTTTCTATTTCTTCAGCCAGAATCTGTTGATGTCGTGACTTGGAATGGCGTGAACTCTGTCATTGACTTAAATTTTTCGAGTTGTGACCTGATTAACTGTATTTGGTTTCTTCGATTTTGCTAAGATTTGAGCTTCTCTCACCGTATTACTTTCATATCAGAAATTTGAGTAAACTCTCCATTACATATTAAAATCAACATTTATCTCGTATACTTTCAAAAAAAATGGATTAAAAATATGGAAGTTTTGAACTAGTATTCCCATAAACCCAAAATTTTGCTTGTCCCCAGTAAGAAAAAGTGTTTACATCCTCAAACAGTAGCTTAAATTTTTAAAGACATTTTTGGAGTTAACCCTGCACAGTCTTTCTCATTCCACCTTCTGATCTGGAATTAAGAGATACCTGACATCATTTAAATTTCGTTGGATTCAAGAATGGTAATACTTCTATCTGATTTCTTGATGAACTAATGTATTTAAACGGTTTATTCAACAAGTCTTGTTTTGTATTATTATTGTGCAGTCTTCCGATCCTTTTCATCTTCATGTTGAATGTAGTTATTAAGGAGTTTTCTTGGAGGCTTGTTTATTAATCCCATGACCCAATTTCTTGATCTCATTAATGTGGTGAATTCAGCCTCAAAATCAATGAGTCTTCAGGCTTGTAATGTTGGGCTTAGGTAATTGGGTGAATGTGGAAAAATTTAAGTTTGTAAATCACCCATTCCCACCTTTTCTCTATACTTGTTCGCCTTGACTTTCACCACTTTTTCTTCTTTGTTTGCGATTCTCTTGATCTTGGCGATTCATCTTCATGTTGAATCTATTTTAGGGAATTTCCACCTACATGCACTCTATTCAAGCCAGCCTCTGTTTTTCAACCTTGCTTTTGTTTTTCAGGATCTGGGAATAAGTGCAATGTTTCTGTTCTCCTCAGCTTTCTATTACTTTAGAGTAAACTCGCTAGCAACCCCACACTAGCCAGTATTTAGGTACTAGGTGTTAAACACCTTCATCAGCTTAATTGCCTCAAGGGAAATAATAGGCCACAAGACAAAACTTATTCCTTATTTCCACTAGCTTCCAGCTTTGTATTTCTTCTTTCATACCTCTTCTTAAATAAAATTTGCAGGAAATATTTTCAAACTTGTTCTTTCTTTATAGTAAACTTTTCCAACCGGAAACTGATAATTTGGGCTCTTGCTACAAAGGTTTATTGTGTTATGGTGTAATTCAATAGGTTTTCAGCTAATGCTTGGCTGAAGAAATAAGGCTTATTTGGTTCAAATCAAGGAACTAGAGAATATGCTGAAGCATATAATGAGAGAGTTTAAAGCCCAATCGCACACGGCCTCTATCATTTCTCTGGCTGTTTTAACCTAAGATTTCAGCCTCAATCAATAATAATCTAACAAAGTTCTGAGGATCTGGTGACTTATTCTGAAATTTCTGCAAGATGTCTCTAATTCTCCTCCCAAAGTTTCCACAAGTTTTGTCGAATTTAAGTGTATGTCATTTCTTCATATTTTGTATTTATTTACTCCGTTCAATTACTTATTTCAACCAAGTATTTTGTTCCATCAGTAATAACCAAAATTCTCTAAATTTTGCAATTCATACCAAATTAAACAAATGCAGGCAATACTCAATTTCCACTTTAATTCATTCACTGATTCTTTTAAATTGTTGTTTCTGAAAGAATTAATTATTTATTTGATTCTATATTTAAAAGGCATGTATTTATTTATCATGCTAAATTTAAAATTATACAAAAACAAATTTTCATATATCATGTTCATCAATTTAGATCAACAAGTGAATTTTATTCAAATATCAAAAACATTTGATGTTCTATAACTGGCTTCTTTGCCATCACAAGTGACTATAACCAAATTAGAGAAAACTCTCTATTTTGATCTAAAACCCTATCTCTTCCCTCTCAAGGTCAGCCCGCCCATTTGTTCATCAGACCTCGAGCTTGTCTCCAAGAGTGATTCGTCGCAACAAGGTCAGGTGTAAACAAATCGGAGCCCTTTCTCCCTTTTCGAGCTCTTCCTCAGCAGCTTCATGGCCCCACTCAATCTTCTTCCAATTCCTTTCCCATCAACCACTTTTCTTGATTACACAAATAAGCTTTGAATAAGGAATGGAATTCGTTTGTTTTCTCGACTATCATTCATTCACATAAACTCGTGTTCACTGGAACTCTTCTTTCCTCATTCTCCCTTTCCTTCTTCATTCTCTTGTTTGTTTTTCCCTTTGTTATCCGTATCCTTTATAGTATCAGCGCCTCGGGAACTACAAGGCCATTTATTCCTTTTCTTTAAATTTTCGATGAATGAATTGAATGAGGTTTCTCTACCCTGCTCCTTGATATTTTAAATGTATTTCGGGGAATTCGCGAGAATATTGATCGTTCAAAAGTTATTAAATTCCCCCATTATTCTCCTCAAATCGAGCATACTAAAACCAATTCATTCACCCCATACTGAGATTCTCGTCGCATTAATAACTATTTATCAAAGACCAAATGAATGATGCCAAGAACCCGGAAGGTCAGTGAATTGTGGTCAACAATTGAAGTGAATGACGGGTTAAATGTCAGCTAATTTAAATACGAGTCGCATTGTTATTGAGCCCTGTAAATTCATCGATTTCTGCACGAATCTAATTTAACCCGCCCGGACCCAAATGAGAGGTTTTAAAATCTACTTTATTGACTTTTTGACTATTTTGGTCGCACCGTGCACTTTTTGCCAGACTAAAATGTGTCACAATAATGGAATTTGATGTTGCAACATAAAATGTTCTTCCTTCTTTAATTCACAATGACTTCGCTTCATTATTTTTGAATTTCTTTCCTCTTTTATTTTCACATCCAAAGATCTTTGGTTGCTACGATTAATGTTGCTAATAAAACATAAAACATCAAATTCATACTAATTTTATTCAATTCCACTTCAAAACACCATAACCCAATTCATCTTCACCATGTAAAATTCAAATAAACTTCCACTATGCATCATGATTCAAAATTTACACCAAAAAACAAGATAAAATTCTCAAACTTTCAATCATGCTATATCAAAGACAAAATTTTAAAATCAAATCAAGAATATATCATTCGTCTCTTATGTGATTGAAGCTCTGATCAAATTTCTTTCGCATGCCAATCTCATCGCCCTAGAAACTAAAAATATTTACCTACTTCTTCAATCAATAATGAATAAAATCACAATATGCCAGTTCTGTAACAAATAAATTTTTAACTATAATATGAAAAAATTAAAACAAATCAGTGTGGATTGCCTTCCACAAAGCCGCTCAATTTTTAGTCTTTAGTCGACTTTCGTCTATCGTTTCATGTTTTCAATTTGCTCAAAACAGTGGTTACTCTTCCACAATTTTCTCCCCAAGGTAGTGCTTTAATCTCTAGCCATTAACTTTGAACTCCTCATGACGCTTGTTCTAAGTGTCACCGCCTAAATCGTGTGCTTGATACCACTGTAGTCAAATGGTCCACTCCCAATTGGATTTCAACTTTCCCGAAAGAGAGTCTTGGGCCTGAGTCAATAACAAGACCTCGATCTCCGCCTCCTAAATTCCTCCCCAAAATTTTACAAGATCATGCCATTTTTGTTTTATCCTTATGTATTCGGCACTATCATAGGCTTCATTTCTTAACTCTTCCAATTCATTTAACTGAGTAGCTCATCTTCCTTAAAGTGCCTTTAAAATCAAAATTAAGCTTCACGGCCCAGCTTTATATTCTACCAAGAGGTAGGTGACAAGGTTTTCAAAGATGCTCGTATTTCGGGACATTCCAACGGGAGCTTTAAAGGCACCCTCGATGCCCAGAGTGCATCATCAAGCTTCAACGACCAATCTCTTCCTCTCACAGAACTCCGCCTTTCCATCTCTTTATCTCCCCGTTGGAAATTTCAAATTTCGCATTTATTCGGTGTGATGATGTCAAGCTCATAATAGCGTTTCCTGGCACCATATCTCGCTCATGAGTCTCATCAAAACACCCTTATTTCAGAAATGGCTCCCTCCATCACTCAATTATAGTTCCTGGGTGTCCTAAATCTACTGAGAATATTTCTTTGTAAAAATCCCACAACTGTATTGCATCATTCTTTCGACAAGTCACGCTCAACTCATTTTGATACATAACTACAAATTAGAAGTACGTATATATGATTGCGACTCCAAAAGTGCTGTTTTCGAGTCCTATTTAAGTATAGGTTTTGAGTGCTTTTGCGTAATAATCATATTAATTAAGCCGATTGACATGTGCGTGCATAATTAGGTACTAATGATTTTGTTTCGAGGTTGTTTTTGATATTTTTGCAGTTTTCAGGTGTCTTACCATCACATCGCTTCCTCGCATTGTAATCGGTGATGTTTTATGCCGGAAGTTCGCATGATTCTTCCGCGATTTCATCAAGCCGGGATGAAGAAATTCTCGTCGAAATGAAGAAATGCAAGCTGCATCGATTTGTAGCTAAACAGAGGAATAAAGGATGCTACTATGGCATACTTAAAATTCGCAGCTGATCGCGTACGCAATGGTATGAAAATTTGTTCAGCTTAAATTTTCGCTTATGCCATATTGTTATGATATTAAATTGCCATCATAGCTTAAAATTACTGCATAGCAAAAATTCAAATTTTCTATGCTCGCAATTTTCTATGATAGCTTTAATTCACATGATAGCTAAGCTCTATATGATAAATAAATTCACTATGTATAGCGTAAATTTCGCCCCTTGTTTTGTGATCCAAACGACCCCGCTTTTGTGTAATTCTATTTTAATTCCTCATTGTAATCATATTATTTTGGTTATATTTTGGTATTTCACACATCTCAGAAGTCTATATGTCACCTTACGGACAATGTAAATCAGAACCCTAACTTTTTGCTAACTTTCATTTCTGATCAGCCTTTTCCTTTCGTCCGCTTTTCTCTTCTCTCTCTTCTTTCTCTCATTTTCTCTACGCCAACACACCCTTTTGAGGATGACAACTCAAAGGATGTCACACTGCCTTCAAAACCCTTAAAGAGAGGGTTGCAGTCAAGTTACTTGGTGGTTCAGTGTTCCTCTCTATTTTAAATGAAGCAGTGCACGTATTTATTATGTGTTCCAAACTTTCCAAACTAGGTTTACTCAGTTATTTAATGTATTTCCTTTGTCAATACTGGCATGCTTAGGTTCAAAGTAGTATTCTTAATGGTAGATACACCATTCATTAGATGTCATTTACGAGCCACCGAAATTAAAGTTAAATGATGTCTTTTCAAACCGCCGGAACATTAAACGCCTCAAGAAATGCTTTGGCTCAAATAGAGGAGTGATTTTAAGGGCTGGTTTTTAAAGTTAAACAAAGATCCTGTTTTGGCTATGACTATATATGTCATTTGCCCTAATGCGAGAAATAACCCAGGACACTTAATAACCTCATTTTATCAAGCTAGTGACCCAAGACTTCAAGTTCCATTCCACCTTATTTTAAACTAAGTCAGCTAGCCTAGTGACAAAATAACACCCATGCTTTTAATTAATCCAAAAATTCCAAAAATGAAAGCCTCACATTTTGAACGTCCATGATACAAATCATTCAGAAGATGAAACCCATCCCCGCAGCCCGACTCCTATAGACCGCTATATCAAGCAAAGAGTCTCACTCACGCAAAGAGGAAAATTAGATATAAATTTTTGTTGATTCCCGACACCCTACCGTGGCACGAATCAAACGGCGCTCGCTGGGCTGGGACACAGATGCCAAACTACAATGATATTTAGAAACATATGTACTTGTAATCCTCATTACATTATGACCTTAACTTTGATTTTCATTGTCAAAAATCTCTTTTATTCAACAACATCACAAGAGCTTTTAACAGCCAGTACGGCTTCATTGCAGCAACACTGTCCTTAAAAGCCATGGCTTTAGCTCGGAATCATTTGTGTCTATGTGCCATATATGCCTGGATACACAAATATATCAGTAGACTTAAAGAGTATGTACACCAACTGAGCAAGGTTGTGAAATCGAGTGCATAAGAGCAAATGGATCCTCTTACCCGAACAAAGAAAAGTCAAAGAAGGTACCCAATGAATCCACAACAAAGATATATTCAACAACGGGACCACATACACCTCCTGGGTGACGCATCTTCGTGATCATACCATCCGCCGATGATGGTAGTGAGACCCTATTCGTGCGCCGTTTCTGCATTTCATGGTAGGAAATGAAAAATCCATACACCTACATACCTGATTCAAGGAAGTGTTCATAACTTTTAAGGAGGGTGTAATGAAGTGAGTCCAAAAAACTACACATTGTGATTTTTAATCCATTTTCCGAGTTTTTTTTTTTATACGAGAATAATGATGAAATTGTCCGTAGAACTCGATACACTGACTCAAATTCCACTTGGTGAAAATACGTTGGTAAAATCAAATTTTAGCAAAATCATAAGAATTCACCGCAGCATAACAAGTCAAATCGGAATTTAAGTCACGCATGTGGAAGAGCAAATTTCCCGCAATTTCAAGTCACCAAGGTCGCGAGCTTGACAGTTATGAAGAATAACACCAATAAAACTGTAAACCCAAATCAGACGTACTCAAGAATTAATCAAGAAGCGTATTACGATGTCGCGACACCACTCTCGAGGTCGCGATGCACTGAAAGCTGGCGCAGACAAGGAGGTCGTGATAATCAATAGTAGAAGTTGCTACAAAGATTTCTTTTCAAAGAGACTGAACATGGGAGAGGTCGCGGCGCTAACAAATGCTAGAGATATCAAATGATATCTAAGATGCTCTGCGACGTGTCCCTTCGCAGGCCTCACTTAGATCACCGCATGCATTATGGTCGCGACATCATTAGCAGTCGCGACATCATTTACATAATGAAGTAAGGTCGCGACTTCAAGAGTCGCGACATCACCGCGAACATCGCTCGCGACATCATTATTTGGTTTATCGCGACATCGCATCCAAGAGATAAGCCGCGACAAGTCACGCATAAAATAAAGCTTCAACGACATCAAAAAGAGCTCACAATATGTGTAAAGGTAAAGTCGCAACGCCGCCATTCGCTGTCATATATCAATTCAGTGAAGAAGGTCGCGACGCTACGGTCGGGTCGTGCTACATCAGATCCAGTGCGGTGTTAAATGCGTCGCTACTATATAAAGTTTCACGACAGACGAATTAAAACGTAAAGCTTCCGCGACGTATGATCAAGTCGCCAATTTCAAAAGTATAGATCACAATGCGTAAAGGTGAAGTCGCGACGATGATTGAAGTCGCGACATCAAAACAAATTTCATAAGATAAATGAAGAAGTCGCGACGCAAAAGAGAGGTCAGCAAGATCAAGTCAAGGTCATGACGCACAAAATGGAGTTTCTCGACATGAACAAACAAATAGCCAGTTATTTCGAAACCACAAGGAAGTGCATCGCTAAAATTAACCCTATAAATACGCCGCTACGTAAGGAAAGCAGCCAGCGGGCCGTAGCAGAAGTCTGTGTAGAAATTCGCCGTATTTTAATTTTCTTCGCTTTCTTTTTCTTTGTTTTGTTTTGCTTCGTTATTTTAGATTAGATTTCTTCTCAGAGTATATTGTTATTATTTCATTTGAATTTCCGATCTGATGTTAGTCTTCGTCAAGTCAAGCCACGTGCATCGTTATTACAGCTCTATCACTGTTCGCTAAAGTCCAAACAATTTTTAAATCGAACTTCAGCTTTGTATTTACGTAGCTCTTGATCGTAGAGCTGCTAGTGTAACGGCACTTAGAAACCCGCCGCATGGAAATTACCTCGCAGCAGAATTTAGTCTCTTTCTCGCATAACACGTGAGTTCATCGAACCCCCGCCCCGAATCCGCTTGCCTGCCTGTTAATTGTCGTATCTCGATCCAAATATTAGTGTCATATACATGTGGATCGTTTCTTCATGCTCCTCGATTTCCGTGAGGCCCTCGAGACACATAGAAGGCATTCACGAGTATTGAACAATTTCTCATGGGTATGCGAACCTAATATTCAAGGGATCTAATGGGCTCACATGTGAATTATAATCGATAAATCTTCTTACCGTGAAGTAGGAATGAGTTGAATGACTTATCAATTAAAATGAAGCGAGAGTTCGCCTCAGTCGACGATAAGTTCAATCCGGAGTGTTAGCAAGGATCTAATCAAGGAAAGAATAAAGCTATTTCCAATTTTGAGGATGAGAAACCAGTATAGTGTAAACCCATTACTTTGCACATGTCTTAGGAGCTAAGGTTTGATCCATGTGCAGGTATGAAGTATTGAAAAAGAAAAATACCCGAACAAGGCAATTCGGATTAAAGTAGTTATCTAATCCTGCGCATTGAAGAAGCAGGGAAGATTAGATGATGAAATGTGTCATTAAGGAGAGATCCACATGGCATTACGCC
This sequence comes from Tetrastigma voinierianum, assembly GCA_016808115.1. Classification (NCBI taxonomy): domain Eukaryota; kingdom Viridiplantae; phylum Streptophyta; class Magnoliopsida; order Vitales; family Vitaceae; genus Tetrastigma; species Tetrastigma voinierianum. The sequence goes on along the minus strand of JAEQBH010003680.1, from coordinate 118,948 downwards.
TCCAGCGGGCGGATTCATCGAGTTCGCGGAAAGCGAAATTCTGATTGTAACGAATTGATGTTTCCCGCAACTGATTTTCAATGCATCCCTTTAAGAGCTAACTTACCAGTCTATTTCTTTAATTTTTTTATTTTAGTTTAAGCATTATTTCATTTTGTTCTTAGTTTACATATCTTTATTCTTTCATTATTTTAAAGGTTGCTAGGGATATATCAATTGCAAATCATAGTCCAAATAGTATAGAACTTGAGTAGTCAGGGTAGTTGATTGAGAATTCTTGAGATCTCTGTGGGATCGATATCTGAACTTAAATCCACTTTATTACTTGTTCGACTTGTATACATGCGAATCATGGATCAAAACCCCGAGAAGAAATTTATCTAATCTTAAGGAAACCGTTTTTAATCGGTACATTGCAAGAAATATAACAAACAAGTTTCATGGCATTATTCTTGAGGATTAGATAATAGTCCTTAGGTAATAACGCTATAAATTTGTGTTTATGTTTTGATCCATCCTCCTACTACATAATTAGGAGGAATGAAACGAATCAACAAGTTTTGGCGGCCGTTCTTGTGTCGAAAAATTATTAGATCAATACGTGAAGAAGAAATGCTAATTTGGACATTTTTAAAAAAGAAACAAAAATAGCTTTTCAAGCGATGACTACATTAGTCACTAATTTTAACAAGCCATGTTGAAAATATTGTTAGGTTTGACTAATCCTATTAATATGATCTTTATTGGGAAAACTTTAATGCATAGAAACGGGGATACGACACGATTCAGCGGACTTTGAATTGGAAGGCATTTCGGGAGCTTAAGAAAGACAAAAGAAGCGACTTGTAGCTATAGCGAGAAGAGAGACATGACCAAACAGAGGAACGGTGAGAAGACCCCATTCTTGACACAATGGAGGATTTGCAGGCCTATTATTCGAAGTATTATGTCAGGGCGACCTACGATTAGATGCAAACAATTTTGAACTAAAGCCAGCCTTAATTACAATGGTTCAGCAACATCAGTTTATTGGTCATCCCACCGAAGACCCGAATAGGCACACAGAAGATTTCTCGGGATGCTTCACAATACGATTGAAGCTGAGCGTGATTGTGAGACCCGGAGGTGATAAAACTACATCTCATACCACATTTCTTTGAGAATTATACCATGACCACATGGTATGGATCATTTACCATATAGTTATTGATACTTGGGAAGAGTTGGTAGAAGCTTACTTAGGCAGATTCTTTCCCCCATCTCTCACTTCGAGGAGAGGCGAGAGATAATTGTATTCCAATGAGGGGAAGATAAGAGCACGTATGTCGCTTAGGGAAAGATTCAAAAGGTGCGAAGAGGTGCCCATTGCATGGAATAGACTTGCAGACCAGGATGGATATAGTGTATCAACGCTCACGAATGATACATCAAGGGTATTATGATGCTTCATCTTGTGGAGCATTCAATGAAAAAGTCTTGAAGAGGTAAAGAGATGCGATAGAGGACACAGCCAATGCAATATGAAGCTCCATCCCGAGTTTTCAAGAGGTGATATGAGAGGAAAAGGGGTCATAGAAATTTGAGCAAGATGACAGCCATGGAGGCTAAGTTGGATGTTCTTTATAATCGTAGGATGAATGAACAAAGAGAGGAGAAGATCTCGCCTTGCTCATGAAATAAAACATTAGAAGAGAATTGATGAGAAGAATCTTGATGTGCCATGAAGAAATTCTTATGGTGCTAGAGGAGGTTAAATACGTGAATGAGCAAAGAAGTTATCATTTCAAGCCAAATCTAACCTGCCCATACAACGCAATCCCGACCTTTGAGAAACCATGAGAATTTCTCATATGGTGGAGGGCATTATGGCGAAGATGAGGTTGACATCCTCGGCAGATATCGGCGGCCACGAGGTTCAATGACAAGGAGGTGAAGCGAGAGAAATGAATATCGAGTCGGAGGAGAACCTGACCATTTGAGGAACAAATCTTTGCGATTCATGAGGATAACGAAATTTATTACAATTCCATGATCGAAACCTCGACTTGGAAACTTTGAATCGATACCCGGATGTTGAGGAGAGATGCTAGTGCTTTCTTGAAAAATCTAGAGACACAAGTAGGGCAATTGGCCCTGAATATGCATAAGTAAGACAAGGGAAAATTCCCTAGATGACACCCAGAGGAGAAGGAACCTAAAGGCGCATGGCAATTCAATTGAGAAGTGGGAAGGATTTGGCGAAACAGTGGAGACGGATAGAAAAAGAGAAGAGACTAAAGGCGGAGAAGAAGAAATGAAAAAGAAAGAAGAGAACAACTTTGATTGAACGGATAGAAGAAGGAAGAAATGACCAGAAGAAAGAAGGAGTACCAGCTTATGCTCCTGCAGTGCCATTCCCACAGAGACTTCAGAAGTCAAAAAGAGAAGAACAGTTTTCTAAATTCTTGGATATTTTCAAGAAAATAGAAATAAATATCCCATTTGCAGAGGTGATCAGTCAAATGCCTCTTTATGCAAAATTTCTGAAGGAGGTCCTTTGGCGAAAAGAAAGATAGCTAAGGGTATAGTTAACTTGACTACTTCATGCGGTGCCATTATCGATAGAAGCTCCAGCCAAGATGAAGAACCACAGCGGGTTTCACTATTCCGCATTACATGAAATGTGAGTTAAGCTTTTTGTGACTCTGGAGCAAGTATAAATTTGATGCCTCTATCAGTTGTGCAGAGACTTAGTTTGGGGGAACTAACTCCAACAGCAATTACATTACAGATGGCTGATAGATCAATGGCACAACCAGAGGGCATTTTGGAAGATGTACTCGTCAAGGTTGGGAAATTCATTTTTTAAGTAGATTTTGTTATCATGCAGATGGAGGAAGATCCTCAAGTTCCTCTGTTGCTAGGAAGACCTTTCTTAGCAACAGGAGCTGCCTTGATTGACATCTGAAAGGTGGCCGACACTCGAGTTGGGAATGGGCGGTGCATTTAATATTAATAGAGTCTGGAACATCTAAATGTAGGGGAAGACGGTTATCATTTGTAAGAAGCAATAGCCTTTTCAATGATGATGAATTCGATTGTATCATTGAAACTCTATCAATGAGGTAGGATTGAATTCAGTACGCAGAGCTTTGATTGTGAAGTTACGCGCAAATTTGTTTAATAATGGCTTGATCTCAGTATAAATGAAACGATCAGATGAAGTGACGACGGACACAACAAACTCATGGGCGGAAGCTAGTGCGAAGGGTTAACATTGAAGGAATTGCCCAGTCATTTGAAATATGAGTTTTAGAGCCAGAAAGGAAAAAACCAGTTATCATATCGGTTACATTGGCGAAAAATTTGAAGAACATAAGTTGCGGTAATTTTGAGAAAGAAAATCTGAGGCGGGTGCTTGGTGATTGAAGATACGAAGGAGTATCGGTCCCTCTATTTCTTATGCACAAAATATTCTTTGGAAGATATCTGAAACTACATTGAGCATGAGAGGCTGAACCCGGTAATGAAAGAAGTTGTGAAGAAGTTACGAAATGGTTAAATGCAGGTTTTATATATGCTGTCAGGAGCCGAGTTCTTGGGTAAGCCCGATTACATGTGGTTCCCGAAGGTGGATCCTTTGTAATCAAAAATGAAAGAATGAACTTATTCCTCTGAAGCGTGACAGGATGAAGGTTTGTATCGACTATAGAAGGTGAATCACTATGACCGAGAGAAAGGATCATTTTCCCTACCTTTCATTGATCAAATCTTTGGATAGGTTAGCGAGGACACCCTTGTTTTTGTTTTTTCTTGATGGATACTCTGGATATAACAAATAGCTATTGCACTGAAGATCGGGATAAAACCACTTTTACATGTCCGTTTGGTACTTTTGCTTTTAGAAGAATGCCATTTGAATTTGTCTAATGCTCTAATACCTTCAGATGCATGATGTCTACATTTCGATCTAGCAGAAGAAGTTCTGGAGATCTTCATGGATGATTTCTGATGTATGGATCCAGTTTTGAACAATGCACATAGCCTAGGAGACGATTACTTCAAGGTGCAAAGACAAAAATCTAGCTTTGAATTGGGAAAAATGCCATTTTATGGTTACAAAAGGGATTGTCTTGGGGCACATGGTTTCTGCAGTAGGGCTTGAAGTAGACCAAGCAAAAGTTTCAATTATAAGAGACCTAATGCCACCCACTACGAGTCAAGGGATGAAGTTTCTTAGGACATGCGGGATTTTATAGAGGAATTTATTAGAGATTTCTCGAAAATTGCTGAACCCTTGTCTGATTGTTGGAGAAAGATAGTAAGTTTCATTTTGATGAATCACGCCATACAAAGCATTTGAAGAATCAAATCCAGTTAGTGGGAAGCTCCATCGTAGCAAAACAGTTAGGCAAGAGAATTTGAGATCATGTGATGCCGTGATTTTGCAATGGGAGGCTGTATTGGAGACTGAGAAAAGATGAAAAAGTGTTCAAGGCCATCTACTATGCTTAAAACCTTTAATGAAGCACAAAGAAAATTACTCTACTCTTTGAAAAGGAGATTTTTTTGCAATAATGTTTGCATGTGAATTTAAACCATATATTTAGGGTCCCATGTTGTTATACACATGATCATCACGGCCGATTAAATATTTAATGGCAAAGAAGAAACAAAGCGAATTGATCGGGTGGTATTATTGTTAGAGGAGCTGATTTAGAAATTAAAGACAAGAAGAGGCGGTGGCTGCAATGTGATAGCTGATGCTTGTCAAAGTAGAACCCCTTTGTACAAGAAAAGGAAAGAGAAATAGAAAATTTTCGGATGACGAGTTATTTCAGCTATAAAGCCAATCCCTGCAGTATCTTGATATTGTGAATTTCTTAGCTTGTGGAATTATGCCACGGAGTTCAGCTACCAGCGAAAAAAGTTAAGGGCGATAGCGGGTACTACATTTGGGATGATCCGTATTTGTTTAAAGGAGTTGATACGATTATAGGGAGATGTGTGCAGGAAAGTGAGCAAGCAAGATTTACAAAGAATGTCATGCATCACCTTATGGAGACACTTTGCGGGAGATCGAAACAGCCTAAGATTCTCCGGTCGGGATTTTCTTGGCTCTGATTTTAATTTGTTTTTTGGATAGATAAAGTTATTGTGATCAATGCGAAGAATGGAAATATCGACCAAAGGCATGAGATGCCCTATGAGTTATCCACGGTGGTCTGATTGTTTTTGATGTATGGGGAATGGATTTTATGGGGCCTTTTCCGTTCATTTGGGAAATATATACATACTCTAGTATGGATTATGTATCGAAAATGGGTAGAAGCGGCTTGTCCTAAGAATGATGCAAATAGGTTGTGGGGTTTCTGAGAAATGTTCTTAAGCGGTTGGGACACGGAACTATAATTAGTGATAGAGGAAGCCATTTTACAAATAAGGTGTTTGACAAACTCATGAGCAGATATAATTATCAAACACATTATGAGCTTAATATCATCCTTAAACGAATGAATGACTGAAATTTCAGCGGAGAAATAAAGAAAGTGCGGAAAGAGTTGCCAGGTTCTAAGCGGGGAAAATTGGTCTTTGAAGCTTGATGATGCATTATGGGCATACGGGACTGCTTTTTAAAACTCCCATTAGAATGTCCCCATATAGACTGTCTTTGGAAAGCCTATCACCTTCCTCTTAGTGGAATACAAAGCCATGTAGGTCATCAAACATCTGAACTTCGATTTCAAGATTGCAAAGGAAGAGAGACTTCTCAGCTAAATGGCTTTGGAAGGGCGAAACGAAGCTATGACAATGCTGATATACAAGGACAAGACAAAGTAAGCATGATCAAAGGATTACGAGGAAAGGTTGAAGCGAGGGGATCGGAGTCTTCTTTGTTTAACTCCAGATTAAGATTATTTCCAGGGAAGCTGAAATCAAAATGGAGTGGACCATATACAGTGGTGTCAAGTACTATCTTTGGAGACAGTAACACTCAGGACTGATGCTGGGGAAGAATTCAAAGTTAATGGGCAAGAAGTGAAACACTATCTCGTAAAGGAGAAAGAAAGGAAGAACTCAGTGAATTGAAGAAAGAAAGCTTAAAGCAGCTAGTCGACTAAAGACTTCAACAGACTATTCGTGGGAGGCAACCATATAGATTTTTAGTTTCTTTATATAGACTTGAAATTTTTTTTTATTATTATGCGTTTTGAAAATTTTTAGTTCTAGTCATGATTTGTTGAAATTGCTAGGTTAGTACTAGATTAATTTAATCCTTTGGGACTCTCTTCTTCCACCTTAGATCAGATCTCAAATGTCTCAGAGGCGAGAAGGAACAAACTCGAGAGGGCTACTCCGGCACTTCACGGAATGAGCAACTTCGAAAAGGGAGTACTTTTCTCCTACATAAGTCTGTGAAAATTGATGAGCCACAATTTTGAATTGCTGAGTGGGAATGATTAAATGGATGCTAAAATGTGCAAATTAATAAGGAGTGAAAAATTTGTCGATCATCAAATTTGGGGCAGAGTCTTGATTAAGTCACGACCAGATTTTATGTCATGACGAGAAGTTGAGTCGCGACTTAGTCGATCTTGAAGGAAGAGCGAGAGACGCAGTGGCGACCAAAAGTTATATCGCTGACGTAAATTGAGAATCGCGACAGAACCGAGTCGCGACAAGAACCATTCCTTCAAAGTGGTGAGATTGGCGACAATAACTATGTCATCAAATACCTAATGCTCCCTTTGGCTGATGTGCTGTCCTCCACGGTTTACTTATGTCGCGACAAAGCGAATAAGTCAGCGACATAAGAACCAAGCCGGTAGGCAGTTTTTTAATTTGCTAAATTTAATGGCTGACACCTGTTCGGCCTTTGAAATTAAAGTCGCGACAAACCACGAATAAATGAAGTAATAAAGAGCCCAACATAATAATTGAATTGCAAATTTGTTAGGAAACTCCTCACTACCATCCTTCCTTGAAGCAAATACAACCTTTCATCTTCGTATATTCTCTTGGTTCTGATTAACTATGAGCCCTAAAATCGAACTTCTTCCTAAAACCTTCCAATTTCTCTAATGCGTGGGAATCTTCAACCCTCGTCAAATCTGGCCCGAAATCATGGAGGGAGTATACTCAAGCCCAAGAGGGAAGTTCATTTGGAACACGAGAAAGGGAGGAACGGGCCGTCGGAACAACCAAGTTCAACTAATTCTGAGAAGCAGCGGGGAGGAAAAGGAAAGAAAGACGGTTGAGAAGAACGGGAAGGACGAGTTCGTGCGAAGAAGCTTTCTCCGTGCAGGAAGCACTATCGGAAAGGGATTTGTAGGAAGGAAACGTGACTCATCTCACCTTTTTAAGGAATTGATAGAAGACGAAAGGGTGGGAGAGTGCAAACATCAAAGTCTGGTTATGCCGGTGTCCAGGAATTTTACTCAATACGGATTTGGGAGGAAGGAGAACTACATTTATGTCGGAGGAGTTTGGGTGCCTTATGGGCGGAGCCCCATTAATAAGGATGCTTATGGAATGGAAGGGCGGGAAGAATGGATCAAAATTCGAAGGCGATGAAACAGCCCTAGCAAGCGAGAAGATGAGAAAATTAACATCTGATGAGGCGGTGGAAGAAAGGAAAAGGAGAAGCGGAACTACGAGGCGGGAGGTTGTGAAGGCGAAGTGTGGTTTTACTTCTAGCCTGCATTATATGGTCCCTACCAAGCATGCGCACGTAAGAGAACAAAAAGAAAAGAAAAGGCAAATCCTTCTCTATGCTATACTGAAGGGGTACAAGATTGATGCTGGAACAGTTATTGAAAATTCTATAATGAGGTACCGTGAGGTAATAAAAGGGGTTTGATCCTACTTTGTGACCATCACAAGGCTATATGTGTGAGGCTGGTGTAGAGGAGACAGGAAGAAGAAGAAGAAGAGTGCCCCGAGGTTTCACCACTCACCCAGCGAGAGTAAACAAGGGACGGAATCAAAAGAAAAGGGGGTCATAGTAGAAGCAGTTGAAGGGATGAAAATGAAAATGCAATACAGGAAGAAGACACGCTGGTGCGGATCAAGAAGAAGAAAATCTAAGCACATCAAGAAGGAATACTTTTATGTTTCGGAGGATAGAACAAGAAGATAGAAGTCCAATAGATTTCTCAACCTTTGAAAAGCCAGCTCTCCCTATAGACGGTGATTTCGAGGAGAACTTGGTGAAAGCTCTAGGGAGCCCGAGGCGATAATCCAAATAATGGAAATGCTCAGTTCCATTCGAGAAGAGCATGGAAGAAAAGAGAAGATAAATGGAGCCTCGGCAAAGTTCGGAAAGGAGTTTATGAAAAGAATTCAGAGAAGGGATCAACATTGGGAAGAAGAGATGAACTGAAGAAGAAGTATGAAGTGAGATGAAAAGAAAAGATCAATGATAGGAAGAAGAGATGAAGAGCGAAGGAAGAGCAAATGAAAAGATCTGGAGCATCACGAGGGAAAAAAATTTAAGAAGGAAATGGAGGAAAGAGTCAGAGATCTTGAAGAAGTTAAAAGCTAAGCCATGAATCATTCTACAACAATCAATAGTATGATCGTGATTCTCAACTCTAAAACTACGCCAAGGAAGGGATTCACATGAAATGAGACTAGGGAAGCGGATCAAGGATTGAGTTCTTATACATGTCAATGTTCAAGGATTTCGAGAAAATGATGAAGGACGAAGTCAAAGCTTGATGATAAAGACATGAGAAGAAAGTACGGCTTGAAAATTTGGATTTGATTAACAAAAATCTTTCCAAATTTTAGAAGTCATATTGAAATAAGATGATCGAACAAAAGATTGATCTCTCTAAATGAATCAGTCACTTGAAGAGCGGTCGAAAGAGAGATGACAAGAAGAAGAAGAGAGGCGAAATGAAATTTCCCCGAATTCAATCTAATTTGGCTACCCTTGATCTGGATCCTCCCAACATCTTTGCTCTCACTTAAAAGAAAAAAATACACCTTCCATTGATTTATCCTTCTTCCCCTCTTCTGATTGTTGTTCTCAGAAATACATTTTGCATCACATCATGAATAAAACAGAAAATTGTAGAAAAGAAATGTTTGCTTGCTTGCGATTAAATTATTATTAATTTTTTTACTTATTCGTTAGGAAAATGTAACATTGGGATTTAGTTCAAGAATGAAGAAAATCTTGAAATATCATAATCTTGAACTAGTTGAAGTAGTTTGACTAGAAGATAAACTTGAACACAAATAATTGCAAAATCGGGGCATGAATAAAGAAATGGAATTAAGGAATATTCTTATTACATTTTAAATTGATTTAGTTGCAAAGTGGAAAGTGGTTATTAGCTGATAGAACAAAATACTTGGTTAAAATAATGTAAGTAGGCTGATGAATAAGTACAAGTCTTGAAGAAATAATACACATCGGTCCAACAAAACTTATGAAACTTTTAGCTGAGGAATTAGGAACATCTTAAGAATTCGGGATTTAGAGTCCATAGTCCTAGAACTTGTTTGATTGATTATTAGTGAGGCGAAATCCTAAGGTGAAAACAACCAACGAGGGGAAATGATAGAGGCCATCCTTGGCGGCAGGCCTTTTAAAGCCTACACTCAAAATATGTAAGCATATTCTCTAGTTCTGATTTGAGCCAAATAAAGGCCTTATTTCTTCAATAAACAGCAATTGAAAACTGGAAATTCCCTTCCTTACTGATAAACTGCATTAAAGAACCAAAATTATCCGATTTCTAGTTCGAAAAGTTTAGTATAAAGGAAGAAACAAGTTTGGGGGAATAATATTTCCAAATTTTGATAAGAAGGGTTGAAGAAGTAAGAAGCAGAAGCTAGTGAAATAAGGAATAAGTTTTGTCTTGTGGCCTATTTCCCTTGAACAATTAAGCTCGTAGGGGTGTTTTAACACCTAGCACCACAAGCCCGACTGGTATGGGTTGCTAGCCGAGGATTCTCTAAGGTAATAGAAAGCTAAGAAGACAAAACATTGCACTATTCCAAATCTTAGAGAAATAAAAGCAAAGGAGTTAAAGAACAAAGGAATCTGCCTGAATCAAGTACATATGGAAGTTGAAATTCCATAAAAAGAATTCAAAAAGAGGAATCAGGCTAAGATTAAGGAGAATCAGAAAGGAACAAAGAAGAAAAAGGAAGAAAATTGGAGGCAACAATGTAGAGACAAGATGGAAACTGGGTAATTTACAACCTAAAATTTTCCATTATCTACCCAATTACCTAAGCCTAAAATTACAAGCCTGAAAGACCTCATTGATTTTGAAGGTTGAATTTACCTACATTAGTAGAGATCAATATGAAAAACAAGCATATGGGACTTTGATAAACAATCTAAGAAAACTCCCGGAAGATTAACTAAATTCACATGAAGTTGAAAAGGATTATTGACACGCACACACACCTGAGAACAAGACTTGTTAAATATTGTTAAATACATTAGTTTATCAAGAAATTTTGTAATAGAAATCGCTATGCCTTGTTCTTGCATGAAAACTGAAATTTGAAATAATAGTGATATCTTTTAATTCCAGATTAGAAGGGTAGAATGAGAAAGACATGGAATAAATCAGAAAAATGTCCTTAAAAATTTTCTAAGCTTATTTGTTTGAGGACAAACAATTCTTTCTTTTCTTTGCTTGGGGACAAGCAAAATTTTAAGTTTGGGGGAATTTGATGAGTCCAAAAACTCATTAGATTTTTAATCCATTTTACGAGTTTAAAATGAGAATAATGATGAATTATGCACGCAAAAAACTGATAATTGACTCAAATTCCAATTTGAAGGAAAATACAGCAGAAAATCAAATTTTAACAAAAATCATAAGAATTCGACCTCTGTGAAGTGAAGTAGCGGAATTTAAGTCACGACGGAGAAGCGAGTTTCAGAACTCAATCCACGACAGCAACAAATTTGGCTTTTAAGAAGCGGAGAATGAACAAGTGAAGTCGACTTGAAGAAAGAAGTTGAGACAAAGAATGGCGGTGGACAGGATCAAGAAATGAGTCAAATGGAGGAGGTAGGTCGCGGCGTCGACTGCGATGTCGCGACAGAGGAGATAAATGATGTCGTGATACCGCCCCGCCCAGGGGTCGCGACAAGGAGCTACTCTAGAGCCCGCAGAATAGCGCTTCTTAAGTAAAGAAATCGCAACTAATTTTGAAACAAAAGGACTTGATATGAGCCTTGTCAGTTATGAAGAGAATAACACCAAGATTACATGACGAAACTCCAAATCGAAACTACGAAATTAATGAAGAAGCGAGACATGATGTCGCGACACCGCCGAGTCGCGACATAATTGAAAACAGCGGTAGACATGGAGGTCATGACCAGCTGAATAGAGGATTCGCGACAAAGATTTTCAAAGGAAATGAACATAGAATTGGCGACCGATTAAAACGACTGAGATATCAAACGAATCCAGAAGATGTTGCGGCGCGTCCTTGGAAGGTCGCGAGAATCTGGCTGCGAGAATAATATAGAGTCGCGACATCAGTTAAGTCGCGACATCGAGCGCTGTAAGGTATTATGTAATTAGCGACATCGATTAAGTGATGGCGACATCGGTTCTAATGAAGAAGGTCGTGGCGTCCGCCGATGATCAGCGTTTATCGGCTGCAAAGCATAGAATTCGCGACATCATTTAAGGCTGTATGACATCAGATCAAAGAGATCTTTGAAGACAAGTCACGATAAAATAAAGCCGGCGAGATGAAGAAGCTCACAATACAGAAAGGTGAAGTCATGACGTCATTCAGTGGTCGCGACATCAGTTACAAGGAAAGAAGGTCGCGACATCAGATCCAAAGGGGTGTTAAATGCAGAGTCGCTGCAGGACCGAAGCTTATGCGGCGGGACGAGCGAAAAGCGTTCGCGGCCGTGGATTGAAGTAGCGACCTCGAACGAGATCACAATGCGAAGGTGAAGTGGCGACATAGGTGAAGTAGCGACATCAAAGCGACTCATAAGCGAGCAGTGAAGTCGCAACGTGAAAGAGAGGTCGCGACATCAAGTCAGGTCGCTGACGCACAAATGGGTCGCGACATGAACAAGCGAATGGGCGAGTTATTTTGGAAACCGAGGAAGTGCATCGAGGATTAGGGTGACTCATAGCCACATAAATGGCGGTACTACGAGGAAGAAGCCTGACTCTTGGCGGCTCGAAGAAGTGCGGGTAGCGAAGGCTCGTGTATTTAATTTTGTGTTTCTTTTTCTTTGTTTTGTTTTCTTTATTATTTTAGATTAGATTAGAGTAGATTGTTATTTCATTTGAATTTACGGATGCGGATCATTGGATGTTGAAGTTGGCGAGATACGGTATTATTTTTCTTTAATTCTTGCACAGTTCGTTTGAAGTCCAAACAAATTTTAGACTCGAACTTCGGGTTTCAGTTCACAGTAGTTCTTTTTATCGAGCTCTAGTTAGTGTAATGATAATTTAGAAACCGACTACGTTGAAATTACTACATTGTTAGAATTTTATCTTCTGCATAAATTTATGAGAGGCTCTCTTGAACTTAGTCTCGAATCTGCTGGCTGGTTTTGTTTATTATTGTATCTTATCCAAATATTAGTGTCACAGCCACCTTAATAGGATTGTTTCATGCTCGATTTCCGGGAGGCCCTCACGGTGACATAGAAGGCATTCACGAGAGTATTGAACAATTTCTCGAGTATGCGAACCTAATATTGGGGATCTAATGAGCTGTGAATTATAATCGATAAATCTTCTTCTCGGCCCAGAAGCCAGAGAATAGGTTAGATGACTTATCAATTAAAATGAGAAGCGAGAGAGTTCGCCTCGGTCGAAGAACCGAGTAAGTTCAATCCGTGTTAGCAGGATCCTAATCAAGGAAAAGAATGAAGCATTCCAATTTTGAGGATGAAACGAGTATGGTGTAAACCCATGCTTTGCCTATGTCTTAGGAGCTAAAGGTTTCGGTCCGTGTTAAAGTATGAAGTATTGAAAAGAAAAAATACGAGAGCAGGCAATTCGATTAAAGTAGTTATCTAATCCTGCATTCGAAGAAGCAGGGGAGAGATTAGATGATGAAATCTGTCATTAAGGAGAGATCCACATGGCATTACCTTCTTCCTTGGAATGATTCATCCCGAGGTTCATGAAGCAAAATTCTGAGGTATCTGCGAGGTGATGTTTCACAATGTTTGTATTTCAATGCATCCCTTTAAGAGCTAACTTACCAGTCTATTTCTTTAATTTTTATTTTAGTTTTAAGCATTATTTCATTTTTGTTCTTAGTTTATATCTTTATTCTTTCGCATTATTTTTAAGTTTACTGCGAGGATATATCAATTTTGATGTAGTCAAATATTATAGAACTTGAGTAGTCATGGTAGTTGATTGAGAATTCTTGAGATCTCTGTGGGATCAAATATCTAGACATAAATCACTTTGTTTCTTGTTAGGCACATTGACATTGGGATGTTGTGGGATAAAACAGGAAAAATTTATCTACTTAAGAAGCTTGGTTTTTAATCGGTATAATTGCAAAGAAATATAAAACAAGTTTCATGGCATTATTCTTTGAGGATTAGATAATAGTCAGCAGGTAATACTTGTATAAATTTGTCATTTTATGTTTTGATCCATCCTCTACACTTACATAGTGGGAGGCAAAATAGTCGATAGTAGATATGGATTGATGAAGTTGAAGGCATTCCCATTAACCGCAAGGACAAAGCTAAAATGGCAAAAACCGATTCACTGAACCGAGAACCGTTAGAAGTGAAGGCGAGAGAAATTTCTGAGCGGGGGTACAAGAAAAAATTCTTGGTGGCCTCACAAAACCCGATAATTGAAGAGAGCGAATCTACACGTTCTGACCCTTGACAATGAAAGGTTCTATCAGATCTTTGGGGAGAGGTTCATGGAGACCATCGGTGTATCCCACATCATGGTTCGACACTTGGATGCTTGTGAATCCATACATCTTGGTATGTCTCCGGCCCATTGAAACGACTATTGGATACAATGTGTGGAGGGGACTTCTGACAAGCACCGGGATGAAGCCCATGGACTTTTAGATATGTGGATGAAACTTCCAAGGGATGGGATGAGCCAAACCAATTGGAAAATGAGGCCTTCATCCCACGAAGGGAGGAATTTTGCACTTTACGAAGGCGTGGAGATGAAGCAAGGAGATATCGGCACAGCGAGGAAGTGGAAGGAATTTGGAAGGAAAGAGGCTACATGAGGTGCGGGTAGTGGCCCGAAAACCACCTTGCAGGCTTGACCCTGCCATCAATTGCCAATCCAACGTACCCGGAGAGAACAACATCCATGATGTCTGTTGAGAGATTTGATGTCGAGCATGCCAACAGTGGGCAATACAGCCCATGACCAGTACTTATATGGTAATACACCTTATTTAATTGGAGGAACCACCTAATCTCTCTTGGAAGCTAACCCCCACAACATGTACCTCCACGGTGCGAACACTTGATTTGGTTCCTCACCTCAATCACAACCATCACCATCATCATCCCCTGTTGAACAAGTATTTTGAATTTGAGCAAGGTGGTAGGTGATTTGTGGAAGAGCAAAAAAGGGAATCAATGTCGCAATTGGCTCAAGGGTGATCTTGTGGAAAGCACCCTGAATAAGATAATAGATGGACTAGAAAGCAGCCTTAATCAGAAGATTGATGTCTGGTATTCGTCACGGGATTATGATTTCTTTGGAGGTACGAGGAGAAAGGAAGATTCCTTGAGCATTGCCAAATCGAAGGAGGCCGTGAAATAGGTTCTTAAGCCTTCGAGGTTGGATGAAGTAAAGGCTATCATCCTTTGAGGAGTGGAAAAGGAAATTGAGCAACCCGATTACCCATGAATCTGGCGGAAAACGAGAAAAGGAAAAGGAAGTTGGGCTTTGAGAAAATAATAATCGAGAGAAGATTCAATGAAAAACATGCCCCTCAGTTTCCTCATGACACTTGAGAGGCAGAAAAATCACAAACTAAGGCCTGAAATTTGGGAGGTGCTAAGGCAAGTGAAGGTAAATATCCAGTACTTAACATGATTAAAGCGAGGTCGACATATGCAAAATTCTACGAAGGACATGCACGATCGAGAGGTTGGGCATTGAAAGAAAGTCTTCTATGAGAACAAGTCGGTGCCATCTGACCAGGCAAAGCCCCGGAGTGAAATACAAGGATCGAGGATCCCCACAATATCGATCAACATTGGAGGGACTTGCATAGACAAAGCCTTTGTTAGACTTGAGGCAGTGTAAACCTCTTGCCATGTCGGTATATAAGCGAGTTGGGTTCCCAGGGAAGCTCCCAAGCCTACCCGACATCACTCTCTCATTAGGCGTCGATTGGTAAAAATTCCTAAGGGAATGGTGAGGATGTGTTGGTGAGGTGGACAAATTCTCTTACCCAGTGGACTTTGTAGTGGCAATCTGAGACGATCGCAAGTGGGCTTAAATCATGTACCCGATTATCACAGGAAGACCATTTTTGGCCACTTCGATGTGATAATCAATTCTTAGGAATGAGTCATGCGGCACACGTTTGGCAACATGACATTGGAGCTCGATATTTTTCACACGAGTAACAAGCCTGAAGCTAGCGAAGATGTACAAGGATCGATGAAGTCACGCTCAGTTGGTCAGTGAGCATTCATGGCTAACGGCGAATTAGTGCAGAAGAAAAGTAAGCAATTGGTGGAGAATGGGTACAGTCCTCACATAAAACGATGATGTCAGGATCACTACTGAAGAAGCTCCCAACCTAGGAGAAGGGATATGGGTTTCTGTTTTGAAATCATTTGGTAGGAGTTAGGAAGGGCTCTTCTTGTGGATATCTGTGTGGATGAACAGTGTAATTGAGCTGGGTTTGGGTCTCCACTAAGACCAAGCTATACGGCCAAATTTTGATTTTTACTTAATTTGGTCAATTTTCAAGTTTATTCTATTTTTTAGTAATTTTCCTTATCTTAATTTTAACCATAAAATTTTAATTTTTAAGTATTTTTATTTTTATTTTTGATTTATTAATTTTTACTTTTATTTTATTTTAGTTTAATTTACCTAAGATTAAATTTTTGTTGTTATTTGCGGATGGAGTTGGTGCGGCCGGTACGCAATCATGGTGAGTCCACTCACTCTGGCTCTTGGTTACCCCTGAGACCTTTCAGTTGCCTAACAGGTTTTTAAAAAGGGGCCCCCACCTCATTTCCAATCACATTCCCTCTAGAGCGCCTACTTAGTGTTCCCCATAGGTCCATGCCTTGAGCTCCGATTATACGAGCTTGCCTGAGCCACGAGTCCGCACCTTCTTAGCTCTGTGTGACCAACATACTGAGCGATCCGGTGCCACGGGGTCACTACCGCAAGGCAGGCAGCCCCTTTGCTTGGGGTGCCTCGAAACCTGGAGCCTCCTCTGCAGGGCCTAGTCCGCCCTTGCGGCACGATCCTTTGCCGTTTGCCCCAGCCTCGGCCACTGCACTCAGGAGCCACGCTGCGCCCTGTAGCCGCAATTTGGACCACATCCATGGTTCGCCGGGTGGGAGGTCATCGTTAGGGCCTAGGGTCGGCCGGTGCCCACCGAGGAGGGCGTCTGCCGGGCTGGGACTACAGGATGCTCGCTCGGCCGGAGCGGTGCCTGGACACCACTGCGGTGGCCCTCTTTGCTATATAAGAGGGGCTTGGGCCGGGCCCCAAATCCGTGATGCTCCGGACCCGGGTGGGACCTCGGGCCCCTTCTCCAGTACATCAGAGACCACAGGGCGCCTTCAATGAGCCGGACATCAGGCCGGTGGAGTCTTGGTCCCCAGGCCGGCCGTCGCCTCTCAGGTGATGAGATTTCATCGCCGGCTATTCTTGGAAGCCGAGGGGATCGGGCGGTAGATCTGCCGTTTGTGATGCGGTGATCCGAGGGAGCGGGATCTTCGGTGCGGGATTCCATGATGGAGTGCGTATTACGATATACCGGCGGTTGTTTGCGGATCGGCCCGATTTAGGGCTCGATCGCGGTTGATCGGCCCGATATTCACTTCTCAGTTCATGACGCAGAGGCGGGTTCTTCTATCCGGGTTGTGCTTGAGTTCTACCGCGCTATGACATCCGAGTGCCTGGTCAGTTGAAAGACCGGTTCGGCATCGGCCCGCGGGGTACTCGGCTGCGGATATTCTACAATTTGCATTAGGCCTTCCAGTAGTTGGAAGAATTCCGGATTACGAATGGCTGTTCACTCCATGAGAGAGATGGTTCGTTTGTCGTAGAGATACCACGGTTGGGCTATACTATTAAAATTACCGACTTCCTCGACAGATGCTCCTCGTGGACCACGTGCTCGAACCCGACTATTCCGGGTTCCCGACCTTGTGTGCGGCGTGAGGGAGCCATGCAGAGGCTTTATACGGGATATCAGGGATTCTGGTTCCAGTCCTACGAGCTCGTGATGACCTCGTGCTCGTTTCGGGGGAGAAGGTCCTGCAAGGACTGGCTCAGGCGGGAGACTTTAAAGTTGTTGATCTTGAGGGTTGCGGTCGAGGTCTAGTGCGCTCACGGGAGCTCCACACGAGGAGCCAGCCACATATAGACGCGAGCGGATCGATTGTACTGGTCTTATCCCGCAGGCGATCCCACGCCATGTCGATCTCCGTTATTCTCCGGCACCGGGAGGAGCGGCGAGATGATGTGGTAGAGGACCCGCAGGGGGAGAGCATCTGTTCCCGAGGTGGGGTGGAGGTGGAGAGGAGCCCGATTTCGATTCATCTCCTCCGACTCCACCTCCTCTCTTGCCACAGCCCCTACCGGCACTACGGGCCCTTCAGCCCACCTCGCGTGATCTCAGGAGCATATCCATGTCGATTACAGGGAGAGTAATTCTTGTTATGGACTGTCTGCACTTGCTACTACGGGCGTCGTTAAACCCGGCCCGGATGGCGTAGAAGTCACTCGTAGCGAGAATCGCCACTTCATCGGATCATGAGCCACCCGCGTCTCCGCCCGATCGGCGAGCGAGCCTGCGACCAGCCGAGACCGGAGTCCGCAGTATGACCTCGCGGATATGCTTGCGGCCACTGGCGACGAATCCACATACGCACCACCAGCAGTGAGGTGGTGGCACTCCTTCTCTAACTGCGATCCTACCTAGTGGAGACATGTTTATGGTTGGTTGGGGGGAAAAGTTGAAATTTGGAAGTATCTTCTATCACATTTGTCTTCTTTTGGCTTTATCCATGCCTACTTATTTTATCTGGGATTGTATAGGATGCAGTATAATAGTAGATAGTAGGCGGTGATCTTTCTTATGTTGACTAGGTTAAACATATTAGCCTTTGGTTATATCAAAGAAAAACAACAATATTTACATTTTCTCCCACTTTTACAAATCATTTTATTTTTCTATTTTTACTGTTTACACTTTTACCTTTAGTTGAAGAATTGAAACCTTATATGCTACCTGTAATGCTAGACGGTTCCATGCATGATCAAGATTTTTGGTGAGTTGAGTTCAGTATGACCTTGTATTTCCACCTTTAGCCCAATGCACAGTTACTACATAGTTTTACAAGGCGGGTTGTGTATTATATACATCTTTTCACTTTGCAGAGACCGGCCCCTTAGATCACATTGATGACCGTAATAGATTTATTGTTCTGCAAGACCAATGAAGTCTTCAAATGAAAAAAAGAAAGAAAAATAAAAAGAAAAAAGAGAATTGAAAGTCTGACAGCGCTTTTCCTTGAAACAGAACAGTTCGAGGTATAATACTTAACCAGTGCTTCTAAAACCTTGGCTATAGTTTGAGTCATGACTATCATAATTGGTCTGATTGGATGATGAAATTATGATTGTAGTGTGGATTCTCAAAGTCATTAGTCAAGGGTGAAGCACATAGAGTTTATTAATTCGGTAGATTGATTAGTGCGAGTACATTTGAACCCTATTGTGCAAAGTTTTGGAGTGCTTTTGTGCTAATCATTCTGTTAACAGTCACACATTAAAGTCCTACATTCTCGCGATGCATTTTGTAGCAAGTGCGAGTTTTGCAGAGCTAATCATCTGCCGACATTGTTGAGTGAATCCCGAACATGAAGAGGTCGAGTCAAAATCAACACATCGCGATGGAGACAAGAGGAAAGCGAAAAATGAAGAAAAATGGCGGGGCAATGGAGCGTTAGCCGGTGAGGAGCAGTCTTTGGAGATTTTTCGTATCATAAGCGAAAATTCACGTATGCGAAAATTTCAATTTTCTCTATGGCGAATTTCGTATCATGCGAATTTTATTATCATAAATGAAAATCACTTTACGATACTATAGCGAGAATATCTGCTCCCGTTTTTGATCAACGAGCTGGATTTTGGTTTTCTCCTTTCTACCTAACCTTGTTTTGTTGTTTCATATTGTTTTGTAATTTCCTTTTAAGGCATATCTAAAGCCTCCCGATCAGCTATGAATGGACATGATCACTTCTATAATAAATTTTGGAAGAAGCTTTGACTCTCCTGTTTCCCCATTACTTCATTTTCTTTTCTTTCTTTTATTTTTTGGTTTTGACACATCAGGAAGTAATAACTTGGAGGATGACGCCCAAAACCATCTCGCAGAGGAAAAATTTGCAGGGGAATTAGGATACAGAAACTATTTGGAGGTTCCCACATTTTCTGGCAATTATGCACTGTTTGTGTTCTGTACTAATTCTAGGTTTTAAATCCTGATTCATCTTGAATGACCTTTATTTAGCGACTCTTTTTAGTTGTGGATGGCATTGCTAGATCCCACTGTGGTATTCATTGGTGCACCCTCTGTTGATCATTGTAAAGTGAGTTAGGGAAAGGTATTTCTTCCTTTGCTCGGTGACCAACTATTTCTTTCATTGGCTGACTCAAGGAGATAATTATTTTGGTTAAGTTGTATCATATTAATGAAGGAATGGGGTCAGGAGATGACTGCTCTGACGAGGGAAATGAACCGGGACCTCTCGTTCAACTGGATCTTCAAACTGGCCGTTGTTTGATACTTCAAAGGGAGTACTATATTTTATTTATGCTTATTTTAGTTTGAAATCATCATCACTGTTTTACCCATTGTGATCAGCCAATTCTGCATTTTACTTCACTTAAATCATTTGTACAAAGAAAACCCATCCACATTGTTGACCACTAGACATTTATCTTTACTTGATAGCTTGACTACGTGGTAGGAGAAAAAATAGGATATAAATTTTGTTGATTTCGGATCACCCCTCACGTAGCCGCAGATCAAATGGCGTCGTTCTTAAGGGGATGGGTGTATAATCATTGGCGGCGTGGAACTTGGTCTTCATCACAGGATTACGGTGAAAATTTTCCTTTTATTATTTCCTTTGTTAGTTTTTTTTAGTACATTTTACTCTCAAAAAAAATTAAAAAAAAATTCTTGCGAGTTGTTTTGTGTTGTCTTGTGTTTGCACTGGTTTCTTCTGCGGGAATCCGTATTCAGTAGGCTTAAACTAGAATCAAATGGAACACCTAAGGGAGAAACGATTCTCAGTGGGGCACCTGTGGAGAGAAACCACAGAGCTTACATGTCACTTGAGGATATAGAAACAATGGATGATGATTACCATGTGGTAGTGCTTACAACCATAGTTGGGAGATCACACCAATTCCTCATGGAACCAAGACCTCCACAATATGCTCCTCCTGAACCTCCATTTTATACTTCAACTCCACTCAGTCACCTCATTTTCCACAGGTCAATCCCTCCATTTAGACAAGCCATTTTGGACCTTACAGGATAGTGGATGACTTTGTGACGAGGAGAATGAGGATTAACCCATTGATGGAGAATTGTCATTGTGGAAGACAATTTGAACAAGAAGTGACAGAAAAATGACTTTGAGCATAAATGGGACAGACCTCTGAACTCCATTGAAAACCTCATCATTAGAAAGCAATGCTTACTGGAGGAAAGGTGCTTGGCCCAAACAATTTTAGGTGAAGACGAGGCTCGCAATGACCTCGGGAGGAATTGAAGTGGAATCAGCGAGCTCTGAGGAACTACAGGATGCCGGAATCAAGTGTTGCATTTGTTGTGGAAAAGAAGAAGAAATCATTACCTTGTTGACTAAGGAAGCGTGGAATATAGGCGGGGAAAGAACCGCAGCTTACCCTTGAGCTGATTCCCACAAAATTGAACCCCTGCCACGCGAGCCACCAGAAGCCCACTGGGTGCCCTCCCATGACCAAATCTATATCCTGCCCTCACATCTGATGGCTTGAAAACCACAGAGCACCCGCACAAAGGCCGCTACCATCTTGCTATTCTACAAAACTTTGGGAAGTTAGTGAATTCGTGGATACCACTGTCAAGGCTTTGGCCGGTTAGCATGTTATAGCATAGTGGATGGTTCGGGTGCGAGTTCAGTTTAGACACCCAAACCTCGGCACATTTCTAAGCTCCCCACACCACTTTTGTTTTAATTTTTCTTGTTTTGTTTTATTTATCGTATTTTATTTTGATTTCATTAATTTTCTTCTTAGATTTTCTCTAATTTTAGTTAATTCTTGTTTTTGATTAATTTTTATTTTTCACCATAATTTTCATTTTTTTGTATTAATTTTTCTGGAGTTTGTGTGCAAATTTTGAGCTTTAGTTGTGAAAGTAAAGGCGGCAGCGGGAGGAAAATTTTCGCAACCATGAAAGCGAAAATTTCGCGGTGGTAGCGAGTGAATTTTAAGCTATCATAGCGAGAAATTTCGCTATGATAAGCACGAAAAGTGTACGGATAGTTTCCCATATAAGACAAAATAGTGCGATGCGGGTAAGAATTTTTTGTTTTGTTTTATTTTATTTTATTATTTTTATTTTTATTTAAAAAATTTATTTTCTTTTATATATATAAAAAATAAAATTTTAAGTACACTTTATCTTTATTTGAAAAAAATTGTCTCTCAAAAATATAGTTTTATTTTTTTTTAGTAATTTTCATTAATTATTTATTTTTCAAAAAATATTTCGCATAAATGAGTACCCTTTACATTAAATGGATTTTCACTTCATCTGTAAAATTTCATTATAGCCATTATTTTATACAATTTTGTTTCGCTCATACTTTTCTGTCGAACTCAGTTTTAGGCGTTTTGAATGCAGATTGGAAATCTTGAGTGTAGAATCCAAATGTAATGAAATAACACTTTTGAAATACTTTTGAAATTATTATGAAGGTGTAATTTCAAAAATTCTCCAGCTAGTCCTTATTTTTCTCTCTTTTCTTCTCTAACTTGTTCATTTGAAGGCCCAAGCGGGTGAATAAGATTAATCGATAGAAAGCTTTGCGAGTATCTATCCAAAAGCGATCACATCTCATCAAAAGTATACTTCACCTAAATTTCAATCCAAGCCTATTTTGGACAGAGATGTTTGGGTTGGGGGAAGTTAGAGAAGGAAGTGGCTTTTTGTATTTACTCTTTGTTACTATTTTGAGTAAGCCCATTTTGTGATCATTAGTGGCACATGGGTTCCCTTTCTAAAAATTTGATATCTTATCATTGCACTCTAAAATTTGGACCCGTTTGCAACCAAAATTTTTTTGTGTTTTGCACAGCTCATGGTTGAAATTGAAACTTTGTCCCAATTCTATTGATGTTAGATTGGTTCCTTGCCTAATTGAGTGGATGATTAGTTGAATTCTTGCTGCTTTCCTTCCTTTTCTTCCACCTTTGCTTCTTCCACACCACAGTGCGCGACCGGGTTCTTTAATAACCTAAAAGCTAGCCTCTAAGCCTTACTTAACTTCTACCCTGATTTCGTTGACCACCTTTAATAAGTTAAGGACCCCCCCATTAATAGAAAGGCCAATAGGTCTTGAGAAAAAAAGAAATAAAAAGAAAAAGAAAAGAAAAATAAGAAAAATTGCAACACTTTGCCTTGAGAAACCCGAACAATTAGGGTTTATCGCGAAAACCTTTGGCAGGTGCCTAAACTGCTCTTGGATTTAGGTGTGACTTAGTGTTAGCTACAGGTGGATGGGTGGAGTTTAGAGGTTAGCAGGTTACAGGTTTGAAATCATTAAGATTGGGGTGAAACCTGAAGAGTTAGTTTAGTGGTCGAAAGATCCTCATGACTTGGTGCCACTAGGCGCAATTGGTTGGGAGTCATCGGTAGATCCCAGTTACATGGACTTTGGTGAGGTCGATTCCTCGGCATTGCACCTCTGACAAAATAATTGTGGAATGGGGTGGGGTCTACGATCTGTTAGGTTGGTTAGCCACAGGTTGTGGTAGTAATGAGTTGGAGGGAGAGTGCGATTTAGCGATTTATTGTTGAGGCTATCAAACAAAACACTTAGATTTTGGTGGAAGTTCACAGTTGAATTCACCAGATGTGAGCTCTTTGATACTCAATTTTGTATGGCATTCATTCTCTCGGGATAGTTATTGAAGCGAGAAGCTTTGATGATTCTTACGGTTGAAATTGCTGTTCCTGACCTTTTGAAATACCATTTTTGTGAGCGATTATTTTGTTATTGTTTTGTATGTTCTCTCTTTTCTTTCTTTCTTTGTTACTAGGGACTAACAACGATGTGGGTTGGGGTGTGATTAGTGCGAAAAGTGCTATTTTGAACCCCCCATTTATTATAGGTTTGGTACTTTTTAATATCTTAATCAAATTACAATTAACAGATTCTGCGTTAGGTCACTCTTATTCTACGATCGCATTTTGTGGCAAATTTTGCGATTTTGCGAGCTAATCAATACCAACATTGTTGAGTCGATCCAAACATGAAATTGAGTCAAACTCAGCATCATAGATCGAGACCAAGAGGAAAGAAGAATGAGAAAATGAGAAGAAAAATGAAGCCGGGCAATGGAGGCAGTAGCGGTGAGGCTTGATGCTTTGAGATTTTAGCTATCATAGCGGTACGTGCATAATTTCAATTTCCGCTATGAGCCGTTATGATAGCAAAATTTCGCTATCATAGCGTTTTAAATATGATGTGAAAATCAGCGGCACATCGAATTATGCGCTCCTGTTTTTGATCGAGCGACTCAGTTTTGGTTTTCTCCTTTCTACCCTCTAGCGTAATTTTATTTGTTTCATATTGTTTTGTAATTTCCTTTTACGAGCATATATAAACCTCGATGCATAACAAATGGACATCCAATCACTTCATAATAAATTTTTGGAGAAGCTTTTCGGCTCTCATTTCTACATTGCTTCATTTCTTTCCCTTTCTTTTCTATTTTCTTGATTTGTCAAACACCTCCGAGGATGACAACTTGGAGGATGTGCGGCTAAAACCCTTCCTCCTTGAAGAAATTTCTTTGAGGGGGTAGGGGATGGAAGGCTCTTTGGAGGTTCCTTTGTTTTCACTTGCGGTGCATGCCTTGCGGTTGTGTTTTCAACTTTGAACTCTGGTTTAAATCCCCTAGATTCACCTTGAATGACCTTTATTTGGTAATCTTTTGGGGTTCGGTGGATGCTTATTGCTGAATCACGATATTCGTGGTTACCCTACAGTAATCAGTATAAAGTGGTTAGGGAATATTGTTCTTCATTGTCGGGTGACTTCCCACTTTGCTCTCGATAAACACAGCTTTCCAAGGACATTATTTTTGGGGTTAGGTTGTATAGCTAAATGAAGATCGGGTGGGAGATGACTATATGTCATCCTTCCCAATCGATGAACCGGAACCTCTCGGTTAACTAGCATCTTAAACCCGATTGTGATAACTGGGAGTTCTTTTATATTTTATTTACTTGTATTTTAGGTTTGAAAATCATCAACTCCATATTTTTTACCCCGAACCTTAAAATCTGACCAAATTCACAATTTTTTACTTCATAATCATTTGTCACGAAGAAAACCCATCCTGACCCTAGGCAGCTATATTAGAGTAGCTTGACTACGACGGTGGGAGAAGAATGGGATATAAATTTTGTTGATTAAGGATCACCTACTTTGTGGCATGAATCATAGATCCTTTCTGGCTTGATGCCTAAATATGTGTTAGTTGGGAGTCATCGGGTGGACCCCGTTACAGACTTTGGTGAAGTTGAGTTTTGACATTGCATCCTACAATACATTCGAGAGTATGAAATAAGATTATGCTTGAATCTATTTAGGTTGGTCTCATCGGTTGGAGTCTGACGGTAAGCTTAGTTGGGGAGGGATGGCTTCTGACTTATTGATTCGAAATGGTTACCTTAAAACACACTTAGATTTAGGTGGAAGTTTTGGTTGACTTCCACAGGTGTCTGCCACAGAGCATTTCTATGGCATTCGTTCTCTCATGATGGTTTGTGTGTGAGTCTAAGTTTTCTGTACTAAGGTAAGCCTGCTCGTACACACACTTTTTGTATAGCATACACATCTCGTATAGCATACTTTTTGAAAGAGCATAGCTCCGTATAACCTGATTGTTTTCATTGCCATGGACTAGCAACGTGTCGGTTGGGGTGATTAGTACCCAAAAAAGTGTTGTTTTGAGTCCCATTTTAAGATAGGTTTTGAGTGCTTTTTGCATACTAATCATATTAATTAAGCCGATTGACATGTGCAGGTCCGATTAGTACTACTGATTTTGTTTCGAGGTTGTTTTTGATAGTTTTGCAGGTTTTGTGTGCCTCAGCCATCATATCAAGCTTGGCATTGTAATTGTGATGTTTTATGCTGAGTTCGTATGGATTCTCAGCGATTTCATCAAGCCGGGATGAAGAAATTTCAAGCTGGAAATGAAGAAATGCGTAGTCGAATACGGTGAAGCAATGCAGAGGAATGCTGATTTTCGCTATGGCATAGCAAAAATTTTTGCAAGGATTGCTAAAAATTTCAAGACGGTAGCAAAATTTCAGAGTCCTAAATAGTCTCTTTGTTATAAGATATTTTCGCCATGATAATGGCCTCGCTATCATAGCTACTCCGCTATCATGGAGAAAAATTACTGTGCATAAATAAGATTCAAATTTTTTGCTATGCTCGCAATTTTCGCTTATCATAGAGAAATTGTCGCCTCATTTTGTGATCCAAAGACCCCGCTTTTGTGTAATTCCCATTTTACCCTCATCAGAATCATATTATTTTTGGTTATTTTGGCATTTCACACATCTTGTAAGGCTATATAAGCCACCTTACGGACAAATCAGAATCCTAACTTTTGCTAACTTTCATTTTGATGCATTTTTCCTTTGGTCCTAGTTTTCTCTCTTCTCTCTTCTTCTTTTCTCTCATTTCTGGGTTGTTAAACACACCTCCTTTGAGGACATTAACCTCAAAAGGATGCTCGCTAAGCCTCAAAACCTTAAAGAGTGAGGGTCGCTAGGTTGGTTAATGGTGGCTCGTAGTGTTCCTCTCGTTTAAAATGAAGCAGTAATCGCATTTATGTGTTCCAAACTTTCCAAACTAGGGTTTAATGCTATTTAATGTATTTCCTTTGGTCAATACTTGCATGCTTTAGGTTCGGGGCAGGCTCTTAATGGTAGATACACTCCACATTCATTGGGGATGTCATTTACAGCCACCGAAATTAGTTAAATGATGCATTTTTCAAACTGCTGGAACATTAAACGCTTAATAAATGCTTTGGCTCAAATAGGAGTGATTTTACGGGTTGGTTTTTAAAGTTAAACAAAGATCCAGTTTTGGCTATGACTATATGTCATTTGCCCTAATGCGAGGAAATAACCTAAGGACACCTTAATAACCTCATTTTATCAAGCTAGTGACCCAAGACTTCAAGGCCTCCATTCCAATACCTTATTTTAAACTGCTTTCAGCTAGCCTAGGACAACAACACCCATGCTTTTTAATGCAAACTAAAATCCAAATGAAAGCCTCACCATTTTGAACCATGATACAAATCATTTGTAAGATGAAAAACCCATCCCCGTGTTCGAATTTAACCGCTATATCGCAAGAGAGGCTCGACTACTGGGCAAAGAGGGAGGAAAATTAGGATATACTCTGATTCCGATCACCCTACCATGGCACAAATCAATATATTTCCAAATGAAACTGGAAAAGGCCCCATATAATCCATTCCCCATACATCAAACAATTGTACCACCAGGATATTTCCCATTCTTTGGCATTGATCACATAATTTCACCCATTCAAAAAATACCCTTAAAAATAGAGGCCGCAAAAATCCTCTCGATCGAGAATTTTTGTGGGTCGCTTTTATCTCCGCAAATGTCCTCCATACGGTGATGCATGACATTCTCAGAAATCTTTGCTTTGCTCACCTTCTCCGTACACATCTCCTTATAATCATCAGCTCCTCTTTAAACAATAATGGGTCATCCTAGATGTAGTATTCGCCGCCCTTAGTTTTTTCTCTCGTAGCTGAATTCGTGGCATAATTCCAACAAGCCAAGAAGTTCACACGCGATACCAAGGTGATCGAGTGACAACCGGAATAACCGCCATCCGAAAATTTTCACATTTCTTTTTCTTCCTCTCGTATGCTTGGTTTCTACTCTTTGACAAGGATCAGCCATCACACGGTCACAACCCTTTCGGTTTTTATTTCTAAATCAAATTCCTACAATAATAGTACCCACCCGATCGCCTAGGCTAGCTTTTCTTGCCATTGTGATGTACTAATTGATGCATGATCGTTGTGTATAACAACACGGGGACCCCCAAAATATATGGCCTAATTCTTTTCACATGCAAATACTATCACAAGATCTCCTTTCGCAGCAGTAATTTTCTCGAGCTTCATTAAAGGTTTTGCTAGCATAAGAGATGGCCTTGAACACTTTTTTTCATCTTTTCGTCTAATTGTAAAATCACCGGGCTTCACACATGATTCAACTTCTCTGCTCCAACTGCTTTGCCATGATGGGAGCTTCAACTAGTCTCGGATTTGATTTCTTCAAATGAATACGGCAGGATTCATCAAAATAGAACTTAGTATCTTTTTTCCAAGAATCTCGCATAACGGGTCAAGTACTTCAGAAATCTTTGATAAATCTTCTATAAAATCCAAAGATGTCCTTAAGAAACTTCTAATTCTCGATCGTAGTGGGTGGCATTAGATTTCTTATAATTGAAACTTTTAATCGGCTCACCTCAAGCCCTCGCTATTTAAATCATGTGCCCCAAGACAATTCCTTCAGAACCATAAAATGGCATTTTTCCACCGTGGCCAGGTTCTATTCAAGACCTTTGGA
Organism: Tetrastigma voinierianum; assembly: GCA_016808115.1. Lineage (NCBI taxonomy): Eukaryota > Viridiplantae > Streptophyta > Magnoliopsida > Vitales > Vitaceae > Tetrastigma > Tetrastigma voinierianum. The sequence continues at coordinate 90,805 of JAEQBH010003680.1, read as the reverse complement.
AGTACCGCCTCGTGTTATGTAATCGTTCAAAAACTCGGATCCATACAATCGTAAAATCATCCATGAAGATCTCATGACTTCTTTCTCCGCTAGATCGTAAAAATATAGACATCATGCATTCGAAGGTACCGTGAGCATTACACAAACCAAATGGCATTCTCCTAAAAGCAAAAAGTACCAAATGGGTGGATGTAAAAGTGGTTTTCTCCCGACGTCTTCAGCGCAATAGCAATTTGTTATATCCGCAGTATCCATCAAAACAAAACGAAGTGTCCCGCCAACCTATCCAAAGATCTCGATCAATGAAAGCGCGCGGAAAATGATCCTTTCGGGTCAAGTAAAGATAAATTTTCAGAAGTCAATACACACCTCCATCCCGTCAGCTTCAGAGGGAATCGCCTATTCTTTCATTTCGATCACAAAGTGAATCCACCTTCGGGAACCACATGAACCGGGCTACCCAAGGACTATCTGACATAAAGATATATAAAACCTCGCGATTTAACCATTTCGTAACTTCTTCTCGACAACTTCTTTCATCACCGGTTCGCCTCCTTGATGCTCAATACGGTTTTTTCATTATCATCCGAAGAATATTTCAGGCATGCAAATGGAGGGGCCGATACTCCTTCGCATCCTCTCAATCGACCAAGCAATTGCTTCCTTTGCATTTTCTCGCACTACCAAAGAATCCTTCTCGTTTCTTCACTTCACAATGCAATTGATATGATAACCTGGTTTTCTTTTTCGTTCTAAGAACTCATATTTTAAAATGATCGTTTCAATGTTAACCCTTCGCACTAGTTTCGCTTCATGAGTTTTCTATTTCCGGGCTGCATACTTCATCTTGACTGCTTTCTTATTTATACTCGAGACTCAAGTTTCCTTGTTAAAACAAATTTCCAAGGTAGAACTTTCACAACCAAGACTCTCAAGATACTGAAAATTCATCTCAACTTCATTGGATATGTTGAAGGATACAATCAAAATCCAATTCAACATTGAGAAGGCTATTGTTTCCTACAGCCATACAACTGTCTGCATCTACATCAGGATGTTCCAAACTCCTATTAATATTAAAATGCACTGCTTCATTTCCAACCCTGAGTGTCGGGCCACCTTCGTACATCTATCAAGTATAAAAATCTAGTTGCTAAGAAAGGTCTTCCAACAAAGGAATCTTGGGTATCTTCCTCCATCCGCATGATAACAAAATCCACCGGGAAGCATTTAAATTTCAACCTTGACAAGTGTAATACCCCAAATACACCCTATCGGGGCTGGACTTGTTAGGTATATTATAAGCTAAGTAGAAATTTTCTAGAAAATAAAACGAGAGACCCTAATTAATAATGCTCAAGCAGAATACGTAATTTTACCACTTGAGGACATAAAAGGCATGTGCCATAAGATTATATGTATCATGGAATTTGAGGAAGATTTAAGAATAGAATACGGCATATGATCTGCAAAAATAAGAGTCAAGGATAAAAAGGCAAAATTGTAGAAACTTAAACAAAAATGGGTTTTTGACTGCCAAACATGGCCTTAACTTGTAAGTGGGATTTAAGACCAAATTTGGTCTCATTTTGGGGAACCAAAAACGTGGAATGAAGAGAGTGAGAAGGGGGGAGAAGAGGAAGAGGAAGAGGAAGAGAAGAAGAAGAGAAGAGAAGGAGTTCAAGAAAGATTCAAAGGTATGGAACTTTGGATTTTTGTATGGAACTATGAACTCTTGTATGAATTTCCATACAATTGCATGATTAGTAGCTTGCCCAAACCTAGGGTTTGATAAAAGTTCATCCCACTACAAGCTTTATTGTTGATATTTTGATATTTCTTTTCAAATGGTTTTTGATAGGATTTCATCCTAACCCAAAGATTATTGAGAGTAAGGTGGGTAAAACCCCAAATGGCACAAGAAAAACATGGAATCCTCCCTTTGAGGTTAGATTCATGGTTTAATTGCAAAGTAAAGGAGTTTGGGTTAGAACAAACCCTAACAAATTCTTGTATTTGGTATGTGTATGGGTTATGACCCATATTAGAATTGTGTTTAGAGAAAAATCATGAAAAGGTTTTGACTTAAAGATACAGACAATGATAATTTGAGTAGAAAAGAGATTATAAGATGAATTTGGAGTGGTCTTAACGTGTGTATGAAGTATAGAGTTGGTTTGGGATGGAAAAATATGGAAAATTGGGAGAAAACACACATTCTGGGCATTTTCAGACATGTACCTAAGACACCTTGAACATACCTGGCACACCCCGCTCGTTTTGACCGGGGCCGTATTTTAGCCATAACTTGCTCATTTCTTATCCGATTTGAGTGATTCAAGTGGTAATTAAACTAGACTTCAAGGAGAACCAAACATCCAGAAATAGGTACCTTCAAATTCTTCATCTAGTGTGTCAGGTGCCCAGCCTAGCAGAGTCATGAAACAGTCATGGGCCGAGTCTCAGCCATATGGAAACAGAATAGGTCCATGTTATGAAAGATTAATCTGTTTCATGTCTATCGAAGATTCATATCGAAGAACCCTTAAAGATCCTAAGAGCTAACAAACAGAAGGCAGTTAAATAAGTGTCTGGCGGAGTCAAGACACTGGAAAATGAGTATTACAAACTGTCCCAAGTGTAATATCGGTAAATTGACTAGTTTGACATGAAAATGCCATAACTTTAGTTTGGATGATCCGATTGGAATGATTCCAATTTCTAAGTAAAGTAGACTCATAGAGGAATAAGAATACATGAATGAGGTATGATTTCATAGACATCATACTTTACAAGTATATGAAGTGCCATGTGTAATAGGCATGAAACAAGGAAAATATAGAAAATGCACATGTGTATAAATGTGTTCATGAAACATGAATGTGATATGGAAATGAAAACTAACTGAAACATGAATATGAATATGATAGGTAATTTTGTCATGAACACATAATGTGGTTAAGTTATATATGATTATTATCACATATAACCAGAAAATGATAACAAATGATAGGAAATATATGAATGAGTATACATGAATGAATATATGAATGAGTATACATGAATGAGTATACGTGAACGAGTATATGAAATAAGTACATAGATTGAGTATATCTTTGAAAATATAATACGAAAGTGAAATTGGAATTGAAATGTGATTATGATCTATTATGAATGCTATTGGTGAAATATATATAAGTATATATATTACTTATTTGAATTATTGTTATTCAAATGTTTGTCACACATATGCACAGTGCATGTATTCAACTATATGAAATTATCGCATAAAAGTAAACTCCATTCGAAATGTATTATTGACGACCAACATGACTCGATTCACCAACCGACCGCCATGAAGGTAACCGCACCAAAGAATGCGAAATCACATTGCTATCGGGACGACAAACGCATGTGATTCAACAATCGACCGGCCATGAATGTCGCAATTCTATAGCCATATGTGAGACGGCATATTGAATGAGATCACATTGTTACCGAATGACAAATGCACAGATTCAACAATCGAACTGGCCGTGGAATGTCAATTTATAGTCAAAGTGAATCATACCGTTAAATGCGAAATCACACGGCATCGACGAGACAAACGTACGCGATTCAACAACCGACCAAGCCGTGAATGTCGCACTCTATAACCATATGTGAGACGGTGATATTGAATGTGAGATCATTATTGTTACCGACACAAATGCATGTGATTCAACAACCTAACTGCCGTGAATAATTCTATAGTCAAAGTGAATCATACCAGAATGCAAAATCACATTGCTACCGACGACGTAAACGCATGTGATCTCAACAACCGACCGCCGTGAATGCCTAATTCTATAGCCATATGTGAGACGGCGATATTGAATGTGAGATCACATTGCTATCGAATGATAAAACAGACAGATTCAACAACTCCAATCTGCCATGAATGTCACCCTATAGTCAAAGTGAATCATACCGTTAAACGCGCGAAATCACATTGCTACCGAATGACAAATAAAGACGTGATTCACCAACTAAATTTTGTCGGATGTCGATTCTATGCATATATGTGAAATCACAAACCCAAAAGCGAAACAACTAGTATTGAAAAGTGTATTTGTATAAGTATCTTTTTACATCAGACGTATCTTCGTATAAAGACATTATTTCGTAAATGCATTTTGTTAAACGTGAATGTTATGGGTCTTTTGAATTTGTAAGTGCTTTCATGGATTGTTCAGTTAGCGCTTTCTCGCCGTAATTAAAAGTCTAAAAATGGAATAACATAAACAAATGTTTTGGGAAGATAATTGAAAATGCCTTATAAACTGCCCAAATGATCCGCCAACCGAGTCAAGTCTCGACTGTCACGACACTTTTGAAAATAAAATTTAATAAAACCAAACAAAAATGTTTTGATTGAAAATGTAGAAAACCTGCTCCGCTGATCTCGCCAACCGGTCGAGTAGGGATTCGGGTCGCAACACTTTTTGAAAATGAAAATTAAATAAACGATAACTAAAAGAATTAAACGGGCATCCCAAATCATGAAATGTAATTCCTAGAGGGAGTTGATTAATGGCTTCGGCTGTGATAATGATAAGAGTCTAATATGTATTGGTATTAGTTTGATTTGACCCTGTATGAATTTGATATGACGTGATTCTGCTCCGATTTGCCATCAGAGATGTAAGGAGTTTACTAATATGATCTGACATGCCATACATGTAGAAGATATGAATTGAAACTTGTAAAAGACATGACACATGGATGTGATACGACCGTGATAATGATATGGAACCTGAAAAGGATAAAAATCTACATGTATAATATGATATGAATTAGAAGTCACATAAGAATAGGCTTCGTTATATGCATAAGGAAAAGTAAATGTAAAAAGATTGTGACGACGATTATTGTTATTGGTCGTTACTGTCTATATGTTCCCACTAAGCTTAAAGCTTAGCACGGGTGTTCAATCCGTGTAGGTACTGAAGAGGAGATAAAGAGGACAGGACATTCCCACACCAAACAAGACGGCCATTCAGAGATAGGTGCTCACCAAAGACTGTTCACGATCTCTCGATAAGGTTTCAGATAGATATGTATTTGTATAAATAAATGGGACTTATATATGTGTATAGATTTTGATGGACATTCACTCCTGGTGGTAGTTCTTTTGTGTATGTAAATGATTTTTGTTATTACAGAAATTGTTTGTATACCACAGGTACAAGTACAGGTTTTAAAAAAAAAAAGTAAAGAGTCCCAGTATATGGTTTCGCACCCCGAAACCGGTTCGGATTCGCCAATCGGGTCGGACCGGGAATCGGGGCGTGACAACAAGTACAACTTCAAGAATGCCTTCTGGTTGTGCTATTGATCTATCAGCCATTTGCAACGTAACGCCGCCGCAGCTTCCCCAAATTAAGTCTCGCACAACCTGATAGAGGCATCAAATTTATACTAGCGCTTTAATCACAAAAGCTTTGAATTCATATTTTCCCATAAGAGCAGGAATGGTGAAACCGCCAGGTCCTTCATCTTTGTCGGGAGCTGGCCGGATAATGGCAATCGCAGCAGTTAGCCAAGTTTACTATTTCCTCCTCACCTATCTTCATTTTCTCGTCAAGATCTCCTTTTAAATTTTGTATAAAGAGGCATTTGGTCAATACCGCAGAAATGGATATTTATTTATTTTCTTGAAAATGTCCAAGAATTTAGAAAACTCGTTTCTTCTTCGACTTCAAGTCTCGTGGAAACGTTAATCGAAGGTGTATAAGCCGGGTACTCTTCCTTCTTTCTGGTCATTACTTCCTTTCTGCTCAACTGGGTGCTCTTCTCTTCTTCCTTTTAGTCTCTCTTCTTTTCTCGCCTTCAATCTTTCTTCCTTTCGTCCTTGCCGCTTCAAATCCTTCCCACTTTAATCAATTACCATGCGCTTCAAGTTCTTCTCCCGAGTGTCACTAGGGAATGTATGTAATGACCCGTACCAAATAATACAAGTTGAAACGTGTTTGACCAAGTTTGACCAAAGTTGACTAGGTTTGACCAACGCTGCTGGGTCAATTCAAAGTCGACTTTTTCAAGAATGAATAATTCTCGTCGACTAAGGCACTATTTCTGCAGCCTCTGGCCGATGCGAGTTCATAGACGGGCAGATCCGTCATTAATCCGACTTACGATAAAAGTTACAACTATTAGAAGTTCAACAAGAGCACTTTATCGTTGTCCAAATTCGTCCGGATTTTTACCCGAAATCGAATTCCTGCACTATATAAACATAGCTCGATTCCAAATGAAACCCTAGCCCCCAAGACACTAACTCCAAAACTCCCAGGAAGGAGCTCTCCAAACCGAGAACCGAAGCTCGGACCTTTGCTCATTAGGAGAGCCGTGAGATCGCACCGCACGCAGACACCACCGGCCACCCCAAAACTACAAGCGACGTAAGGCGCATCCCTCTGGACGGTCACGCCGGCCAAATTTCACGGCCACCCGCCGCCGGACGCGCCCGGATCGGGCCGGCGAAGCGGCGGCGGCGACCACCGTGATCGCCGGACTGTTCTTGACTTTTCCGGCCATTTCCGGCCATTTCCGGCCACCCCATAGCTCATTTCCACCATTTTTGGACCCCCTGAACTCATTTTCGTGGTCCCTTGCGCATTCAACCGCTTGGTGCTACAACGAAAACGAAATCTACAAGGTTAGATCTGCCCGCCACCACAAGAATCGTTGACTGAGGTGTAATGGTACCAATGAGTTCCCGGTCTCTCGTCGATTGATATGTGGTTTGTAAATTTTGGACGCCGCTTGGTTAGTTTTCCATTTTTAGGTTGTTTCGTAATTACCGAAATGTCGAGACCGAAAGAGTACCAATTGGTCAACTGGCAAAATTGAAGTTGTATTAGTGAAATCGGATAAGCTTTAAGAATTATTTGATAGCTCAATTTCTCGAGAAATTAGCTCTGCGTGAAAAAGCCCCACTTTATCATCTGGCCTATAGGGCAATATTGTGTAATTGGACTCGTCTGGTTCAATTAGGGATGATCTCATAGTTCTAAACGTTGTTCTAAGGCTCGGGGATATTCCAATGTCGTTGTTCAATTATTGGAGCCTAAGTGGTATTTTATTTATATTACAGGCACTCACGCCGAGCCGGGAGACGATCCTGCGGAAGGACAAGACTGAGCGTCTGTAGTCAGTGAGTGGTTTATATGTTTTTTAAAAATTCTTTGGGGTATTATTACGATATATATTTGTGGTTTGTTATTTCATATATACTGTTTTGATCAAATGGTTGGTTGCAGCGGCAAATGTGGTTATTTGGCCTTATATAAACAAGTTGGACATTTCTTATGTGAATTTTACAACATTTCACCGTTTGAAGTTGTACTGCTTTTTTGGTGATTTCGTGGTATTTAGATATTTTGGGTATGTAGATTGGTTTAACTCCCCTGGAGAAATTATTATTGATTTATGAAATGGATTTTGAAATATATGTGTTTAATAAATGGTTAAGGAATATGGTCATTGAGGTATTGTTCAAATTTTTGACATGAATTGAGAAACTAAAGATCTTCAATGTAGTGGATTGAGTTGTGGAAAGTAAGCACAAATTCTAACCTAAGATGCGGTGACGCTGTGAAAAGGCACAATACGAGTAAAGGCCATTGAGTCGAGGTTACAAAGGGTGATGTACCATACTGCACGGATATCGGGTTCGCGATTATATCAGAGTACATCGATTGCCACTGTCGTGAGGTTGTCTCTATCCAACGGTCATATATTAATTCCACGATCGTGAGGCCTGGCCGACCGCACGGCTTACTAGTCGCCACGTTGCCGCGGGAGGCTCCGGCTCGGATCTCGACGGCCTATTAGCTGCCATCGCCGCAGGTCGCTCTGACCCGACCTAGGCCATTAGTTGCCACGTTGTCGCGGAGGCTCGTCACAATCTGACTCGCTTGGTATTCTCGGTTTTGCCACGTAACATGAGGCCCGCTTGACCCGACGGTTTGGTATTCCTCGGGTTTACCACTTAACGCGGAGGTCGATTTGAATCCCCACCTGCCTATTCTCGGGCTTTTGCCACTCTGACGTGAGGTCAGTTTACCGACGGCTTAGGATGGATACATGGTATGGTATTATGATGTTGATTAGATGCCACTATAATGAGGGCTCCGGATTACCGACGATTTAGGATGGGTACATGGTGTGGTACATCGTTAGTGTATATGGTATGAAAATATTGTTAGTGTATAAGGTATGATACATCGTAGGTGCATGTGGCATGGTACATAGCCGGTTTTTATGGTACTATGCATTGTTGGTTTTTGAGCAAGACGCACTTTTCAATAGTGATGATTTTTGTATTTTCCATACTAATCGTACAACATGACGCTCATATGTTTTATGCATCAATTAGCTATGTGGTGAATAGGGATTCGTGTTATAAGGTTCTCGATAATGAAGTGAGTTAACTTATCGAGCATGACTTCTTATCGTCGGGTTTTGGTAAAGTCGGTTTTGTGAAATGTTTGTTAAATCGAACGTTACAAAAAGAGTGGGACGTGGAGGTCTCTTTGAGAGAAGAAATTTTCGAAAAATAAAACATTATTTTCCATATAAATTACGCCACTCATCGTAGATTTATTTCTCAATGCTTTATTGTTTTTTAAATTGCTCCTAGGTCCGCGTCTGCGTAGCTTACCTCAAGCACTGCACTCAACACTGCTCGCTCTACGATACCGTAGTACTTTACCCATCCTTCTCGTCTCGATTGTCGGACCTATTTATTTTTTTATCTTGTAATCCTAAATTCGAAAATACTCTTAGAATGCCTCCCATTAGTATTAAACTCATCAACTTTTTTGTATAAACAGGGTTATGACCTACCTTGATTGTGCTCATTGCGGGATTTATATATATATTTGAGGTATTATAGTGCTACATGTATTCATTTCCATTTTAGGCGGACCCCTTGCGGCATTCCCTGAGATTGCATCGTGACTCCACTAGCAGACCACCCGGGGTACCCCGAAGCGGCATCCCGGCCTGCCTCACATCTGCATCGGGGAGCCCCAGGGTTTCTAAATTCGTCAGACGCTGTCGCGACTCATCCAATGTTTTGTATACCTTTCCAACCTTATCACCGAGATCGATTCCTCGGTTTCTTTGATTCGAAACGCTTTCCTTCCGTATGGCTTGAGAGGTAGACGAGGTCCCAAAGAAGCCGGTGGGAAAGCTCCAAAGCACCTACCATGGGGAAATCTTGTCGAGCGCTTGCCCGACCACCGGAGAGGAGGACTACCAAGCAGCACTGCGGATCGTGCCTCGTAGAGTCGAGCAAAGGTTTGATGGCGCCACCCGATCCCATGGTGGCCCTATCATGCTAGATGACACAGAGAAAATTTCGACGAGGGTATGCAAAGTGTCCGATGAGGACGTAGTCGATAGCCGGGAGCCGCCGGGGTAATGCAAGGAAGTGGTGGGCGTATGATAGAACTAGAAAACGTCACACCTGGGCACACTTCAAGGCTGCCTTTCACACTGAAGCTGGCTTCACTTTTGCTGAGACCAAGAGGCTGGAGTTCGAGACACTCACTCAGGGTAGTATGACAGTTTCTGAGTACGAGCGCAGATTCAGAGAGTTATCAGACTTCTGCCCGAATTTGGTTGCGGAGGAAGTCAGCAAGAAGAGAAGGTTTCTCGACGGGTTGGTTGATACGATAGCCTTGAGCCTCTCAGGGTCTGATCATCCCACTTACCAGTCGATGAGAGACGCCGCTCTAGAGGTAGAGAGGCGCACCCGATATCGCCGCACTGCAGCGCCGACCATATGATGGATCATCTTCGTGAAAACCTTAGTCGTGGATCGCCCAAGAGGTAGTTTCAAATTTCTAGTCTGAAATGCTAGAGGATCCAAAGTGGGGATGCACGTGGTACCAAAGAAGAGTGGGTTTCCGCAGAGGTGGACACACACAGGTTCGGGATTTCAACAATGGCAGTGGTGGTAGCTATTTTCATATTCATCGCCGAGGCTAAGCATTTCTGGCCGCGATGTTTCATGCAAGAATCATGACGGGCCACGCCCGCTGGATAATACATGCTATCATGTGACGCACAGACATTTCGTGAAGGACTCCGCCCTTATCGAGGATCCAAATGCATAGAGTTCCGTGGATCGTGCTCGCTTCCAAATGGAAGTTAGTGGACATGGAGGACCTGGATAATGCTGCACAAGGCGTATCGGAGGTTCCTTAGCATGGACAAAGAATCGGCAGCCGGCGCTGGGAGGCGTAGGTGACGAGAGGACGCACCACCGCTGTGAGGCGTAGCGCCTCGCTATGACCGTGAGGCACAGGTCACTCCCGACGTCGTGACAGGTACATTATCTATTTTTGGTGACGATGCACGTGTGCTCATCGACCCGTGAGCTACACACTCCTTTACTCACGTGAGTATGTCGTACGCCCGGTGACTCGGCCCTTCGAGTGTGGTTCAGAGTTACACCCACAGAGAATTCTAAGTGGCCTAGACAGATGCTTTTCAAGGGTAGCTTATTTTCTATTGAGAACCTAAGATATGGAGGCGGATTTGATATTAATAGATCTCAAAGGGTCGATGATTCTTTCGATGGATTGCTCGCTTTCAAACTATGCTTCAATGGATTGAGCTTCCAAGAAGGAAGTAATATTTAGACGACCGACTACCAAGAGTGTTTCTACGAGAGTTTCAAGCTTAACACCTTCGTGTTTGATTTCCGCCATCTAAGTTATGTTTACGAAGGGTTGTTCGGGGTTTCTAAACATATATAGTCACACTGTAGCGACGGCAAGCAAGAATAGAGGATGTACCAAGAATAGAGACTTTCTCGTGATGTTCCCGACGATCTTCCGTGTCCACCTCCGTAACGAGAGGTAGATTTTCCCATCGACGGTCCCCGTACGAGACTCCTATTTCCTACCACTTTATAATGGCACCACCGAGTCAAAGAATCAAGGCTCAAACACAAGAATGTGGATTGGGGATTTATTGTGCCCAAGAGTCACCCTCGGGGAGCTCCGGGTTATTTAGAAGAAGAAGGATGGTACTGGAGGTCGTGTATAGGACTGGCGTACGCTTGAATAAGGTCACCATTCGTAACAAATATCCCTCTGAGGATTGATGATTTATTTGACCCGCCTCCGTGGTGCTAAAGTGTTCTCCAAGATCACTTGAGGTCGTGGCACGCTTAAGGATTGTGAAACCTGACATTCCCAAGACAAAGATTCGTGATGAGATATGGACATTATGAGTTTCTAGTGATGTCTTTCTGACTCACCAATGCCCCAATGCGCTTTTCATGGATCCGATGAATCTGCCTTCCTCGTCCATACTTAGATCGCTTTGTCATTGTCTTCATTAACAACATCTTAAGGTACTCGGTAGCTTAGTCGAGCATGAGAGACATTCGTGGCTCGTAAGCTGCGCACTTTGAGGCAAAGACGCTGTATGCTAAGTTTAGCAAATGTGAGTTTCGTCGAAATGAGCGGGATTTCTGGGCATCGTGGTTTCGGCCGATGGCATTTATGTGGACCCTCGTAAAGTGTAGGCTATGTGGCAACCGGGAATAACCAACTATTACGCAGGACAAGTGCGAGTTTCCTAGGATTAAGGGGGTATTATCGCAGGTTCATAGAAGGGTTCTCAAAAATAGCAGGACCACTTCACTGTTTGACTAGAAAAGGGGTAAAATTTGAGTGGACCGACAAGTGTGAGGAAAGCTCCCAAACACTGAAGGAGAAGTTGACATCAGCTCCTCGTGGTCGACGCGCTGCTGTAGAGGGCAACGAGGGATTCGAGGCCCATGTACGATGCTTCATAATGTGGTTTTGGTCACAGGTTGATGCAACATAAGAGTTGTGGCGCATACCTCCGTACGCTTGAAGAAACACGAAATGTAATTATCCTACCCATGACTCGAACTGTCAGCATTATCTCGCGATTTCGAACACATGGAGGCATTACTCAGACGTGGGCGACCGTGCCAAATATTTACACGACCATAAGAGCTCTCAAATATTTGTTCACCCGTAAAGAGTTAAACTTAAGGCAAAGGAGGTGGATGGAGTTACTTAAGGATTATGATCGCACTATTAATTACCATCCGTAAGGTTAATGTAAGTATGATATCTCGGCAGAAGTTTCATGTGCTCTCGTTTATATGCGCACTAAGTACAAACTTCCGCTGATGGCTCTTAATCATGAGAGTCATGTTCGCTTGAAATGCATGTTTCTCGGAGCACTTTTCATTAGCCTTCCTACTACGACCGAGCTACTTAATCAAATTCGAGGCATAACTAGAAGATCCCTATTTGATGAGCATGAGAAGAAAGGCTCGAAGAAGTGTACACTGATTTTGGGTATTAGAAAAGACGGGAGCCTGGGTGATTGGTTCTAGACTTCAAGGTTCCAAAGGAATCAAGAGTTAAAAGCGCGTATATCAGAGGCCCATAGTTCCGCTTTATGCTATGCACCCCTGTAGTACCAAGATGTACCGCACAAGGAGTATTATCATGGTCAGGATGAAAAGAGAGGTCACGAGTATAGTCCGCGCTTATTTGCCAACAAGTAAAGTCGAGAGACAAAAGCCTTTCGACTTCTCGCAGCTCTTACCCATTCCGCGTATCGGAAATGGAGCACATCACAACGGGATTTTATATTCAAGCTCCCTTCCACAACTCGAGACATGACAAAGATTTGCAGAGTTGATCGACCACCAAGTCCGCATTTCCTACCTATTCGTGAGAAGTTTTCCCCTAACTAAATCGAACTCTTTATGAGTCATATGCTGAGTTTCAGATGTGGGTACCGGAAGTCATCATCTCCGATAGAGATCCACGATTCACTCTCGGTGATTTTGGCGAGATTGATGAAGGAACTAGGTGTCAAGTTGAATTTGAGTACCGCTTTTCACCCTCAGACCGATGGACAATCCGAGAGGACTATTCAAACCTTAGAAGATATGTCGAGATCATGCGTATTACAATTCAAAGGACATTGGAATGAATATCTACTCGCGTAGTTCACTTATAATAACAAATATCACTCAAGCATCGATGTCACCTTACGAGGCTCAGATGGGAAACAATGTCGCACTCCTTTATGTCGAATGACAGCGAAAGAAAATTACGTCCCTAGATCGTATGTTTACTCTGCGGACAAAGTTACGTTATACGTGCAAGTTGAAAGGTATCAGATAGGCAAAAGAGCTATGCGGACGTTTAAGAAAGGATCTTGAATTTGAGGCCAAGATCGAGTATTTCAAGCTCTCCTTGAAGGGCGTGGGTACGTTTTGGAGCGAGGAAGCTAAGTCCTCGCTACATCGACCTCGAGATTGTTGAGAGTGGTAGTCCAAAGTGGCTCTATAAATTAGACTGCACGAGGAACTTTCTAGTCCATAATGTGTTCTTACATCTCCATGTTACGTTAGTATATTGTCCTTATCCCTCACATGTGCTAGAGGCAAATTTAGGATTGAACCGAGGGAGACTTATCCCATGAAGAACAAATCCGCTGCGGCATTTCGGGGTGTGGGTGCCATATGAGCCGCAACAAGACCATATCCTAGTGAAAGTCCTGAGGAACCACCTAGTCGAAGAGGCGACTTGGGAGCTGAGGACCAAATGCGGAGCCAATACCCCTCTATCTCTTCCAGATTACAAGTACTAATTTCGTGGATCGAAATTTTTAGGGGGTAGACGCCGTAATGACCCGTACCAAATAATACAAGTTGAAACGTGTTTCGACCTCAAGTTTGACCAAAGCTGACTAAAGTTTGACCAACGCTTTAGTGGTCAACAAAAGTTGACTTTTTTTTCAAGAATGAATAATTTGGGTTGACTAAGGCACTATTGCAGGCCTCGCCGATGCAGTTCATAGATCCGGCGAATCGGCCACAATCCGACTTACTGATAAAAGTTACAACTATTAGAAGTTCAACAAGAAGCACTTTTTATCGGTTCAAATTCCTGGTCCGATTTTTACCCGAAATCGACTCCTAGACCCCATATAAACATAGTTTGGGGGATTCCAAATGAAACCCTAGCCCCCAAGAAACTTTTTTGAACTCCAAAAACCCCAGAAGGAGCTTCAAACCGAGAACCGATCGACCTCAAGCCATTAGAGAGCCGCGAGAGACGCACAGACGAGACACCATCGCCACCCCAAAGCTACACGCCGACACAAGAAGGTGCGCGAACCGGACGGGTCAATGCCGCCACCACGCGCCACCCGCCACGATGCGCCCGTGACGGGGCCGGCGCGCGACGGAGGCCACCGTGATCGCCGGACGCTTGACATTTCCTCGCCATTTCGGCCATTTCCACTTGTTACTTCCTCGGCCACCCCATAGCTCATTTCCACCATTTTTGGACCCTGAACTCATTTCGTGTCCTTTGCAAGATTCAAGACGTTTGGAAGCTACAAACTGTAAAAACGAATTCCGCTGAAGGTTAGATTGTTTTCCGCCACCACAAATGCATCGCCGACTGAGGTAATGGTACCAATGAGTTCCTGGTCTCTGGGCTTTCCATTGATATGTGGTTTGTAAATTTTGACGTCAGCTTGGTTAGTTTTCCATTTTTAGGTTGTTTCGTACTACCGAAATGCTCGACTGAAATAGAGTATCAATTGGTCAAATCTGGCAAAATTGAAGTTGCACATTGAAATTGGATGTTTTTAGGAATTATTGACGGTTCACTCTCAAGCAAATTAGCTCGGGCGAAAGTCCCACTGGGTATCTGGCCTATAGGGCACATTGTGTAATTAGACCCGTCTGAAAGTTCAATTAGGATGATCTCATAGTTCTAACGTTGTTCTAAGGCCTGGATATTCCAATGTCGCTGTCCAATTATCGAGCCCATGGTATTTTATTTATATTACAGCACTCACGCCGAGCCTGAGACGATCCTCACATGACAAGATCGAAAGGCCTCAGAATAAGTGAGTGGTTTATATGTTTTTTAAAATGTTTTGGGTATTATTACGATATATATTGCGGGTTTGTTATTTCATATGTATCGTTTTGATCAAATGGTTGGTTGTATATAAATGTGGTTATCTAGCCTTATATAAAACAAGTTAACATTTCATGTGAATTTTGTCAACATTTTCACTGCTTGAAGTTGTACCTGTTTGTGATTCTCGTGGTATTTAGATATTTTGGGCATGTAGATCGGGTTTTAACCCCTTTGGAAATTGATTTATGAAATGGATTTAAAATATATGTGTTTAATAAATGGTTAAGGAATACGGTCATTGAGGTATTTGCTCAAATGACATGAATTGAGAAACTAAAGATTCAATGTAGTGGATCGAGTCAGGAAAGTAAGTTAATAAATTTAACCTAAGATGCTATGACGTTGGGAAAGGCACACATGAGTAAGGTCATTGAGTTGAGGTTACAAGGTGATGTACAATATTGTACCGATATCGGGTTCGCTGATTATATTGTAGTACATCGGGATTGCCATGGTGTCGCGGAGGCTGGTTCTATCCAATCCACATATATTAATTCCAATTTAATCAGTGAGGCCTGTTGGCTTCGACCCGACGGCTTACTAGCCGCCACGTTGTCGTGAGGTCGGTTTAACTCGACGGTTTACAGCTGCCACGTTGTCGTGAGGCCCGTCAATCTCGACTGGCTTGGCATTCCTCGGCCTTGCCACTCAGAACGTGAGGCCTGGGCTTGGACCCGACTGGGCCATTCCTCGGGCTTCCGCCACTCGCAACGTGAGGCCCGCTCTCAATCCGACGGCCCGTATTCCCGGGTTTCGCCACCTGACGTGAGGTTGTTTTTACCGACGGTTTAGATGGATACATGGTAAAGGTATGATGTTGATTAGATGCCACGATGTTGTGAGGTTGGGATTACCGACGGTTTAGGATGGGTACATGGTGTGGTACATTGTTAGTGTATATGGTATGAAATATCGTTAGTGTATAAGGTATGATACATCGTAGGTGCATAGGGTATGGTACATAGTTGGTTTTTATGGTACGGTGCATTGTTGGTTTTCGAAAGTAAGACGACTTTTCAATAGTGATGATTGTATTTTCCATAATTAATTGCATAACATGACGTTCATATGTTTTATGCATCAATTAGCTATGTGGTGAATAGATTCGTGTTATAAGGTTCTTGATAATGAAGTGAGTTAACTTATTGAGCATGACTTATTGTCAGGGTTTTGGTAAAGTCGGGTTTTGTGAAATGTTTGTTAAAAGGGGAACGTTACAAAGAGTGGACGTGGAGGTCTGAGAGAAGAAATTTCTCGAAAAAATGAAAACATTATTTTCCATATAAATTATGTCACTCATCGAGATTTATTTCTCAATGCTTATTGTTTTTTTAAATCGTTCCTAGGTCCCGGCAGTCAGAGCTTACCTCGCACCAAACTCAACACCGTTCGTTATGCAACAGCTGTAGTACTCTACTCCATCCTTCTGTCTTGGATTGTTGGACCTATTTATTTTTTTATCTTGTAATCCTGTGCACCAAAATACTCTTAGAATGCTCGACATTATATTAAACTCATTGAATCTTTTGTATATAGCCAGGGTTATGACCTACCGATAGGCCTGGGCCAGTTACTTTATATATATACTGAGGTATTATGTTGCTGCATGTATTCATTTCCTTTAGCGGGCCCCTCGGCATTCCTAGAGATTTGACGCGGGACTCCACTAGGCAGACCACCGGTACCTCGGGAAGGGTATCCTGGCCTCACAATGTACCCCTTACTCGATTTGGCATATCAGGCCAGCTGTCTCTACTTGTGTCTCCAAATTTTTCAACGAGGCACTGCATTCTTCGAACATTCGAGTACCACTTGAAAGCTTACAAGTCGACAGCTTCGTCATGGAATTGTATTAGCCTCTCACACCCCATGAATCAAGCAAAGATTGCTTCAAATGGTCAGTCCTCCTCGACCCCCGAGCATTCATTGCCACCCGATGTGGCCGAACTCGTGGCTGCCGATATCCTTGTTAAGATGTTATTCATGCCTCAGCCTTGTAATGCCCTCCACCATATGCGAGAAATTCTCATGGTTCCTTAGTAGCCGATCAGAAGTGTGTGGGCGTGTTATGATTTGGCTTGAATGTACTGCCTGCTCATCGCATTTCTAACCTCCTCAAGACCATAAGAATCTTTCTTCTATCACACATCAGCACTTTTTCTCATAAGTTTCTTCTTTCCACCGCTTCCTATTTCACGAGCAAAGGTGCATCTTTTCTCTCTCTGTTTCATTCATCCTATGCATTATGGCATCCAACTCGCTTCTCCATGGTCAGGCCATCTCAGCCAATTTCCATGACCCCTTTTCCTCTCACAAGCTTCCCCTCTTGAAAACTCAAATGGAACTTTCATATTGCATTTCGCCAAGTCTTCTATCAGATCTCGCCTTCAAGACTTCGCTTGAATGCTCCACAAAGATGAAGCACGATATCGCCCTTAGATGTATCATTTAAAGCATGATACACTATGTCCATCCGGGTCTTCAAATCTATTCCATGCATCGGGCACCTCTCTTCAAAGAACCTCGAATCTTTCCCAAGCTACATATAGGCTCTCATCTTCCTCATTGGAATACTATCTCTTCTTCTCTCCTCAAAGGGAGAGGATAGGGAAAGAATCGCCTAAATAAGCTTCTTCTACCAATCCTTCCTTAAGTATCAACCGAATCCATATGGTAATGATTCATACCATGTGGCTGCTATATCTCCCCAAAGAAAATGGGGAAGAGAGGTCCTTTATCACCTCCTGTCTCACACCATTCAACCTTCAATCGTATTCGCCCATCCCGAGAAATCTTCCCAAGTGTCCCGCTCGGGTCTTCGCGATGACCAAGAAACCGATGTTGTCAGAACTATCAGGAATCAAGGGCCGGCTTTAGTTCAAATTATTTGCATCCACAAGAGGTTATCCGATTGCAGTACTCTTCCGAATAATAGCCTTAGGAAATCCTCCATCAGGTCGCAATGGGAGGCCTTCCGCTTGATGTCCTCTGCTCCGCTCACCGGGTCATGTCTCTCATCTACCATAGCTGCGTCAGCTTTTTGTCTTTCTTAAGCTCCTCGAAAGTGTTCTCTCCATCTGTCTCGCCGAATCAGGCTCTAACTCGTTTCCTATGCATTAAAGGTTTTCCCGAAATCAAACACACCCGACACAGATTAGTCAAACTAAACAACAAATATTTTCAACATGGCGTGTTAAAGATTAGTGGTTGATGTACACCGCTTGAAAGTCATTTTTGTTCTTTCGTTTATAAAATGTCCAAATTAGTATTTCCTTCTTTTATCGGAATATTGATCTAATTAATTCTTTCAATCACTTAACGGCTGCTTGATAAAAACTTGTTCGTCGTTTCTATATGTGTAATTAAAACCCTCAAATAATATAATTACAAGAGCCTTACACTTCTTCTCAGATCCATGTTACTTGGATAATTTTGTTTGATAAAATAATTTTCTTAATGTTCATGATTTAAAAATAAGGGTTCATTTATGACACTCCGCAAGTGCACGTGCCATGCAAGTAGTAAAATTCGAATGTAAAACCAGAACACTCCATAGATTGATAGCTAATTACAACCAACTACCCCAACTACTAAATGTTCCATACTATTCGACTCAAAATCATAAGAAGGTTTTATCTAAACAACAAAAATTAAAATCATAATATCAATAATGTCAAACTAAGCTTAAAACAAACGAATCAAGAAAATAAATCGTGATATATAAAATGGATTAAATCTCGCTTCGTGAGAAACGAAACTATCAATGAAATGTTGGTGAAATGGGGCCAATTCCAAAGTAGTTTATACATTGCTCTGTCTATATATGGATTCGTTGTCCAAGATTTCCTAATTATCGAATTGACTTCCATATTCACCGATTAGGATATCCTGCTTCTTCTCGAAGATAAGATCAAACTAATTTTACCAGATTCCCTCCAAATTCTCGTAAGATCCTGGTATTTTTTTCTTTCTCAATACTTCACACCCATCCTCGCGATGCCAGAACTTTGCTTTCATTCTCGTGATTTTCGTGAAAGTTTCTACTAATTTAATCAAGTGGCTCAACCTGCATCTATGGGTTTATCCCTTTCCTCGATTAGATCTAAGCTAACACTGGGATTGGAACTTACCTTTAGATTAAGGTGAACTCTCCGATTATTTATATCATTAAATACACCCTCCAATCAATTATGGTTTAATGGGGAATTTATCAAAATGAACTCTCGTAGCTCGCCAGCTTCACAATCAGTCTAACACACCTTAGAAAAGAATGCTCCTTTCTCAACCGTGAATCTCCGCCCGTTGTCACGCGTAGGCATCCTCGATATCGAGTAAGATACATTCTCAACCTGCATTAGGTACTACTATTGGGAACTTATCCATTAAAACTACACCAATTAAGTAAACCGAACCCAAATTAATTCTCCCTAATCAGGCAGAAAGATCAGAATTCAATGTAATTCAAATTCAGAGCAAGACTCGACATCAGACGTTAATTAAGAAGTGGAGCACCATCACGCGACAACCACTATAATTGCAATAAACTCTAGAAGAAATGAATTTCAAAATTTGTCTAGATTTCATAAATTTTCATGCAGTAATACTTAAGAAAAATAATATAACTAAAAATCCAGCTCTACTCGTCTCTGCACAGTTCGCAGATTCAAACCAGAAAATGAAACTAAAATAAAAATTAAAAATAAAAATCTACTTAAAATATACACCGCGCTCCTCTTCTTTCCCTTTCGGTAAAGGAAGACTCGAAAATCGCTTACTCTTCTAAAGCTATCTATTTATATCAGAAAAGAATCAATAACTCCTTAAAATGCTCCAAGTGGAACTCCAAAGAAAGCTCACCACGTGCCCCATGTCGCGACCTCGCTGATGTCGCGACACGGACTTCTTCTTTATCGCTGCGGATCGCGCTCTTCTTTTTGTTGCAATCGCTTGTCTTCAGAATCGCTTGATCGCTGGTCGCGACATCGTTTGTGGTCACGACCTCATTTGCTCTCAAGTGTTCCTTCAATGTTCATGTCATACCTCGCTTACATGTCGCGACATCATCAGCCTTTCTATTCTTCCAGCCTTCCGAGTCATGAATATCGCCTTGAAGTACAACACCACTTTTCTGCTTGTATGATGACTCTTTACGCTGTGACTTTGATTTCTGGTCGTGAATCGTGTCGGGTGGTCTTCTTGCCTTCATATGTTTCATGTTTTAAGTATCGCGACCATGGTGATGTCGCGAATCTTCGCTTCCATTTCTTTCTTCCTCGTCGTAACTCCCGCCGATGTCAGAACAAATTTCCTCCT
Source organism: Tetrastigma voinierianum (assembly GCA_016808115.1). Taxonomy (NCBI): domain Eukaryota; kingdom Viridiplantae; phylum Streptophyta; class Magnoliopsida; order Vitales; family Vitaceae; genus Tetrastigma; species Tetrastigma voinierianum. Next base: position 70,433 of record JAEQBH010003680.1, on the reverse strand, counting down.
TCCCACCTATATTTGTGTCACACCTCAAGGTGGTGTCGCAACCTTTATTTCTTCCGCTCGCTTCGTGTCGCGACTCTTAATGAGTGGTCATGTACATCATTTTTAATCCTTGATTTGTAAAAGGTCGCAAGTCTCAGCCTCGCAAGCGCTTCCATTCGCTATAGGTCGCGAATTCTTCAAACTCGTTTTTCGCTGGACTTTGAATCTTCCGCTTTTATGTCGCGACATCATACAGGGTCGCCATTACGAAATGAGCCTTGGCATTTAAAAAATCCGTTGCAACCTCTTTCTTTTGCAAAGACCTCTGCGGGCTTCATGACGATCCGTCAGTACCTCGCAGGGCGTAGTAAATGGCATCATTCATATCCTTTTCGCGTCGCACATGAATTTCTTTCCTTGATTATTTCCTTACCGACTAATGCTTTTCTTTGTCGTAATCCCTTCTTCAAGTCACGACTTCACTTGTTCAAGTTTTCTATTTCTTCTTCAAAGCCAAATTTTTTTTGATGTCGTGACTTGGAATGGCTGGCAACTGAGCTTCCTGTCGAGACTTAAATTTTCAATTGTGACCTCACCACAAGTAGCCGGGTTTCTCTTCGATTTTTGCTAAGATTCAAAGCTTCTAACAGATTTTCATGCAAAAATGAAATTTGAGTAAAATATCCACATTTTTGTAGAACAAATCAACATTTATCTCAGAATATACCTTAAAAAATGGATTAAAAATCTAATGAGTTGGACTCACATGGTCCTAATCTATTTAGGTCAAGTTAATGTCTTAGGTGGAGGTGAACTGCTCGGGGGAGAGTGCAATAGCATTTTTATTGTTGAGAATCGATCAAATAAACACTTAGGTTTTGGTGGAAGTCTCTCGGTTGATTCACCAAGAGGGAGGCTCTTTTCGATAATAATAATTTGCATGGCATACATTCTCTCGAGATAAGTATCGGGGCAAGGATTTCAAGATCTTCGGTGGTTAGCATTACTCATTCACACCCTTTTGAAATACGATTTTTGTAAACATGATTTGATATTGCTTCAAGATGCTCTTCTTTTCTTTTCTTCATCGCTAAGGGACTAGCAATGTGTAGGTCAGTTGCATTAAGGTCTTCTTCAAAAGTGCTATTTTCGAGCCTTGTTTATTGCGTGTTTCACCACTTTTGTGTACTAATCGTTGTAATGTAAAACCCAATTGCCACATTGTCCCTACTTATACTATCGATCACATTTGTGGCTAATTTTGCAGTTTTCGTAAGCTATTTATGCCAAAATTGTCGAAGTCGATCCAAGCACGAATTCGAAGCTGAACTCAAAGACGCAGATCGTAAACCAAAGGAAAGAAGAGCTTAAAAAATGCAAGGTTCAGCTTCACAGAAATTCGTGTATCGCGGCCTCAGCGTGTTGTGAAGATTTTTAACCCGCGAAATTTCGCAACTATGAATTTCTCGCAGCGTCAAGAATTTTCCTCCCGTGCCACCTGCTCACCTCCTCAATGCAATCGTTCACATTCATGTCGCCCGCTTGAATTTTTGCCTTTTTGCTCCCTTTTCGCTTTCTTCCTAATTTGCCCTATTGTAATAGTATTTGCTTGATTTTTTGGTATTCTCACATGAGGGGGTCGCAATAAAAGCCCCTGCCATAAAGTAATCGTAACATCTTCTTCAATTTAATAGGCTCTTCTTTTCAAGTGAAGCTTTTAGAGCTCCCGCCTCTTTTCCTTTTTTCTCATTTTCTCTCATTTTCTAGGTAGCCAAACACACTCCAAGGATGACAACTTGGAGGATGAGCGGCTAAAACCCATTCCTCCTTGAAGTGGAAGGCTGCTGGGTACAGGACCTTGAGGCTACTGGAGGGTTTCATGTTTCTCATGCAAGTACTCACTGGCAGCTTTGTGTTTCCTTTGAACTCTAGGTTTATATCCCTTAGATTCACCTTTGAATAACCCGTATTTGGTAATCTTTAGGTTCAAGTGACGTTGCAGATTTAGATCCACCGAGATTCATTAGTTACCCTCTATTAATCATCGTAAGGTGAGTCAATGAGAATTTTTCTTCATCAATGAGACCACTAATGCCTGCGGATAACCAATTTTTCAAAGGATAGTTAATAAGGGTTAGGTTTTATAGCTAAATGAAGATCCGGTTCGGGAAATGACTATAGGTCATCCTCCCCAACGCGAGGAAAGGACCCTGGAAACCCGTAGTTGCCCTACGAATCCGACCCCAGTGACCTAACACTTCAAGGAGTTCTATTTTACATTTTAATTTGTTTTAATTTCAGTTTTCCAAACAATACCCGTCACTGTTTTTACAAAACCTTAAAATCCAAAACGACTCTACTAATCTAACTGTGAATCATTTGTGCGAAGAAAATCCATCCATGTGTTCGACCCTAGAGTTATTATACTCAGCAGCTAAGCTACAAAGCAGTAGGGCGACAGTTTATAAATTTTTATTGGGTTCGAGTCGCCTACCTACATGTTTACTGCAGAATCAACCCAAATACTTGCTAAGAAGGGTCTTTCCAATAAATGAGGGACTGATTGTCTTCTTCCATTTTCATAACTACAAAGTCCATGGTGGAAGATAAGCAATTTCCTACCTCACCAAAGACATCTTCAAGAACACCTTCGGTCGGGCTTTCATGGATCTATCACCATTTGTAGTATAATTGTTGTTGTGGGTAAGTTCCCCCAAACTCAATCTCTATACCACTCCGATAGGCATCGTTGATGTTGGCTCCGAGTCACATAATGCCTTCTTGAACTCATATTTCCTATCGAAAGCAGGAATATTAAGCCGCTCTAGGTTCTTCATTTTCGCTTGCAAATTTTCTCTCGAATAACCGTGACCGCAAGTGGAAGCAATCACTATTCGTCAAAGCACTCTTCTTCGCTTCGCATTCCTTCCTGTGAAATTTTGCATAATTTGGCATTTGATTGATTACCTTAAAGCAAAGGGAATACTAATTTCATCTTCTTGAAAATTTCCAAGAATTTAGAAATTGCTTCTTTTCGTCAACTATCAGGAATGGACCGTTGTGGGCGTAAGCCTTAACCTCTCTTTCAAGCCACAACTCTTCTCAGCCGTCGCTTTGCACTTGCTTCTATGTTTCGGTATGCCTCTCTGCCATGCTCTTTCCGTTCTCTCCTCTAGTTTCCTTTTCTTCTTTTTGATCGCCTCTTTCTATTCGTCACACATCTCCCTCACACTCTCAACTGGATCGCCATACAAATTCTGGGTTTTTCTCAGTGTCACTGGGAATGCATTCTTGTTTTAGTTGCTTTGGTAAGGTCAAGGCTAACCGCCTAACCTATGTTTCAAGTTCTTCAGTGGAAGCATCGTGTTCTTCGATCAAAACATTTGAGTCGGGATTTTAAGAGCTTACAACTCAAAGAAATTTCTATTCACAGTGTGAAGCAACTTTTGTTATTCCCATGAACTACAAAGATTTGCCCTCGTGACCTGGTCCTCTCTAACCTTGATATTCATTTCTTTGCTCTCCTCTCGCTGCTACCGCTGGGAACCTCGTGGATGATACCTCAGAAATTCTTACCCCGTTCGACCTTGTGATGCTCCTCCGCCATATGAGAAGTTTTCATGGTTCCTCAGTGCTAGGTGATTAGTGTCCAAGAAGTGCTATTTTGAACCCTATTTTTAATAGGTTTTGAGCGCTTTTTGTGTACTAATTGTTATAATTAACCCAAGTGACATGTTCAGTCCCTATCAGACTGACGCATTCCCCGGGGTCGCTTTTTAGTTTTGGTGTGAATTGAAGCCAAATCACCATGTCAACCAATCATAACAAAGTTCCAGTTGATTTCCATCAATTTCATATGGTTTTCTATCAATTTCAAAGAAGCCGAATGAAGAATATCAAAGCAAGAAGTTAAGGAATAAGTGGGCCGGGAATAAAAGAGCGCTAGGAACAATGGAACAGTTGTCATAAAGCATTACTGAATTTTCGCCATCAAAAATTCCTCGTTGTAGTTGAATTTTAGTACCCAAAAAGTGCTATTTTGAATACTATTTTTAATAGGTTTTGAAAGGCCAGGTACTAATTGTTATAATTAACCCGATTGACATGTTCGGGTCCCTATCAGACTGGACGCATTTCTCGGGTCAAGTTTTTGTAGTTTTATGTGAATTGGAAGCCAAATCACTGTCAATCCAATCATAACAATGTCGGGTTACTTCCATCAATTTCGTATGGTTTTCTATCATCAATTTCAAGTAGCTTCTGGGAATGAAGAATATCAAAGCAAGAAGAAATGGAATAGTTTAGTGTGAATAGTAGCAAAGAGGGGAGCAATGAACGTTGATCTAACAAAGGCTCGAATATCAGTACCGCCATGTTTAATTTCGCTTATATAGCGAAATTTCGCTTATCATAGCTTTTGTTTTGGTTTGTTTTTGTAATTTCCTCGCTCGAGCCGCATATGCTTTAGAGTCAAGGTTTGTAACAATCAATCACTTCGAATAATTTTTAGTGAGAAGCTTTTCACTTCTCCCGCTTTTCATTTTCTCGTCTACTTTCCTTCATTTTCTTTTTCTATTTTCTGGCAGCTTAAACACCCTCCGAGGATGACAACTCAGAGGATGAGCGGCTAAAATCCCTTCCTCCCAGCTAAGGCCGCTAGGCAAGATCCGAAGGTTGGCCGGAGGTTCTCAAGCCACACAGTACGCATCGGGAGTTTGTGTTTTTGAACCTAGTTTTCAAATCCCCTATATTCACCTCGAATGACCTCTATTTGGTAATCTTAGGTTCATGATGCCATTGCCGCATCCACCGCGATTCACACACCCTCATTAATCATCAGAAGGTGAGTCAGTGAGAATTGTTTCACTGTTCAAGGACTATCACGTCAAGAAACACCATCTTTCAAAGGATAATTACTTCAAGCCAGTTTTTTATAGCTAAATGAAGATCCGGTTCGGGAAATGACTATATGTCATCCTCCCAACGCGAGGAAATGAACCCGAGGACCCCTAAGTTGCCCTAGAATTCTAAGCCCAGTATCCTGATACTTCAAGGAGACATCTTTTATTATTTTTCTTATTTCTCAATTTCGCCTTATTTTCGCTTTCATCATCAAACCTCACTGCTTTTATTAAAACTTAATTCATTGAATTCACCACGAGAGCCATCGTTAAACATAGGCAAAGAAATTTATCCTCGGAAGCTCGACCGACACATATCGCAAGAGCTTTACTACGCAGCAGGATTTAGATATAAATATCGCTGGATCCCATCCCTATCATGCACGAATCAAATGGCATTTGATCTCGCACTACAGCAGTACTTTAATCAACAATATTTATAACCTAGGTTCCTACCGGCCAGAAGGCAAGCTACTGCAGATACCGTCTCTGTGGTCAAACTCGTGGATGGGTTTTCTTCATGCAAATAACTAATATCATGCGCTTAAACCGGTGAATTTAATTTGGATTTCGGGGTTTTGATAAAATAGGTGTAATGGTCAGGGCAAACTGAAATTTAAATAAAATAAATAAAAGAAGTCTCCTTAAAGTGTCGTGCCACTGATTTCAGTTGTAAAGGTCATCGAGGTTCTCAGTCCATTTCCTGTTTGGAGCGATAACCTATGGGCCATTTCCCGAACCTGATCTTCCTTTAGCTTTAAAAAACTAAACCCTAAAATCTTTCCTTTGGAAATGGCATTCACCGCCATTTATGTTTCACCGCTTCAAACGAGTCTCCTTGATTCACATTACAATGGGTACTAAATGGTAACTAATGAACATCACAAGATCAAGTAATAAGCATCAAATGAGCACTAAAATATTACCAAGTACTGACCATTCAACATGAATCGAAGGGATATAAACCTAATGTTAAAGGGAGAACACAGACGGCTGTGGCAAAGGAGCACCAAGGCAGAAAAATAGAGACATCCAAAGAGCCTAGGATCCTATTGACCCAGCTGAACCTTCCACTTCAAGGAGGGAAGGGTTTTGAATGGCTTCATCCTTCGAAAGTCATCCTGAGGGTGTTCGGGCATCCCGTAAAAATAGAAAGGAAACGAAGGAAAGTGAAGCGTAAAATGAAAAACGCGCAAGAGACCAGAAAGCCTTCTCCTAAAAAATTTATCACAAGGATTGATGTCCATTTGTCACGCATCGAGGCTTATATATGCTCGTAAAAGGAAATTACAAAACAATATGAAACAAACATATTACAATGAGGGTAGAAAGGAAAACCAAAACGGAAGCCGTTTAAATACAAAATGCTAAAGTGTGAGAATTTCATACAAACAAATTCTTCGCTATATAGCGAAAATTCCAAATAAGTGTAGCGAAATTTCAGCACTGCTCTCATCATGTTGGCTATCGTTCCATCAAGCCCCCTCGCACTATCTAACTGACATTCATGCTACTTTTGCTTTCTTTTCCTTTTTCGATATTCTTTTCTTTTCGATTTTTGATTTGTAAATGCCGAGTCTCACTGCACTCTTTCATGCTTGAATGACTCGACAAACTCTGCATTAAAAGCTTGCCAAACTACAAAATTAGCCACAAAATATGATCAAGAGTGCTAATAGAAAACCTAAACATGTCAATTAGGTTAATATAACAATTAGTATTATTTTTCCACCAAAACCCAATGAACATTTCAAATAAGACTCAACCACCCACATCTCAACGACACATTGCTGGGCCCCTTAGCAATGCAAGAAGAAAATAAATAAAAACATATAAAACTATAACAAATTATATTGTTATTGTAGCTCAAAAGGTCATGGAAGAAGTGATGCCTAACCCTAAGTAAGAATCATCAAAGCCTCGCCTAATAACTATCTTCGAGAGAAAGAATGCCATAAAATCGAGTATCAAGAGAGCCTCCACGAATCAACCTCGAAACTTCCACCAAAATCTAAGTGTTTGTTTGACTGGGCCAACAATAAACCGCTAAACTACACCTCCCCCAACCAAGCTACTCGCGCCACCTAGAACACTAACCAACCTAAATAGATCAGGACCCACTTTTATTCCACAACTCTTTTGGCGCTTGGTGCAATGGTCGAGGGTTCGACTTCACCATAGTCCATGTAACAGGGATTAACCGACAACTCCCAACCAAAGGAAGGTTTGTGGAATCAAGCCGAGGATCTTTCGACCACTAACTCTATAGGTTTCACCCTGACTCGAATGATTTCAACCTACAGAACCTATTAACTGGCTAAACCTCGCCATCCACCCATATAGTTTAACACTAAGTCATGACTACCAACCAAGAAGGTTTAGTGGCAATCGGTTTAAAGGTTACCATATACCCTGACCGTGCTCTGCTTCAAGGCAAAGCGTTGCAATTTTCTTCTTTTTCTTTTCTTTTTCCCTTTTCACTTTTATTTCTTTTTTATTGAAGACGATCGCCTCTCTTTCCACAGGGGTCTTAACCTATTAAAGGTGGTCAACAAAACTAGGTAGGTCAGGCAAAGTAAAGGAGGTCAGGCAAAGCCACTATCATTGAAACTTAATGTGCCTTGTGTGCTTAGCTAAAGTGGGAAGAAAAATGGTCAAAATCAATAAGAACTCAACTAATCATTCATTCAATCCAGGCATGAAACCAATCTAACATCAATAGAATTGACAGTTTCACTTTTCAAACCACTGTGTTGTGCAAAACACAAAAAAATGGGTGCGCTGAAAAATGTTGTATAGTATAACAATTTTCAATAAAAAGGAAAACCAAGAAGCCACCGAACATCACAAATGGGCTTTCTCAAAATAGCAACAAAACATAGTGTAGTGCCACTTCCTTCATTAACTCTCCCCCCAACCAAATGTCTCATCGTCGCAATCGGGCTCCTACTAAGTTTAGGAAGGAAGTGTTACCTCCTTTGGATGAGATGCATCGTTTTGATAGAGACTTTGCAAGCTTTCCATCGACACCTTATTCACTCCATTTGGGCTTCAAATGAACAAGTTAGAAGAAGAAAATAGAGGAAAAAAGTGACCAGTTTGAGAATTTTCAAAATTTCACCTTTATAAAAATTTTAAAAGTGTTCTTTTTGGCTATTTTTGGATTCTACACTCTCTAATCTTTCCAATCTTACTCAAAAACGCCTCAAAACTGAGTTCTGGACAAGCTTAAGGAAATAAAAATCGTGAAGCAACAGATAGATTTTCGTCAGTATTAGTTATACTGGCTATTTATAGCAAAATTATGCTATAGCGAAATTTCTATAAATAGATTTTTTTTTTTTTGTATAAAATAATAAAATAAAATAAAATAAATAAATAAATAAAAAGTTTTTTATATAACATAAAATAATTAATAATAATAAAAAAGCGATTTTTTGAGACAACTTTTTTTTTTTTAAACATAAAATAATAAATAAAAAGCAAAATTTTTTTTTGAGAAATAAAATAAAATAAAACACTTTTTTACTTACCCATCAGTTTTTTGTCTTTGCATGGGGACATCCAGAGCAGGAATTTCGCTACGCGAAATTCGCTATGTAACAAATTGCCACTGGCTATTTTAGCGAAAATTTCGCTATTATTGCGAAATTTTCTCACGCTTCCTCTCGCTTGTCGCTTAATCTTCATTTCTCGCTTCAAAATTCACTAAAACCGCAAAACTAATACAAGAAAAATTAAAATTGCGTAGTGTTGAAAACAAGCTAAAAAAGATTAACTTAAAAATTTGAAGAAAATCTAAGAAGAAAACTTATGTGAAACTAAAATAAAATAAAATAAAACAAAAGCTGGGAGACTGTGGTTCTTAAACCAATTCCTTAAGCCTTCGAGGTCACTGAACCATGAGTTTAGAAATGCTCGGCCTGGGTGCTCCAAATCAACCAAGACCGAATCCATCCACCGCGCCATGCAATGTGGGCAACCGTCATGGTCTCTGATGTATCGGGCAAAGGCTCTTACAATGGCCACTAATTTTCGATGTTTTGCGCTGATGCCAGCTTTAAATGGTGGCCTTTATATGGGTGCTTCAGTGGCTTGAGTGCCAGGTGTGGGCAAGATATACACGAGTCAATAAAGTGTGGTAACTGATCTCTCGACATTCTTCCACGCTCTCGCCAACAAGGGAAGGATTTCTTCTTCTCTCCTCCATGGCCCATAGACAACACATGATTCTGGGGCATCCTGCAGTTCCTCAGGAGCTTCTGCTGGTTCCACTTTCAATTCCTCCTGAGGCTGCAGTTGAGCCTGTTCACCCAAAATTGTTTCAGTCAAGCACTCTTCCTTCAGATTCTCCTCCTCTTGATGTGAGATGGATTGCTGCAGGATGTCAAATTCCTGATCAATTTCACTCTGGAACACATCCAATTCCTTGTTCGTGAGCCTCCACTGCCCCAATTTCCCGGGATTAGCCCGAACATTCACTCTTCACCCTCCGGTCCTCTATGAAATTATCCACTAGTTTGCTCAAGTTCGGGATGGCTTGTCTGTCAGGGATGAGGTCAGGGTGGTTGCCACAACAGAAGTAGCATACTGGAGAAGTAAAAAGTATGTCGTAGGGACACTAGACTCGCACTCATCCATCGGGTCTCATGTCCTCATGCACCCATTCGGGCTTGGATTTCTCTCCATAAAGTTGTCGCCATGGAATGATTCTATAATCCCTCATCGACATATAGCGCCTCTGTGGTTTCTTTCGACAGATACTCTTCATGTGGGGTCCCATTTGCGCTTCAATTCAAACCACTGAAAATGCAATCCCGCAGCAGGAAATAAAGGCAACCCAAGACAACACAGTAAAAACACCCTTACAACAAACTCTTTTTTTTTTTTTTTTCTTAAATAGTGAAATGTACTAAAAAAAACCGATAAAAGGAAATAACAAAGGTAATTCACTGTAATCCTCGTAAGATAAAGATCATGTCTGCATATCTCGCCGTCGCACTAGCACCATCCCACCCGCCATTTTGATTCGTGCTACAAAGAGGTGCAATTTTCTAGAATCGTAACACATATTTATAACCTAGGTTCCTACCGCAAAGAGCAAAGTTACTAATATAGGCTTAGAACAACTAGATGGGCTTTTTCTACTGATTGTCAACTGAAATTTTAAATAAATAAAAATGTAAAGTTCTTCTTGTAGGCTATCGGGATTTAGGTTTTGTCACGAGAGGCCTCCTCATTTTTACAAAATGGGGAGGATGATCTATATTTTTCTCTCGAACGATCTTTTCTTGCTTTTAAACTAAACCTTGTAATTCTTCTTGAAAATGGCATTATTGTTATTTATAATGCCAAATAAAGCCAACGAAATTTCTTATCATATTACAATGGCAAGAATGAGGTCTTAATGAACATCACAAGATCTAGTAATAAGCATCAAATGAGCACTAAAAGATTACCAAGTAATCACTCATTCAACAGATGAATCACAAAGAGACTAAACCTAATGTTAAAGGAGAACACAGATTGAGACAAAGGAGTGACTCAAGGTGAAAAATGTATAATCTCCAAAGAGCCTGGGGATCCTCAAGACTCCGCAAATTCTTCCACTTTGCGGGAGTAAGGGTTTTAAATTACCATCCTCCGAGTTGTCATCCTCGAAGGTGTTTGGCATCCCGTAAAATAGAAAAGAAAATGAAGGAAAGGAAGGTAAATGAAAAACGCGGAGACTCAAAAGCTTTCTCCAAAATTTTATCACAAGTGATTGATAACCATTTGTTACGCATCGAGTTTATATACGCCGTAAAAGGGAAATTAAGCAAAACAATAAGGAAACAACAAAAATTACAATGAGGTAGAAAGGAGAAAAACCAAAATCCGGAGTCGCTTAAACACAAACAACAAAGCAGAATTCTCACACAAACAAAATTTTTCGCTATATAGCGAAAATTCCACTGTGTATAGCTAAAATTGCCATATAGCGAAAATTTGAGCATGAAGCGAATCTTTTCAAGACTGCTCATCATGTTAGCTAATTGCTCCATTGCTCCCGCACTATTCAACCGATTCATGCTATTTTTGTTCTTTCCTCTTTTTCTCATATTCTTTCCGATTGATCCAGAATGATGAGTTCGACTGTAATTTTTTCATGTTTGGAATGACTCACAAACTCGTGCATTAAAAGCTTGCAAAACTACAAAATTAGCCACAAAATAGTGATTATAGTACAATAGAGAATCGAACATGTCAATTGGGTTTAATTATAACAATTAGTACATAAAGATCTCAAACCTATTAAAAACAGATTCAAAATAGCATTTTTTTGGGCACTAATCACCAGAGATTCTACGATGTCGCTCTCGTCTAAATCTCCAAATTTAAATTTCATATTTTTTTACAAACTGGCCCTCTCCACCCAATGCACCAGTTTTCCCCTTCGGTCATTTAAAAAAAAAATTAAAAAAAATCTATTTATAGCGAAATTTCTAAATAGCAAAATTTTCGCTTATATCATAAATTTTCGCTATCAAGAATGAAAAATCTACCCTCTTTGCCTCCCCGATTTTGTTTCTCGCTCATAAACTTTTCATCCGAACTCCATTTTAGGCGTTTTTGGTACCGTTGGAAAGCTTAGAGAGTGTAGAATCCAAAAATAGCCAGAAAAAACACTTTTGAATTTTTATAAAGGTGAAAATTTCAAATTTCTCCAATTGGTCACTTTTTTCCTCTCTTTTCTTCTTCCAACTTGTTCATTCAAGCCCAAACGGAGCGACAAGTGTGTCGATGGAAATCTTGTGAAGTCTCCTATCCAAACGATCACATCTCATCATAGGTAACACTTCCTTCCCTAACTTCCAATCCGAGCCCCATCACGATACAATGAAACATTTGGTCAGAGAGCACACATGCTTTTGCATTTATGTTTTTGTTACTATTTTGAGCAAGCCCATTTTGTGATGTTCAGTGGCTTGCTGGTTTTCCTTTTCGTGAAGTTGTTATACTATACAACTTATTTTTTTAAAAACTGCACCCTTTTTTTTTGTGTGTTTTGCCTAACCTGTGGTTTAAAAAATTGAAACTTTGTCCAATTCTATTGATGTTAGATTGGTTTCATGCCTGGTTGAATGAATGATTAGTTGAATTCTTATTGATTTCTACTCATTTTTCTTCACCTTTAACCAACCATACAATCGAGCACATTAAAGCTCTCAATGATGGGGTTGAAACTCACATGAACCCCTTTACTTTGCAATAAATCCCACCTTAGTTTCTCGTTGACCACCTTTAATAAAGTTAAGACCCCTTGAGCATGCCACGCGCTCTTCCAAAAAAAAAAAATAGTTAAATGAAAAATAAAAGAAAGAAAGAAAAGAAAGAAAAAGAAGAAAAAATCGTAACGTCATTTCAAACCCGAGCACTGGCCCGAGGGGTATACACAAAGCCTTAAAGCTCGTGCCCTAAGCCACCTGGCCGGGAGCCATAGACTCAAGGCTCATACACGGTGGATAGGTGGAGTCGAGCAAGCTGTGTGTGCTGAGCCTCGAAACCATTCCAAGTCCGGGTAACCCAAGAGTTAGTGGTCTAAAATCCTCACGACTCGTGCCCTAAGCTCAATTGGTCGAGTCATCGGCAGATCCCCTACATGGACTTTCGTGAGTCTACTCTCAGCATTGCACCTCTACAACACAAAAAAGCCAGGGAACAGAGTGGGTCCTGACTATTTAGGTCAGGTTAGCATGCTAGGTCAGGTAGTAGCTAGTCGGGAGAGGCCAGCGCTTTATCGGTGAGCTTATCAAACAAAACACTTAGATTTTGCAGTTTCTGTCAGATCACCAAGATGGAGGCTCTTTTCGATACCTTAACTTCAGATGGCATTCATTTTCTTAAGATAGTTATCATAAGGCTTTGATGATTCTTACTTAGGGTTGTGCATTACTTCTTCACAACCTTTGAATCGCAACCTTGCAACATAATTTTGTTATAGTTTTATATGTTTTCTTTTATTATTTTTCTGTATTGCTAAGGGACTAGCAATGTGATCTGGCTATGGGTGTGATTAGCACCCAAAAGTTATTTTCGAACCTATTTTTAATAGGGTTTCAGCGCTTTTGTGTACTAATTGTTATAATTAACCTAATCGACATGTTCGTCCCTATTGTACTTCTCGACAGATTCGAGGCTGTTTTTTGTAGTTTTGGCTTCGAATTAGCCAAATCACCATGTCAATTCAATCATAACAAAGTCAACGATTTCCATCAATTTCATATGGTTTTTTATCACCTCAATGCTTCCAGAATGAAGAATATCACAAGAAGAAATGGAATTTCTGAAGTAGCTGGTGAATAAGAGTTAGGAGCAATGGAATAGGACGAATAAAGGTCAATATCAAAATTTCACTACAAGCTTGCAATTTCTCTATATAGCGAAATTTTCGCAATGATAGCTTAAATTTTCAAGAATGATATTGAAATTCTCGCTTACATAGCGAAAATTTTACCTCGTGAATAAATCTTTTGCTCCCCGCTTTTGTGTTTAAACGACTCTGTTTTGGTTTTTCTCCTTTCTACCCTTGTAATAGCTTTTGTTTTGGTCTTGCTTTTGTAATTTCCTCGTCTCCGAAATGTATATGCTTGTAGAGTCAAGGTTCAGAATCAATCACTTCAAAGAATAAATTTTTGTATAGTTTCTTATCCTCCCCTCGTTTTTCATTTTGGCTTTCACTTCTCCTTCATTTTCTTTCTATTTGATGTTAAACACCCTCCGAGGATGACAACCCTGAGGATGAGTAAATAAAACCCTTCCTCCTCATGGAAGGCTGTCAGCAAGATCTAGGCTAACAGAGGTCCTCTCGTTTTTCACGCAGTACTCCACGCTCGCCGTCTGTGTTCTCCTTTAACATTAGGTTTAGATCCCTTCGATTCATGTCGAACATCAAAGATTGCACTTTGACGCTTCATTTGATGCTTATTACTAGATCTGCGGATGTTCATTAGTTACCATTTATTACCCATTGTAATGTGAATCAAGGAGACTCGCTTGAACCGACGAGGAACATAAATGTCAAAGGAATGCCATTTTCAAAAGGAAAATTTGTGGTTTAGTTTTTAAAGCTGTTAAAGATCCTGGGTTCTAAATGACATAGCTCAATCCCTCCCAACACTTATAACGATCCGAGAACCTCTCAAAGGACTCCTTTAGAACCTAAATCCAAGAAATTAACACTTTTAAGGAGACTTCTTTGGTACTTTATTTTATTTAAATTTCATTGCCAACCATTACACCCCTGCTTTTATCAAAACCCCAAAACTAAATTAAATTCACCAGCTTTAAGCACTTCATTGTTAAATGTATTTGCATGAAGAAAACCCATCACGAGTTAAATTTTAGAGCCACAATCTTTGCAATGACCGTTTGCTACGACAGTAGGAACCTAGGTTATAAATATTGTTGATTCTAGAAATAAATACTATGTACGAATCAAATGGCGTCATTGATTATGGCATGAATCTAAGTACACCTGCGTAGCGCGAATCAAAGCTAGACCATTTCATCGCTAACTCTTGGTTAAAGTCTTTGAAACATTTGTTCTAGCTTGTTTTCACTTTTACGCAATTTTTCTTAATTTTTTCTTGTATTAATTTTTCAGTTTGTGTGAAAATTTTGAAGCGAAATAGATCCAGCAATGGCAGAAACAATGCGATTTACTTAACTATAGAAAATTTCGCTAATATAGCGAAATGGCAAATTTAAGCTACGTTCTTGAATTTCGCTATGTGCGAATCTGCAGATGGTCCCTATTAAAAGACAAAAAAGTGAACAATAAGTCGGGTAAAATTTTTAATTTATTTTATTTTTATTTTTATCAAAAAAGTTTATAAAAAAAAAAGTTGTCTCTAAAAAAATTTTTTTTATTTTTTTATTTATTTTATTATTTTAAAAATAAAAAATAAAAAATTTCGCTATAGCGGCAATTTCGTATAAATAGCGAAAATTTTCACTACCTCTGTTTGCCTCACGATTTTGTTTTAAGCATAACTTTTCTCGAACTCTGTTTTAGGTGTTTTGATGCGGATTGGAAAGCTTAGAGAGTGTAGAATCTAAATATATGAAGAACACTTTGAAATTTTTATGAAGGTGAAATTTTCCAAAATGCTCCAATAGTCCCTTTTCTCTCTTTTTCTTCCCCAGCTTGTTCATTTGAAGCCCAAACGGAGTGAATAAGGTGTTGATGGAAAGCTTGTGAAGTCTCCTATCCAATAACGATCACATCTCATCAAGGAATTAACACTTCCTTCTCTAACTTTCCAATCCGAGCCCCATTGCGGACAATGAGACATTTGGTTGGGGGGGGAGAGCTAGCGAAGGAAGTGGCTTTTGCATTTATGTTTTTGTTACTATTTTGAGCAAGCCATTTTGTGATGTTCAGTGGCTTGCTGGTTTTTCTTTTCGTGAAGCTGTTATACTATACAACTTATTTTTTTCAAAAAGCGCACCATTTTTTTGTGTTTGCTAACTTTGTGGTTTTGAAAAAAAGTGAAACTTTGTCGATTCTATTGTTAGATTGGTTCCATGCCTAGTTAGTGGATGATCAGTTGAACTCTTGTTGCTTTCAACCCTTTTCTTCCACCTTTAGCTAACCACACCTTTATTACACATCAGGTTTCTTCAATAACCTAAAAGCGCACAACCTCTAAGCCTTGCAATAACACCACCACTGATTTAGTTGACCATGGCTAATAGGTTGGGGCTATGAAAAAGAAGGCGATATGTCTTCCAAAATAAAAGAGAAAAAGAAAAAGAAAACAAAAAAAGAAAAAGAAGAAAAATTGCGACGCTTTGCCTAAGAAGCAGAGCGCGATTAGAGGGTATATGGCAGCAACTAGCTTCGGTGCCACTAGCAAACTGATTGGATCACGACTTAGTGCTTTCATTACATGGGTGGATAGGTGGAGTTGAGCAAGTTGTGGTGATAAGTCTCAAAATCATTCGAAGTGGGGGTGAAACTTTGAAGAGTTAGTGGTTGAAAGATCCTCATGACTTGGTGCCTAAGCCTTGGTGGTTGGGAGTCATCGGTAGATCCCGTTACATGGACTTTGTTGAGGTCGATTCCTGCGACGTTGCACTTTACAACACAAAAAGAGTTGTGGAATAAGAGTGGAGTCCTAATCTATTTAGGTTGGTTAGCGTGCTAGATTGTGTGATAGCTAGGTTGGGAGAGTGCGGTTTAGCGGAGTTTATTGTTGAGAACTAATCAAGCGAACACTTAGATTTTGGTGGAGGAATATACGGTTGATTCGTGAAGAGGCTCTTTGATACTCAATTTTTGTATGGCATTCATTCTCGAATGATTATTGTAGGATGGAGTCGAGGTGATAGATTTTCCTTTGTAGGAACCATAATGCTAAATAAATGCTTTCTATCAAAAAGGAAAGTTATTAGGGTTTAGGTTTTAAAGCCAAATAAAGATCCGGTTCGGGAAATTACTATATGTCATCCTCCTCAACACGAGGAAAAAGACCCGGGGGCCTCGTTGCTAGAACCTTAAACCCGGTGGCCGATGCTTCAAGGAGTTCTTTTATATTTTATTCACCTTATTTTGGAGTTTGCAAACCATCGCTCCCTTGTTTTTATCACCACCTTAAAATCCAAATTTAAATTCACCATTTGAGCCTCTTGTAGTCGTGGAGCAGAAAACTCATCCTTTGAGTTCGGCCACTGAACCATCTTTGTAGTAGCTTTGCTTTCTACAGCGATGGAAGCTTTAGGATATAAATTTTGTTGATTCCTTGTACCCTCTTTGTGTACAGAATCATTTGCTCGACAACGGAACCAAGAGTTTAGCGAGGAAGTGGCTTTGCATTTAAGTTTTGTTACTATTTTGAGCAAGCCCATTTTGTGATGTTTAGTGGCTTCTTGGTTTTCTTTTTTGTGAAAAATTTGTTATACTATACGGCTTTTGTTAAGCGCACCCATTTTTTGTGTTTGCCTAACACAATGGTTTGAAAAATTGAAACTTTGTCCAATTCTATTGATGTTAGATTGGTTCCATGCCTAGTTGAGTGGATGATTAGTTGAATTCTAATTGATTTCAACCATTTTTCTTCCACCTTTAGCTAACCACTGCAAATGGTTTCAATGATAGTGAAAAAGCTGCGCAACCTCCTTTGCTGCACAACCTACCCTAGTTTCGTTGACCACCTTTAATAGGTTAAGGACTCTTGTGGAAAGAAGACGATAGATCTTCCGAAAAAATAAAAAAATAAAGAAGTGAACAAAGGGGAAAAAGAAAAAGAAAAAAGAAAGTAGCGCTTTCATGGCTGCGTGCCGTCGAGGGGTATATGGCGAAAGCCTTTAAAGCCCAGTGCCCTAAACCTTCACTGGTTGGGAGTCGCCGACTTAGTGTTCGCTATACGGGTGGATGGGCGGAGTTTAGCGAGTTGTAGGTGCTGGAGGTTCGAAATCATTCGAAGTCCGGGGTGAAACCTATAGAGTTAGTGGTCGAAAGATCCTCATGGCTTGATGCCCTAAACCTTCATTGGTTGGGAGTCGTCGGTTAATCCCCGTTACACGGACTTTGGTGAAGTCGAACCCTCAACATTACCTACTACTTATGAAAGATTAACCTGGAATAAAGATGGAGTCTGATCTATTTAGGTTGGTTAGCATGCTAGGTTGGGGCAATAGCTAGGTTGGGGGGAGAGTGTAGTTCGGTAGTTTATTGTTGAGAGCTGATCAAACAAACACTTAGATTTTGGTGGAAGTTTTTGGTTGATTTACCGAGATTGAGGCTCTTTTGATACTCATTTTTGTATGGCATTCATTCTCAGATAGTTGGTAGACTGAGGTTTATTAATTCTTACTTAGGGTTAGGCATTACTCATTCCTGAAACTTTTGAAATACCATTTCACGAACATTATTTTGTTATCGTTTTGTATGCTCTCTCTTTCTTTCTTTCTTTCATTGCTAAGGGACTAGCAGTAATGTATGTTGGGGATGTGATTAGTGCCCGATAAGTCTTATTTTGAACCACATTTTTAATAGGTTTTGAGCGCTTTGTGTACTAATTGTTATAATTAACCCAATTGACATGTTAGTCCTATTGTACTTCTGATTTCATTATGGGGCTGTTTTTGTAGTTTTGCAGGAATTGGAAGCCAAATCGTCGTGTCAATCCAATCATAACAAAGTCGGGTTGATTTCCATCAATTTCATATGATTTTCTATCAATTTCAGCAAGTCGGGAATGAAGAATATCAAAGCAAGAAGAAGGAATAGTGCAACGGGAATAGCAGCAGCAGGGAGCAATGGAACAATGCTGAAGCAAAATTTTGCTACGCTGGAATTTTCGCTATATAACGAATTTTCGCTATATAGCGAAATTTTCGCTATCATAGAGAAATTTCGCTATGTAGTGAAAATTTTGTTTGTAGTGAAATTCTCTGCTCTTGCTGTTTTGTGTATAAACGACCCCGTTTTGGTTAATTTCATTTCTACCCTTGTAATAGCTTTTGTTTTGGTTTGTTTTTGTAATTTCCCTTGCTCTGAGCACTATATAATCTCAGTCAAGTTCCTGTAAGATTAATCAATTCAGCAATAAATTTTTGGACAAGCTTTCAGCTCTCCCGTTTTCCCGCTTCTTCTCTGCTTCATTTTCTTTCCCTTTCTTTTCATTTTCTCGGCTGCCAAACATCCCTTCAGGATGACAACTCAAGGGATGGTTGGCTAAACCCCCTCCATCCTTGAAGAGGAGGGCTACTGGGTGACGTTTTTAAGGTAAGATTTTGGTTCCCCTATTTTTAACGTAAGCAGTTGTAGATTGTTTGTGTTCCTATATCTTTCAATCTAAGTTTTAGATCGCTCGAGATGCCTTGATTGACTAGTATTTGGAAATCTTTTTGCGTTCAGTGGATGCTTGTACTAGATCCTCTGAAATTCAGTTGAATTATCTTCTATATGAGTGTTGTCACTGTAGGAGTAGATCAGGGACGTGTTCACTGCCGAGGAACATTTATGCTTTATAAATGCTGTTTTTCAAGGAAAAATTACAGGGTTTAGTTTTAAAAGCCAAAATGAAAGATCCAGTTTAGGAATGACTATCGGTGTCTCTGACACTTATGAAGGAAAGGACCCGAGAACCTATAATTTACCTTAGGACTTGAAACCCAGTAGCCTGATGCTTCAAGGATTTCTTTTTCTTATTTTTCTTCATTTTAATATCAATCTGCACACTACCAAAACCCCACTGTTTTTATAAATTCCTTAAATCCAAAGTGAAATTCACCATTTTGAACTCCACTGCAAATCATTTGTACAAAGAAAACCCATCCTTGTGTTCGACCTTAGAGCCACTATACTGCAGTAGCTTTGCTACGGCAATATAAGGAATTTAGGATACAAATTTTGTTGATTTCGGATCACCCTACTGTGGCACGAATCACTGGGTTGTAATGTGTGGGCAAGTTGGGATTTGGCTTGAAATGATAGCTTCTTTGTTCATTTAGGTAATTGGCCTCCTTAACTGCATAAGGATCTTCTTCAATAGGTCCCTTAGCACTTCTTCTTATCCCATCTTTTTCCACTGATCCAATTTCTTGAGCAGAGTATAGTTTTTTATCTTGTTTATCCATCATGTGCATTATAGCATCCAGTTTTGCTTCCATGACAGTTGTTTAGCTCAATGATCCCACTCCCTCTTGTTCTGCTATTGCTTCCTGAAAATCCAGAGGGAGCTTTCATGTTGCATTTGGCTAGGTCTGCTATCAAGTCCCTTGCCTCCTCTGCACTTTTCCTCTTGAATGCCCCACAGCAAGAAGCATCTATGATACCCTTAGAAGTATCATTCAGAGAGTGATAGACAATATCCCTTTGTGTCTTCAGATCTATGCCATGCATAGGACATCTTTTCAGCAACCTCTTGTACCTTTCCCATGCAGTATACAAGCTTTCATCCTCCCCTTGTTGGAACACTATGATTTCTCTTATTCTTTCAGTTGTGAGGGATGGGGGAAAAAATCTGCCTAGGAATGCTTCCACCAACTCTTCCCATGTGTCAACTGATCCTTATGGCAATGATTCATACCATGTGGCTGCAATATCTCTTAAGGAAAAGGGGAAGAGGTGTAGCTTTATCACCTCTAGTCTCACACCATTCAGCTTAACTGTGTTTGCCATCCTGAGGAATCTGCCAAGATGCTCATTAGGATCTTCAGTGGGATGGCCAGTAAATTGATTCTGCTGAACCATGGTGATCAAGGCTGGTTTTAGCTCAAAGTTGTTGGCCTCTACAGCAGGCTGTCTGACTGCTGAGTATTCTGCTTGGATGACAGGCCTCCAGAAATCCTCCATTGTATCTTGAATTGGAGGCCTTCCTGCTGCTATTTCTTGTTCAACTATCTGATCAATTCTTTCATCTGCCATCGTTGCTTTTTCTGCTCTACTGACTTTCCTCAAGCTCCTCAGTGTTCTTTCCAATTCAGTATCTACAGGAAACAGATCTGAGTCTGGCTTCCTGTGCATTAATTATCCTCCTGAAATGGAGATATATTGAGATTAATTGGAAACAGTGGTATCATAAATCATATATCGTTTTACAGCCATTGCTGTCAAAACTATTTTTGAGCATTTCTTTTATAAAATGAAAAAAATGTCCAAATTAGTATTTCTCCTTTTTGTCAGAATATTGATTTATTCAAATCCTTTCAATCCCCGGCAACGGCGCCATAAAACTTGTTTGCCTTTTTCTATATAGACTAAACCTCTCAATTTAACACATCTACAGGAGTCTCACAAATTTCTTGTGGCCATGTCAAATTGGACTAGAGTTTCTTTTAAATGAATAAACTGGTTTAAATGTTTTGGAATTATAAATGGGTATAGCTTATGACACCACAAGTGCACAGGTCATACAAGTAGTAAAAAATGGATGTAAGTCCAGATATCATTCCCACAGAGATTGACTTGGATTCTCAAAATCAACTACCCCAACTACTTAAGATCCATACTATCTGAACCTCAATGATAAAGTTTATCAACTAAGAGTAAAGGATAATCGTATTAAAGGTAACATATACACTTAGGACACTAAAAATAAGCTAATAAACGTATATGAACTAGAACTAATTGGACTGAATCAGTTCTCTGTAAAAATGAACACTAATAAGGAAGTACTGTGAAACAGTCAATTCCTGCATTATATCCCATTTAAAACTCGATCCTAAATTTGGATCTGGATTCATCAAAGATGCCTGATATTGCAAGTTGGATTTCTCTTTTTATTCACCAATTAAGTATCCCTGTTTCTCTCGAGAAAACGGGGGTTTAATCGACTACTTGTATTCGACATATTCTTTCTGAGATTTAGGTATTTTCTTTCTCAATACTTCATACCCATTTGCCTCGAGACTACGGGTTTTTCTTACTTGAATCGGGGTTATTTATAGACTTCTAAAACTTGATTGATGACTCATCCCTTTAAATGCAATAGATACTTCCCTCCTTTATTAGATCTTGGCTAACAGGTTAGGAGCCTTCCAGTAGATTAAGGTGAAATCTCGATAATTTAAATTGATAAATAATCCCTCCAGGCATAATTGTGGTGATTGAGAATCTATCTATAGAACTCGAGCTGAGGATTTCTTCAGTAGTAGTTTAGCATACCTGGTGATTGTTCTAGCTCGAGAATCTCCATTTACTGTGTCCTCATGGAGCCTCCACAGGAAATCGGAGCGAGACCTGATCACGGAGGAGTATTTCGAAACTACTATTATTTATTACATAAAAACCCATCAACCGATAAATCCCACCCCAAATTCACAGTACTTCCTTCTAATTTATGCGGGAAAAATTGCAACTAACAATAAAATTCAAACTAGTATTTGCTTACATTTGCATTCTGATACGACAATGGAGCACTTATAAATTACTCCCACTGTAGTTGCAATAAACTGAGAAGAAACGATTTCTATAAATAGTATAGATTTCATTTAAACTCAGGAACTGATAGAATTGAAATATCACTTCAGCTTTGACATTCTAACGGTCCATTTGATTGATTCGAAGTGAAAGAAAATAAAGAAATAAAATAAAAAGAAAAAATCTATTCAAAATATATAGTAAAGTTTTCTTCTTCCCTCAGTTGTAGGTTCCCAAAAGAAAAAAACCTCCCTTCTAAAACTGTGTACTAGTATTTATAACTTTAAGAAATTGGGCCTAATTCCAAGACTCTAGGTGGATTTTCCTAAAATCCATGGCCCAGCTCATTGTTTTAGGTCGCGATGTCAAAAGTTTGTCACGATGTAAAATTTACAGTCACGAGTTGTGCGGTATTTGTGACCTCAGGCCCAGTTTGCAACCTTCTTTCTCTTATTCTTTGCAATTGTTTCGCGACCTCAGACCCGATATCACGACCTCTTGCATTCTGACGTCATCAGGTTGTCTCGAGCCTTTCGGTGTTCGTGACTCCGTCTGTAGGTTCTTGTTTTGCTTGTCGCGACGCATTAGAAATTTAAGTCCACGACCAAGTATTTTCCTTGCTTTAGTGCAATTCTTGTCATGGCGTCAAAGTATGTTGCGACATTCCTTCTTCATATCTGAATTCTGACCTCATTTCTAAGTCACCAGCGGTTCCTTCAATTTTTCTATTTCTGGTCGCGACCTCACTATTCTGCTTTGTTTTGGAATGTATGTCGCGACCTCGATTTTATGTTGCGGCATCGGTTCTTGTTGCGATTATATTTGATCTTTATTTGTGACCATGTTTTTCGACCCTTGAGTAATTCTTTTTCACAACAGGTTCCATGTCACGACACAATTTGTATTGACTCTCTTACATTTTATGTCGCGACCTGTAAGTATGTCATGACCTCCTTTCTGTTGTCGACCAGTCCTTAGTCCACGGCTCCTTTCTCATATTGTGACTTAAAATTGTTATGTCTTTTCATTGTCTTGTCCGACCTTGGAATTTGGAAATTCGCGACCTAATCATTTATTTGATATGCGAAATTTATCTTCAGCGACCTTAAAATATGTCGCGACTTAGTCCTACCCCTCTATTGCAGCGTCGCGCAGTCACAACATTCTTAAGCTGCCACAACTCATTCTTATTACAGCGGCATAAATTCGATTCGCGACCATGGTTGGAGTCCTCGACTTACAACTTTATGCATAACTGGAGATGCCTAGGAAGACATTGCAAGTCCATTCGAGCGTTACTTTTGGCCAGGACCTCGAAAGCGGTGTCACGACATTATCTTCCTTGAAGTTCCTCTGTCTTGGTCACCGACAAGTTCTCTTGTCTCTGATAGTTTTTGTTTGCCTTGCCATTACTTTTGGTTGCGACCTTGATTCTCTGTCGCGACCTGCTAGGCTCTTGATCTGTTTTCACTTTTGATTTTCTTTGGAATTTTCCATACACTTTAAATTTTTGCGAAATATAAATTTGATAAATAGTATATTTACGCATAAAATAGGCAATTATATTATAAGAAAATCGGAAAAATAGACTAAAAATTCAATGAGTTTTTACTCATGTTAATAGTTTTACGGTATAGTACATGTTTTGGTTTCTGAGTACGTACTTCTAGCTCGTGTTTTTAGTTTCGATTTTCTTATTTTCCGTCAAATTTCTCATAATTTTTATTTATTTATTTATTTATTTTGTAATCCTCGACTTGCAATGGGAGAAATTGAGCACAGTCTCAATGCTCTTGATTTTAGAGTTATATTATGTATAAGAGTTAATGAATTATTGAAACTCTCTTGTTTTTACCTTACTTCTTCCACTTTGAGCTAACCACCTTTGTGCACATTAGTTTTGTTAAGCTGAAGCGTCTTGCCTCCCTTGCCTTGCAAAAATCGGCTAGTACTTTTGACTACCCATAATAGGTTGGGATCCTAAAAGTGTGTCACAAAAAAAAAAAAAAAAAAAAAAAAATTGAAAAAGAAAAAATAAATTTGTGACGCTTGCCTTGAAACTCGAGCATGGTACGACGGGTATATGGAAAAAGTCTTTAAAGCCAGTGCAAGCGGTAGTTTAGAGTCTGACTTTGTTGTTACTTTCTGCGTTACATGGGTGTGGGTGGTTTTAAAAATTTTGTAGGTGTTGGAGTATCGACTTATCAAAGTTCAGGTAAAATCTAAGAAGAGTTTAGTGGTGAAGAGATCAACATGACTTGATGCTAAACCTTGATTAGTTGGGAGTCATCGGTGGACCTACGTTACATGGACAATTGTGGTCGATCTTGCCGTCGAGGAATTGCACCCTTCTGATAAAAAAAAGTTGTGAAATAAATGAGGCCCCTAGTCTATTGAGTTGGTTAGCTGCTAGGTGTAGAAAAGAGCTAGGTTGGGGGAAAAGGACAGTTTAGCATAATTTTTTTGAAAAATAATCAAGTTAACACTTAGGTTTTTGTGGAAGGTTTCAGGTTGGTTATCTAGGAGTTGAAATTCTTTTGATATTTGAATTTGCATAGCACATACTCTTCTTGAGATAGTCATTGGGCAGGATTTTGATGACTTTTGTTAAAGGTTGGGTGTTATCACCTTATTGCTTTTGGAAAACCATTTTTTTGTGGATATATATATAACTCATCTTGATTTTGATTACTTTATTCTTCCTTCATTGCTAAGGTACTAGCAATATGTCTGTTGGGGGGAGTGATTACTACCTAAATAGTGTTGATTCACGCCCTTGTTTTGAGCAGTTTTTGTGTAGTAATAAGCCAAATTGACCCAGTTGACATTTTAAGGATCTAGCAAGGCTACTAATCAATTTTTGTGCAAGTTTTTGTTGTTTCCAAAGGCTATATATCTCAAAGGTGGGAATTGATCTCTAAGCATGAAGAGCACAGTTGTAGTTCAGAGCTTCAAAAGCTAGAAGAAGGCAAAAGGAGAAGCAGAAGAACAGTAGAAGCAACCTTGCCAAATTTACAAGGGTTGCGAATTTTCTAAGCCACATGAAATTCCTTGTTCGCAATCATCTCCACATTTGACTTTTTGATCTTTTTGTATTTTTCCAACTTTCTCCTCATGTAATAGTGTTTGGTTATCCTTGGTAATTTGTATTGACTTTAGTGGTATGAAATACCTAAACAGAACTTGTAAACAGTTGATATTATTGAAAATAGTTTTGGGAGCTTGTTCAAGAAGCTCAGTTTTGTTTCATTTCTCTCATTTTCTTTCTTTTTTTCTCACTAGTGAAATGACCTAGAGGATGATTTCTTCTGAGATCGAGTATTAAAACCCCTCCTTCCTTGAAGTAAAAGGCACAGGTGATCGGGGTGAATCATGCATGCATTTCAGTTGAATTCTCGGTGTTCTTTATTGCTTAAATACATGATTCATAGACATTTTCAGTAATATTACGCTGATCCCTCATATTATCTTCTTCTATAGAATATGGCGATAGTGGAATCAAACAGGCAGCTAAAAAGCGGGAAAACAAGCAAAGCAGTGAAAGAAGAAGGGCTACGGGTTCGCCGTAGCGGCGAGGTTCCACTTTCCATTCAGGAACTGAAAAACCTAGCTTTCACCAGGACATTGATGGGGCCCACTTCTCAAGGTACTTATAAAAGGGGTAATTTTGAAGCGAAGAAGGATTGGATTGGCGAGAAGAGGAGATGCGGGGGAGATCAGCGGAGGCGGATTAGAGAGAGATCGCGAAGGCCAGTTCGCTGTTACTCTTCCCCGCAACACCTCATGATTCACATCTTTGAATGCATGAATAATATGATGAAGCCCAATTCTTTTCTCTAGGGTTTTGCAAGCCCTAATCACTTAGTTGATGGATTGATTTCGGTTTGTTTATTTGAATATTAATATGAGTTCGCCCGTTTACTTTAATTCTAGGTTTTTAATTATATTGTGTGTGTCATTGGCATGCTAAAGTGGGAGTTTGAGATGGAAGATAACTGGGGACATGGATTAAAGCAACATGGGTAGTCGAAGAATTAGATATTCAGTTTGAGGTGTGGCACTGAGGTTGCATTTAAGCTTTTCGAATTAGAGGGGTTGGGCGAAATGCAATACATCCTTTAGAGATAAGGACGAATATATCTTGAGGAAATATCTTGTAGGAAAGATCAACCTACTAACATAACTCATATAAATACTTCAATAAGTCCTTAATTGAATTGGCATCTATCAAGAGTGGTAGGAGATGGTAAAACCTTAGGTTTTTCTCATCGTACGATATGATTCAATACATTGATTTTAAGCTTTATTAATTCGAAGTAATTTAGTCACAATTCGCTTGAGTTAGATCAGAAATATTGTGGAAGTCATTAAATGTTAGTCAACACTTCTCTTGAGGCGACATGACTAACCACTGCACTTCGTCATTTCGTGTATGCTTGCTCCTGGGGTTTTGCACTTCCGCTAATTTTACACACTCAATTGTGTTGTCGAGGAGAGTTTAGTGTTGGTTACGACAGCCGTGCCATTAGTACTTTGGATCAATTTTACTTTCTTTAGTTATTCTCCTTCTTGATCATTTCTTTTACTTTTATTTACAGTTTCACGTGTTCTTCTTTGTGCATATGTTATATGATTTGGTTTAGTTCTTATCTTGTGTTTGAGAAACTATTTAGGGGTATGCGGAACAAGGCACGGGGCTTCTTTCCATTCGATTATGAACAGGCAGGACCTTTGCATTGATTGCGTGAGAGGCCACATAACTGGCTGAAATCATCGATCAAGTAGGCCTTGAGGACATATTCATACATTAGGGATGAACCGGGTGGAGCGGAATGGACATAACTATAAATGCAGCCACCACACCCTTGTCTGATGTAATAATACGCATATGCTACTTGAGGAGTTGCCTTGCCTCTGGGGTTGTTCGGTCGGCTATCGTCGATCCCGCACCCGTACAAGCGAACCTTTGGTGAAGAAAAGAGTAGCGTTGCAAATGCTCACAATATACAATTCCATGGGATTTACCTAGTGAGAATCCGAATGCACATTTGACTAGCTTTATTGAAGTTTGTGACACTGATTAGTGCTCAAAAAGTGCTATTTTGAACCCTTTTTATTACAGGTTTTGAGCACTTTTTGTGTACTAATCAGTGTAATTAACCCAATTGGCACATTAAGGTCTCGGCTATGCTACTAATCGCATTTGTGGTCCCCGGGATTTGTGTGAAGTGTCGTTCAAAATTTCAAGTTGGATAGATCATATGAATCCGAGCAGTCAGGCGTCCCCAGAGGCTGCAATTCGGAAGCGAAAGGAAGAGCGGAAAACATAAGAAAAGGACCACAACAAAATTTTGAGGTTATGAATTTTGCAGCACAAAATTATACGGTTGTGAGGAAATTGCCTCCTGCGTCTGCTTATTCATGCCTCAGGCTCAGCTTTGTTATTCTCGTATACTGTACTTTGTTTCTCACGCGTTTCAGTGCCTTTTGTTTATCTTTAGTTTCTTCATTTTTGTCGCATAACAGTTAAACTGCTTTTATTTTGGTAATTTGCTTGTCTTAGTGGCTATATAATCCCATTTATCTGAACTATAACAAGAGCTTTTTATTCGATGAAGAAACTTTTGGTGCGAAGAGCTCCCGATTTTCCCTTTTCTCCTTTTCTCTCATTTCTCTCTCTCTCACTTTCGCACATAAACACCCTTGAGGATGTGACTCAAGGATGGTTGACCTAAACCCTCCATCCTTGAAGAAGAGGGTGTGGGTATGATTTTGAGGAAAATGATTGTTCTCTCACGTTTAATGCTAGCATTTATGATCATTTAGCCCACATCTCTCTCACTCTAGGGTTAAATCTCTTAAATATACCACGATTAACTGTGTTGGTAGCTTTTTGGGTTCGGTGGATGCTTATTGCTAGATCCGCTCATGTCCAGGTTAGTTGCCCTCGTGGTGTAGGGTAGGTTTAGGAGGTGTGTTCTCCTTGTCTAGCGAGCATGTATGCTCATTAAATGCCATTTTTGAAGGGAAAAATTATAAAGGGGTTCAATTTTAAGGCGAATGAAAGATCAGTTCGGAAATGACTATAGGCAAATCCTCACAGCCCAGCGAGAGAAGGACCAGGACCTCTCATTCCTGTAGGGCCTCAAACCCCCGAGTAGTCCAACCCCGGGGAGTTCTTTTTGTTAATTTATTTCATTTTTATTTTCAGTTTCAAACAATTCAAAGCAGCGTTTTTAACAACACCCCAAATCAATGGGAATTCACCGTTTTAAATCAGCTATTAAATCATTTTGGCGAAGCCCATCCACGAGTTAGACCCTACTAAAACCATATACTATGATAGCTTTGCTACGTGAGTAGGTATTAGGTTACAAATATTGATTAAGGTACACTTCTATGGCATGAATCGGTCACGATCAAGTATAATGGGGTATGAAAGCTCTCGGACTAATTTATTCCCATTGTCACTTAGCAATCGGTAGTGATCTAGCTAAACATTGGTTGACCAGCCAACCTCCAGAATCCATCACCTCATGGCATAACTTGGTGCAGAAATTTCTAACCAAAATTTTCCCACCCTTGAAAATAGCTCAATTGGTGCAGGAAATTAATACGTTTAGACAATTTGAGGGTGAGAACCTAGCTGAAGCTTGGGAGAGATTTCATGAGCTGCTGAGGAGGTACCCACATCATAGATTAACTAAGTGGATGCAGGTGCATCGCTCTACAAGGTCGCGACTTAGCTAGAATGATCATTGATTAGCCATTAGGAGGTGTTTCTAATGAAAACCACATATCAAGCCAATGAGATCTTAGAGGATACAACTACTAATACTAATCAATGGCCCTGAGATAGATCAGCACCCAAGAAACTCTTAGGAGGAGCAGACACAAAGGTTCTCAGTAACACAGTAAACTCAGAACCTCCGATGCATTCGGCAAATTCCTCGACCTACCATTAAGATCCGACACCATAGTGTTTAATAAGTCGGTGCGGGTTGACGCCGGGCCAGACCATCAACAAGATTTACCAGTTGAGGGACGATGATAGTGAGGAGTACCGAGCTTTATTCGTGGATACGGACTTCTAGGGCCTGATGCAAGAGCTTAAAAACGAGAGCCGAAGCGTGTAGGTGTCATCCGTCGATGGAAACGAAGTTCACATTTTTCAATGCGATTATAAACATTGGCAGTATAATTTTTTGTGTGTTAGATTAAACCTTCACTTTTGCATCTCGATACGGTGTTAAAGGACAAGACGATCCTCCTATATTCCATGACCAAGGGATTCCAGTTCGACATCAGGATGGTCATTAAGCGGGGTTGATTGATGACTAATGGGCGCTACTAGTGCGCCCGATCCGGTCTCACGATCTTTGAGCTATCTTGCGTCCGGCCAGATTCGATCTTCGGACTCGGTGGAGTGCGGCCCGGCGCCTTCCCATTCCATTGACTGGGGCGAAGTTGAGGGCCTAGATAGTCGGATGAGAGGCGACGGGACATGTGGCTCAACCACACCCGGTAGCGGCGAACTAGTGGGCGGCGGCCGAGGTCCACTCTAATTCAACCCGGTCCACTGGTGATTGAATCCGTACGTGTGCCCGCTTGGCGACGCCTGCTCGGATGATGCGCGGGAACACCGAGTTGCCTAATCCGGACATGGATTTGCATCAAAGGTTAAGATGACTGCCATCAAGGCTAGCTAAGACCCAGTCCTGATAGCTAGCTGAAAAACCACAATAATTCCACACAACACCACCACCGCCACCACCGCAGTGATATATTTTTTCTCTAGGATGTATTTCTTTACCTTTCTGCTATATTCTCTTTTTCTACCATTGAGGACAATATTAGTTTCAAGTTTGGGGGTATGGGTGTATGGGGTATGGTTTTGTATGCAGTAATAATGGAGTTCGATTTGAGTTAGTATTTCGGAGTTAGTTATTAACACCTTAGTTTATCTTCATTATTTTACGCATCTTAGTTTATGTTAGCTATTTGTGCATGTTTAGGGCTATATATATATGTACTCCATTTATTTATTTGTCTTGTTTCATTTGTTCCGTTAGTATGTTTTGAATAAGCCTAGACCATTGCACCAGCATCATATTACGACGGTTCCCGACATCGGTGAGGTAGTGTCACGACCTACCGTGCCAGCGATGGCGCAATGGGAGTTGTAGTATGTGTTCAATGAAATAAGGACCTCGAGGTTGGTAGGTGGTCTGATGCCGTGAGTTGAGGATGACTATGCTTGTTCCCCTCCTTGTAGTCTGAAGACATCAATTTCTAAAGTGGCTACCACACACACACGTGATCCACAGGGTATGCCTTGACTCGGACTCACGTGCACCGAGAAGTCTTATAGACGCAGTTTAAAGCCTAAGTTGTGGGACGTATAGAAAAAGAGGATGCTTGCTGAGCCCCCGATCAAAAAAAAAAAAAGGTGGCTTAGTGTGAAATAAGTGGATTATCATCGAAGAATCTTAGGGCGTGATCGAGGGGCACCCAAAGCACAATGCCTTGAACTGACTATGTAGGGAGCCATTGACTTCCTTGCATCACACATGGGATAAAGGAGGGGCGATTTCCATGGTCTAGGGCCTCGAGGTTTGGCAGAGTGTTTGGGAGGTGGTTGAGGGGCCAGATGCGATGCCATAACGACTAGTGGGAGTCACCCAGCGGATCCCTTTACGAGACCCTACTTTGAGAAAACTTTTGTACGCTTCTTGATTCTCGTTAGAGTTAACCCCAATGGCCAAATGATGATAACTCGGTGCGTTCTCGACCTTTTGTGCTAAGCTATTCCGACTAGAAGCGAGTTAAAAAACAGTTTTGGGGTACTTAAGTCCAATCTATACACTTGGAAGGATCACACCTTAGCATTAGATTATTTTGAAGGATTATTGGGCACTACAAGGGGGTTGACCCTTTTTGGTGTCAGGACAACCCGATGTGTAGGTTCTTGATGGTGAGCAGGCCAAGGTAATTCTAGATTAATGAATGGTGCATATGGACTCCTTCCCTCTAATTTGTCGTGGCAACCCGTATCGTCATGGTGCTGATGTACTCTTGCGTGTCTGGTTAGAGTCTATTCTTATTTGAGAATGACGATAAGTTAAGTTAGGTGTGTTGATCGGGGTGAATTATGCATCACTAGGTTAGATTCGATTGTTCCTTTCATAGCCCAATGCGTGATTCTGACATTTCGGTAATATTCGTTAATCCTCATATTATCTTATTCCTATACGCGAATACTAACATATAGTAGAATCAAACGGGCGGCTAAAAGACGGAAAGAGCAAAAGCCAGGCGAAGCGATAAATAGGTGGACCCGACAGCAAAGGGGCTATGGGTTCCATAGTAGTAAAACTCACCTTAACCGTGGCGAAGCACTTCGCCACATCAAAGGGTCCCTTCTCCGCAGCGAACCAAAAATCCTAAAATCAAAGTCCTTGGGTCACATTGCTTTGCGAATCCACCATGCGACAAGCGGGGTTCTTTCCATTCACGGGAACTCAAAACCCTAGCTTTCTAGGCCGTTGATTGGCGCGTCTCGAGTATAAAAGGGTGTTTTGGAAGTAGGAGAAGGATTGGATTGAAGAGAAGAAGGAGATACATGCGAGATCAAGCGGAGGCCCAGTTAGAGAGATCGAAGAGCCGGATTCCTTTATATCTTCCCTAACCTTACCTCTTGATTCACATCTTTCAATCTGTAATGAATAATATGATGGTAGTGCTTTTCTCTAGGGTTTTGAGCCACTAATCCGCAATTGATGGATTGATTTTTCAATTTTGGCTTATTTGAATATTAATATGAGTTCATCGTTTGCTTTAATTAAGGTTTAATTCACATGTTATTGTGTCGGCGACTGTGGCATGCTAAGGTAGGAGTTTGAGATCAGAGAAGATAACTTGACATAGCTGGCTGCCTGCCAGGTAGTCGAAGAATAGAGATATTCCAGGCTGAAGTGTACAGCGCTAGAAGGTTTACATGTTGTATGGCACCCCGATGGGGTTGACGAATCTGTCATCAGCGGCGAGATAGGCAAATATATCTCGAGAGATAATATCTTGTAGGAAAGATCAACCCGCTAACATAACTCAAATAAATACTTCAATAAGTCCTTAATTGAATTAACATCTTTAAAGAGTGGTAGGAGACGGTAAAACCCTAGGTTTCTCATCATCGATATAATTCAATACATTCAATTTTAAGCTTTTATTAATTCAAGTAATTTAGTCGCAATTCGCTTTAGGATTAGATCCAAATATTGTGGAAGTCATTAAATCAATAGTCAACACGTTTCTCTTCGAGGGAATGACACTTGACTAACCACTACACTACGTCATTTCGGCACGTATACTTGCGCACACGGGTTTGCACTTCCCACCTAATTTTACACACTCACTTTTGGCCCGTCAACTGGGCAAAGGAACCTGTGGCAAACCAAGGGTTTTCATGTCTTTAAAGCTGATATTCACTGTCATTAATGTTCTTTCCTTCAACTTTAGGTTTCGATCCCTTCGATTCACCTTGAAAATGGTTGATATTTGCAGCCAGGTCTATTAGATACTTAATGCTAGATCCAGTGATGTTCGTTAGTTATCACCTATGGACTATTGGAAGGTGAGTCAAGGAGACATGGTTTTACTGACGGAGAACATTAATGGGTAGTGAATGCCATTTTTCAAGCATATTTAATGAGGGTCAGTTTTTATAGCTAAATGAAGAATTGATTCGGGAGATAACTATATGTTATCCTGCTCAATGCAAGGAAAAGACCCAGAAAACCCCTCATTTGCCTAAGGAACCTAAGTCTAGTGACCTGATACTTCAAGGGACTTCTTTCCATACTTTCATCCATTTTATTTTCAGTTTTAACCATCAAAACCAACTCTTTTTATCACAACGCCAATATCCAAAAATAAATCACCAGTTTAAGCTAATTGTCGGTCATTTCCACGAAGAAAACTCATCTTTGTGGATGATCCTAGAACCACTATACTATAGTAGCTATGCTACGCTAGTATGAGGTATTAGGTTATGAATTTTATTCATTAATACCAACTGGGTCATGAATCAGTTTACTGGGCACCCAATCGAAGACCCAAATGTGACACTTCCAGGGGTAAATTCGAGGATGACCAACACCGTCAAGCTAAATGAGCTCACTCAGATGTGATCAAATTGTAGTTGTTCTATTTTCACTAAGGACATTGCAACCAGTTTAGTTTAAGTCCCCTACCATATGGATTAGTGAGCAATTAGGAGGAGCCAGAAGCTTATTTGAGCAGATTTTTCCCTTCTGCTCTCACTTCAAAGAGGAGAGGAGAAATTATTGCCTTCGAGTATAAGGAAGATGAATCTTTACACGTTAGAAAGATTCAAACAGCTTCTAAGAAGATGACCAGCCAATGAATAGAGAAGATGACCCATATGGATATCTTTTACCATGTCATGAACTAAAACCTCAAAAGGGACAAGAGAGACAATTTCTCGGATGTTCATTTAGAAGGAAGAATGGGTCGAGAAGGCTACTCACTTGATAAAGGAGTTAGCCAAGAGAAAATTATGTAGGCCCATCCGAGGCTTTAGGGAGCAAAGAAAAGATTGAGAAGGGAGGCGGATTGCTTTAAATAAGATGTCGCCCATAGAAGCAAAGTTTCGGGATGTATTGATGAGTAAAGGTCGGTAATCGTGAAAGAAGAAGTCATTCAGTAAATGAAGCGGGCACTTTGGAAGGTGCAGAACAAAAATGTGTTGATAAGGGACTTGCTCATGAAAGTCCATATCAAGTGGAGGAAGTTCGGTGTTTGAATAACAACAAGAGCTACAACTTAAAGCTAAACAACAACCTTCCAACCCACTACACACCAACTTTAAGGAACCATGAAAACCTGTCATATAGAGGTGGAATGCAACTGAGTGGTCCAAGACTAGGAAATTTTTAGCAGCAATATGCCTACCGCAGTTCTAAGGATTGAATCAAGGATTCCAGAAGAGGACACATAATTTTGAAGAATAAATGTTAGGGTATATGGCAGAAAACAAGAGGATCCTGAACATCCCTGAACAAAAATTTGCTGAAATTACTATATTTCAAACAAATACCACTGTTTTCCATACCAACACAAATGTCTTTTTAAAGAACCTTGAAACTCAAGTAGGGCAACTAGCACAAACTTTGTAGAACCAGTCAAAAGAAGCATTCCATAGTGATACAAAGAGGAACCCTATGGACTGTATGGCTATAACACTTAGGAGTGGTAGAGAATTGCATAAAAGAGAAGAAAATGAGATAAAGCTGACTGAGAAGGAAGAGCAAGTAGAAACCGCGCAGAAAAACTAGTCATCGAACAGGAACAGATCAACCGAAGAGGGAGAACTGGAAAAATGAGGAGTGAGAGCCTATAAACCTCCTATTCCATTCCTCGAGGTCAGAGAGGTTAAAATTGGATGATCAATTTGCTAAATTCTTAGACATGTTCAAGAAATTGGAAATCAACATTGCTTTTGATGAGGCATTGGCTCAGTTGCCTCATTATGCCAAATTCATGAAGGACATCCTCATTTAAGAAAAGGAAGTTGCATGTGAAGATGGACTAGTGGTTGGTCAACAACAGGTAAGAAAATACCAAGAAGAACTTATGCTTAAAAATAAGATCTAGTGAACACCATTCCTGTGACCATAGGAACTATGGAGTTTGGTAGAGTTTATGATTCTGCAAACATCAATCCGATGCCAATGTCCTGCAGAAAGACTAAGTTTAGGGGAGTTAACCTCTACAACAATGACTCTATAAATGGAAAATAGATTTATGGCTCAAACGTATGAACTTTGTGAAGATGTACCGATCAAGGTGGAAAGTCATTTTCCTAGTGAACTTTGTTGTGATAGACATTAAAGAAAAACACAGTTCCACTATCGATAAAGTGTGCCATTTCGCCACTAGAGCAAATTTCTTGATTGATGGAGTGAAAGGAGAGCCACTCAGAAAGGAATGAAGAAGTACACTTCAACCTTAATCAAAGCTTGAAGCAGCCTGATTTTGAAAAAGCTGAATGTAAGAATGTTGAAAAAGTAGTTTCTATCAGTTATGAACTGATTAATGATTGTAAGATTCAAGATTCAATGATTGAAATTATGGTCAATTTACAGTATATTGAGGATCTTGATATTGAACATCTAGATGTTAGGGTTGAATTAAAAGAAACTGTGATAAGTCTAAATGAAAAATGCGTAAAATCAAGCAAGGGAAGAGAAGGTACAAAAGATTGAAAGAAGTTATAAGGGTTAATTTTGAAGGAATTACCCAAAAACTTGAAATATGTCTTCTTAGGAGCTGAAATATCAAAACCTCAGAATTATAGTGCCTCGACTTAATAGAAGAAGAGCATAAACCGATTGAAATTCTCAAAAGTATATGCGAAGCAATAGCCTAGTAAGTGGAAGACGTTAAAGGGATAAGTCCATCAATTTGCATGCATAAAATCTTCCTAGAGGAAAATGCAAGAACATCAATTGAACATCAGAGAAGGCCGAATTCAGTTATGAACGAAGTTGTCAGAAAAGAAGTACTTAAATGACTTAATGCATATTTATTTATGCAATCTTAGACAGCCCTTGGGTGAGCCTAGTTCATGTGGTTCCCAAGAAGGGTATTCACAGTCATCAAAAATGAGAAGAATGAGTTAATTTCAATTAGAACTATGACAGAATGGAGGGCATGCATTGATTATAGGATATTGAACACTACCACCATAAATGATCATAATCCTTTGCCTTTTATTGATCAA
This sequence comes from Tetrastigma voinierianum, assembly GCA_016808115.1. Taxonomy (NCBI): domain Eukaryota; kingdom Viridiplantae; phylum Streptophyta; class Magnoliopsida; order Vitales; family Vitaceae; genus Tetrastigma; species Tetrastigma voinierianum. The sequence goes on along the minus strand of JAEQBH010003680.1, from coordinate 34,837 downwards.
ATGCTGGACAGGTTGGCAGGACAACCTCATTTCTATTATCTTGATGGATATTCTAGATATAATCAGATTGTCATAGCCCCTAAGAACTAGGAGAAGACTACCTTTACATAAAGTCCTATATAATTCTTTTAGAAGGATTCCATTTGTTTATGTATGCCTACTACTTAAAGGTGTATGATGTCCATTTTCTCAGATTTGGTAGAGGCTATGGAAATCTTCATGGATGACTTCTCAGTTTATGGTTCCAGTTTTGAGAATTGCCTAGAAAATTTAGAAACTGTACTTCAGAGGTGCCAAGACAAAAACTTAGCTCTGAATTGGGAAAAATGTCATTTTATGGTAACTGAAGGCATTGTCTTAGGGCATAAAATTTCTGTAGCTGCACTTAAGGTTGACAAAGCAAAAGTTTATGTTATTGAAACTCTTATGCCACCTACTACTCTCAAAGGAATTAGAAGTTTTTGAGACATGTTGATTTATCAGACTACTATATCAAGGCTTATAAAGGACGTTCCAAAATATCAAGGCTACTATGTACTTTAAAAGGATGCAAAATTTTCATTTGATGAAGAGTGTAAATGTGTGCATTCAAGAGATCAAGGCTAGGTTGATCAGAGCTCCTATCATGGCAACACCAAACTAGAGCAAGGATTTTGACATCATGTGTGATGCCAGTGATTATGCAATGGGTGCAGTATTGGGACAAAGAACTGACAAGACTTTCATATCTATATATTATGCTAGCAAGACTTTTAATGAAGCACAAGAGAATTACTCAACTATAGAAAAAGAGATTTTGGCAATGGTTGTTGTTAGTGAAAAGTTCAGGCCATACATACTAGGATCCCATGTCATCATACACCAATCAGCTAAACAACTGGGCATCTCATGGAAAAGAAAGATGTAAAACCATGATCATCAGATGGGTGCTATTGTTGCAAGAATTTGACTTGAGATCAAAGACAAAAGGGGTACTGATAATGTGATAGTTGATCACTTCTCCATAATAGAAAAGCTTACTGAAGAAGAAAAAGGAATTGGAATTGAAGAGAACTTCCCTGATGAGCAACTTTTTCAGGTATCAGTTCAAGTACCATGGTATGCTGACATTGTGAACTATTTAGCTTGTGGAATTATGCAACTAGAATTCAGCTACCAGCAGAAAAGTAAGTTGAGGACAAATGCAAGATTTTACATATGGGATGACACTCTGCTATTTAGAAGATGAGCAAATCAGATTATCAAGAGATGTGTGTTGACTGATTTTTACATAGACCAAAAATAGATTAATAGTTGAAGACCAAATAAACTAAATATGATGAAGTCAGTAGGTGCTAAACTTCTAGTACCACCACCAAGAACTAATAAGTTCTTGTATCAGCGACACCAAAACTTGTTGACTACTAACCAAAACTATAAAATACGTTGTTTGCCTTGGATTAGAAGGCTTCCATCGAAAAATGTGTTTTGGGTATAGATCACTATGAAGGTGAATAGGTCGTCTGTAAGAATAAAAGTGGATTTAAGTCCAGTTATCATTCCCATGAGGATTGATGAGAAATCTAAACATCAATTACCCCATCTACTCAAGATCCTTGCTATTTGAACTCCAAAGTTAAAAATGGTTTGGTTATAACTAACAGAAAAGTAAAAACTAAATAAAGTTCCATAACTATGTATAAAAATTATTTAAAAATTATTGGATTGGAAAGTTCACTAGGTAAGTTAACATTGGGAATTAGATTAGTGCACAATTATCAATTTTTACATCATTGTTTTATAACACAAATAACCATGAGTTGAAACTGAATTTGTAAAGATGAAAGATAGTATAGTTCTTGGATTTATTTAACCATACATTTCAATTAGTTCATATTCCTTTATGGTACATGAGTCTAATAGTTACTTGTATAATAGAAACTCCTTTCTAAAAATCAGTATTTTTCCTTTTAAATACTTCACACCCAAATCTAGGACCAAAGAATTCTCGCCTATAGACGTGGATATTACAAACCTCCTCCAATCTAATTGGTAACTCTTCCATCATGATCAAATTTTTCTGATTCTTGATTAGATCTCTCATAACATGGATCAAGATCCTTCCATCGATTAAGGAGAAACCACTGGCTCAAATTGATACATCATCCAACTATCCTCACACCATGAGTAAGTTAGTGATCTATCGAAGTAATCTTTAAGATTTCATTAGTTCCATAATATTAGTCTAACATACCCTCAAGTAATTGCTCCATACTCTCATAAATCTCTTTCTCTATGTCACTAAGAGGGCTTCCCGAAATCGTAGCAAGATACGCTCCTTTCTGTACTTACTAATATTCTGAATAGGTAATTTTTCAAATCACACAATTAAATAACCCAGATTTTGAACCTGATATTCTTTTTAAGTTGAGCATAAAAAACAATAATGAACACTTATCCAATCCTATAGGAAGTTTAGTCTTTCAAAATCGTTTTACAATTAATAGTAACTAGTCGACGTGAAAATTCATCAATTGTGGTGAACTAGAGTAAATGAACTCTAGAAAATTTCCAAATTCATTCAAGTCAGACAGTAATGAAAACTGAAATTTTTATAGTGAACCCAGCTCAAAACTTCACACCATATCAATTGCTCAATCCCAAAACAACTAAATGAAATGCTAATCAAACTACTAAGAAAGAAATAAAATACAAGAAAATTAATATACAAAGGAGTTCTGAAGCAATTCGTAGTTCCCGGCTTCATGGTCGTGCATAGTGCCAGATGCATCTATTTATAGATTTTCAACATGGTCACACTTCACTAAATTGTGGATCCTAAAATTATGGCTCCAATGGCTCCGCTTGTGGCACCAGTCATAAGGATCTTTCGACCACTAACTCTTTAGGTTTCACCCCGGACTTCGAATGATTTCGAGACTCCAGCACCAAGAATCCTGCAACCCACCCATCCACCGTAGCGAGCAGCACAAAGTTGGTGACCCCAAATGGGGCCATTTAGGGCATCGGGTTAAAGACTTTCACATATACCCCTGACCGTGCCTCCCTGCTTCTCAAGGCAAAGCTGCAATTTTTTTTTCTTTTTCTTTTTCTTTTTTCTTTTCTTTTTCTTTTCTCACTTCTTTTTATTTGGAAGACATATTTGCCTTATTTTCATGGGGGTCCTAACCTATTAAAGGTAGTCACCTAAACTAGGTAGGTTTTGCAAAGTTTAGAGGTTAGGCAATTTCTTCACTTATTGTTGAAACCTAATGCACAAAGAGGTTAGCTAGGAGGGTGGAAGAAAAGAACAAAGCAACAAGAATTCAACAGATCATCCACTTACTCATATGAAATCAATCTAACATCAATAGAATGGACAAAGTTTCAATTTTTCAAACTCATGTGCTGTGTGCAAAACACAAAAATTGGTGCAAAATGGGTGTAATAATTTTAGAATTGAAAAGTGAGTTGTATAGTATGTATAATAAAGAAATGTGACTAAATTTACCAAAACAACCATCAAATTTTCACAAACAAAATAAAACAACTATACAAAAAGGAACTATATAGCAAGTCATTAAACTAACAAAACAGTTTGCTCAAATGGAAACAACACAAAATAAATGCCACTTCCTTTCGCTTAATCCTCCCCAACCAAATGTCTCATTATTCCCAATGGGGCTCGACTAGAAATTTAGGGAAGGAAATGCTACTACATCGATTATATAAAATTCGCTAGATAGAGCATCGCAGAAGCTTTCCATTGAGATCTTATTCACTCATTTGAAGCAAACAAACAAGTTGAAAGAAGAAAATAGAGAAAAAAGTGACCAGGTTGAGCATTTTGAAAATTTCGCCTTTATAAAATTTCAAAGTGTTATTTCTGCTTATATCTATATTATACACTCTCTAAGCTTCCATCACATCAAGAACGCTCTAAAACTAAGTTCGTGATGAGAAAGCATGGGCTAAACAAAATAAGTGTTGCAACCAAGGAATTTTCGCAACCGTGAGATTTTTTTTTTTTTTTTTAATATTTTCACACAATTTTTTTTTTTGAGACAATTTTTTTAATAAATATATAAGAGATTAAATAATAATAACATTTTATTTTTTTTGAAACACCGTTATTGTTTTCGTTTTTCACTGTTCTCTCGTATACCGCTATAGAGCATAAATTACGCACACGCTGCAAAATTGCTAGGTTGTGAAATTCTTGCAACCCGGCGAAACGCTTTTCCTTTTTGACTCTCGTGACTTCCCGTGCTTCAAAATTGCCAAACCCTGCAAAAATAAGCAAGAAAAATTAAAGAAAGATGCAAGAAAATTAACAAATGAACTAAAAACAAGGATTAAATTAAAATTAGAGAATCTGGTGAGAAACTAAATAAATCAAAATAAAATAAAATAAAAATAAAATAAAACAAGAAAAATCAAACAGGCAAGGTGTAGACTGAGCCCCCAAACCAGTCGAACCTGAGGCCATCGGGAACCAGCGGAGCCAAGGAATTCACGAGTCCAAAAGGCTCCATGTCCGAACTAAAGACCCAAACCATCCGCTATGCCATGCAGTGTGAGCAGCTATCAATGTTTTTGATGTGGTGGCGAGGTCTAAACAGAGGCCACTAACTTCCTAAAATTTTCAGCATGGGCAAGGAGAGACGCCTCTTATGTAGTATTTGTGCTGCATGTGGTGCAATAAGCAAGATGTGTAACGTCAAAGTGGCTGTTTTTGCTGGACATTGGCACTAGAATCCAAATTTATGGGGATTGGTTGAAGGATAAGCTTTTGGGGATCTTCTCCTGCCTTCCCACTCGCCTCACAAGATCAGATTGCTTCATTTTGCCGCTATCGCCTCCCAATGTGTCAATCGTGCACTCTTCTTCCGGATTCACTTCCCTTGCGAACATGTTACCAGAGCCTTTGAAATGGAGTATTGCAGCTTGTCAAATTTCTCGCTTCCATTTTAATTTCTTTGAAGCCCATCTAATTTTTGGTTCAGAGAAGCCCACGTATGAATTCTTTGATTTAATTGGGCATTGAATGTTTTCTGCTCCTCCACAAAGTCACCCACTAGCTTGGTGAGGTTCAGGATGGCTTGCTCAACTGGAGAGGTTGACTATGGTGGTTGAGGCTAAGATGAAGAAGCATACTATGGATGTGGAGGAGGTGCATATTGTATAGGTTCTGGTCCCCATGAGAGGTTTAGGTGGTTCCTCCAACTAGGGTTGTAAACATTCCCATATGGTGAATTTGTTGGAGGCACCATGTAGGAGGGTGCACTCACCCAAGGAGAGTTTCTATAGTCCCTCTAGGGTTTCCCTCCATTGGGTACCGAGTATGTCGCTTCCTCCCTATAGGTGTTCCAGCATTTGGTCTATGTTTGAGATCACCGAGCTTCGCCACCTAACGGAACATGCACTCGCTCGAAAAACAAGGCAACACCAAGACAATGTAGAAACAATCCTACTTTTTTTTCTTTTTAAATGAAATTGAAACTAAAAAAATGACCGTAAAAATAACAAAAAGGGATGATAACAAAATTCACTGTAACTTACTATGATCATAGTGTTCACAAATTATCAAATGTAATTTTATGCACTAATTGACTCAACTACACATTGATCAAGACGCAACGCAGAGCTAAGGCAGTCTAAACCACAAAATGAAACTATGCCTTCTAATGATGTAGCCTAGCTACTCAAAGATAGCTGCTCCAGTGGTCGAATCCGTGGATGGGTTTTCTTCTCTGTTAAAATGATTGACTATGAAGGCCAAAATGTGAATTTGGTTTGGATTTTAAGGTGGTGATAAAAACGCATAGGGTATTGTTTTGAAAACTGAAACTAAATTAAAATAAAATAAAATGAACTTTGAATAGTCTAACTGGGTCGATCTGAGGAAACTGGCGGGCTTCGTGGTCCTTTCCTCGTCGAGGATGACCCATAGTCATTTCCCCGAACCGGATCTTCTACTTAGCTATAAAAACCCAACCCTTATTAATCATCCTTCTTGAAAAGTGGGAAGGGTGGGCATCAAACAGTAGAGTCTCATCAATAACATCATTATGGTGGTATGATTTTGAGAGATGCGCACCACCAGAGGGTATGTGGTCCCTCATTGACCTATATGTTGTAGGATTTATTGGAGCTCCTTGTTGACTTTGTTGTTCTTCAGGTAGAGGATCCATTTGCTCACTGTGTACACTGACCACGCAACCTTGTTCAATTGGTGTACTAACTCTTTGCAATCTACCGATATATCTCTATCACAATGGTACATAAACACCGTGGAAACAAAAAGACAAAGCAAAGAACAACAAATTGTGGCTTGCCAAAAGATCATTAGTAAGGAGAAATAAAATTGACTCATATTCATGAAAAACAACCCAACAAAGGACTCATGAGAAAACTGGAAAATCAAAACGAATTGAATTCATAAGGTTTAAAAGGTCACCAATACTTGTGTAATGAGGATTACAAGTACTCATCAACTCATCATCCGTAATAAGGCACCATCCCCTGCAACGGCGCCCATTTGATTCGTGGGCCACAAAGAGGTGCTATGAATCAACAAAATTTATAAACTTGGCTCTACCGCAAATAGCTAGCTACCGCAAGATAGCCACTCTAGATCTAATCAGATGGGTTTTCATCATAAATGATTTTGTAATGATCAGACGGTGAGGGTTTTGTTTGATTTTGATTTGTATAACAATAGTTGTAGTTTTCACTATGATAACTGAAGGTGATTTGAAATAGATGTAAAAAGAAGTCCTTGAAGTTTTCTAAACATTAGTTTATATATATAATGTGGTAATATGTCCTGTTATTTCTCAAGAGATTAGGGAAGATGACTCTATATTTAGTCAAAACCTTCTTATCTTTGTTTAACTTTTTAAAACTAACCCTTAGTACTATTTCTTTGAAACATAGCATTTAATGGCACCAATGTTTCGGTTGAAATCAGCGCATTTTAACTCCTACTTCCCTAAATGGGCTCTCATAAATGATAATTTGATGGATGTCAAGGTATCTAACACTTAAGAACATGACTGAACTCTAAGCCATGGCAAGACCAAAGAAGTGACACTAAATACTTTAAACCTAGAGTTGGAAAAATTAACCAAAATGTCAAAACCTGCTGCGTGAAAAACAGGGGAACCAAAAGTTTACCTTTAAAACCTGTTGCTCCAAAGAGCCCTCTTCAAGGAGGATCTAGGTTCAGCCAAACATCCTCTCGAGTTGTCATCCCCGCAGGAGTGTTTGGCCGAGAAAAGGGAGAGAAAGAGAGAGAACAGAGAAAATGACGGCCAAAAACAGTCTCGCATCAAGATTGCTTCAATGAAAGTTAGGTTACAACATTCGTGAACATGGCTTATAGTCCCAAAACATGGTGCCACTAAACGATTTTAATAATATGATTGTGATTGAGGTGTAAGAGAATAATCTGCAACTGAGCTCATTAGATCACAAACACTACAATAATTTCACTATGCACAGAAATTTCATTATATAGCAAAATTTCAACCTATGCTGAAAATTTTCGCTATGAATTAAATTTCGCTTATATAATAATTTACTATAGTATTTCAATATATATGGCACTCTTTCACATTGCGAATTTTCGCTTATCATTATAAATGCTATCATTGCGAAATTTTTCTATATCATAAATTGCCTCTCCTCCCGCTTGCTTCCTAGTTTAGCTCCGATATATCTTCCAACTCATATTTCTTCATCCCAAGCTTGGATGAAATTAAGTTAATAAAACCATACGGAATGTATATATCCACTTGAATTTCATGCTGTTTGAATGATGGTAAAGGCTACGAAACTCGCAACTACGAAAAACAACCCTCGAAACAAAATCAGTAGTACCAAAGGACCTACACACCGGTTGAATAAGAGGATTAGTAAGCAAAAAGCACTCAAAACCTATCTTAAATAGACTCAAAATAGCACCCTCTTTGGGTACTAATCAATGAGGGGTGAGGCACCGAGTTAGCCGTAACTATCGTTGCCTTGCAGCTTGCAGATATTTGGAAGCTTCATGAATAACCCGTGATCTAATTCATCTATACCGAATGAAGCCGCATCGAATCGACACCGACAATAGCCTAAAGTGCAATTTGAACCCTATATTAGATAGGTTTTGAGTGCTTTTGTGCACTAATCATGTCATTAATGCCAATTGAAGTGTTCAAGCCTTCTTAGTACCACTTATGCCATTTAGAGGGTATTTTATTGTTTGCAGTGTGTTTGCCACTCTGAGTTTCAATTTCTGATTGTTACTTAATCATGTGATTGATCTTCAATGTTCAACATCAACCAAACAAGAACAATGATAGAAACCATGTACAGTGAAAATCTGATGCAAAGAGAATATGTGAGTGAAGATCAACAAAGCAGAATTTCATATTAAAATTTTTACTAGATTGCGTAAAATTTCAAGAACCCAATGAATCTCTTCCAAATACAGATCACCTAGCCATGAAAATTACTTTTAAATAAATGACTTATCTACTACTATAATTGAAGGCTCATGAGTTAGCAATACACATAAATACCGTTTTTAGCGTAAATTTCCCCGTTGCTTATGTCTCAGATTTCACACACAAATTTTAGCCTAGCGAATTTAATGCCTCGTCATGTTTTGTAATTAATGCCAACGACTTCAAATTTGGTGTATTACTCTTCTGTTCCCCGAACTTAGCCAAATTTGTAGGTTTTTTGGTATGCCACGCCTGAGCCTATAAGCCCCTCTCTTTTGTGAATAGATATAGAGAATTTAGATAACAATTAAGGAGGAGAAGAATTTGTAAGTTTTCATTTTGTAAATAAAGTCTTGCCTTAGCTAGGTTTTACTTTCCTTTCTCTCCTTTTCTACTTTCTTAGCCGCTAAACACCCCTCTCAGGATATAACTCTACAGATGCTTACGTTTCCTTTCTTTTGAAAGGCGAAGGAAGCTAGCTTGGTACGTGGGCAGGTAATGTTGTCCCTCTTGTACCGAAAGTCACAGTGCATCAGATTATGGCCCTTATCTTCTCAAATTAGGTTGAATAGCTGCTTTGAATGTTGTTGATTTAAATAATATCATAAAGCAGAGATGTGTGTGATATTTATTGCCAGATTGCACCGTGGTTCATTAGATGGTCTTTACGAGCTTTTGAAATGATATTTAATGCTGTGGTTTCAAACAAGAAAATGCTAGATGCAAGCTACCCGTGTTGACTCAAATAGGAGCTGACTTCAAGGTGAGGTTTGCTAAGAACATAGATCCCAAGAGGCCTCGACTATAGGCTGCATGTCATAACGCTGAGGACAAACCTGAGGAGACTTATTTAAGTCCTTCTAATCCAACGTTAGTGACCTAATCTTCAAAAGTTATCTTCAATTTCATTTTCGCTTACACCTCGCCTTTCAACCTACTCAATCGCTTTTGAAGTAAACTAAAGAGTCCAAATAGAAAGCCTTACCTTCGCACTTATGTAAATCATTTTTAGATGAAACCCATCCCCTGTTCGAATTTCTAGACCACTATATCAAGCAAGAGCTTCGACTACGAAATAGTAGGGAACTTAGGTGTATATAAATTTTGTTGATTTTAGCTCAGCCTACTGTGGTGAATGGGACTATACACCCTGGGATGTCATGGTAATAAACTCAAGAACCACCCTGAGGAAAAATTGCTCCTGAAAGTCATAAACTAAGTAGATGAATAATACCAGAACTGCCCACATAGAATCTCGAAATCGTGGGTCCGCTGCCAATGTTGGTATATCATAATAGGACTCTCCGTGAAAGTCCTGGCACACAATCACATTCTGCATCGGGTCACACTGAATAGTGACGCCCACCCTCGGCGTGGGATAATTAAGGCGATGACCGCTACAGGACTCTTAGCTACCGGAGACTCCAGGAAGGCCCTGCCTGTAACGCGAAGACTTCCGAGCCGATGTCCGGGTCTCGCTAGAGGGCTGGCCCTCCGGGAAGCCGTGGATGCACAGAGAGAGGGCGAGGTCCCACCCGGCACAGATTGCCGATGGGGGGCTCAGCACTCGTGGCTCCTCTAGGATATCGCAAAGGCCAGTCATGTAGCAAAGACACAAGGAGGTAAGCCAGCACCTAACTGAGAGATGGATCGCAGCTCCTGGAAGTGCTCGTGGCATCTCTGGCAGGTAGGAGAACGGGTCTGAACCCTGGGCTTATATCGATGCCCTCCTCGCTTCCGAACCATTGTGGGAGGCTTAGGTGTGCAAAGCAGGCGAGGTGGGCCGTGGCAGAGACGCTAAAGTGGCAGGCGAAATGTAGAATGCAAATGAGAGAGCTATCGAGTTCAGGTTTTATGGGTGGCTAATCGGGATGGGGAGCCTTTTATGGCTCTCAAGAAGAGGTGCGACAGTTTAAGGGTCCTCCCCATTTTTTTCTCAAATTTCGCCTGCAAAATTTTTCTACAGATAATTTTGCTACATCAGAAGAAAATGATCTCACTAAATATTTCTCCCCAAATAAAACAAAAGAAAGAAAATAAATAAATAAAACATTAGGCTGAAGATATTTCAGAAGATTTAATAAACTCAAGACAAAATAAAATACTAAAATAAAATAAATTAAAATTACAATAAAGAAAACAAATTCTGAGTCAGAAGTTTGGTCTCGCAGACAAAACCAACTCGTGGTCTTCTGAACAGCTACGATGGATACCATGAGACATTCTCCCCTTTTCATAGAGCGGCAACAAAGATAGGGCTTCACTACACCAAGTAACTTGAATATTTACTTTAATAAGGTCAACCGAAATCATTCGGGGATATGCTTGATGATGATAAATGGGCCCGCCCATCGCGATTTATTTCACCCTGCAAATAGATGAGCTTGAATCATACAAGAGGACTCTGATCCCCCGATTGAAGGTTTTCCGGGTTAAGGAGTCGATCATGCCACTTCTTCTCGCGATCCTTCGCGGTAATTTTGAATAGAAGTAGGCATCAAGCTGTACCTTTTTCTAAATCCCGCTAATCTCAAGCATTCTTTTAGGCCATCTCCGTTCATATCCATGTGTTCAATTCGGGATTCTACCACGCCTTGTGGCCTATTTCTACCGGTAAATGGCAAGCTCTTCCATAAACCTGGTTACACAGACATGTCGAGGATGGTCTTGTATGTTGTTCCGTATGTCACAATGAGTCTAGAAGCCTAAAACCGGCCCTTCCCGTTAATTAACAACTTTCATCATGATGGTCTTTATTTCTCTATCAAGTAGCTCCACTCGACCACTGGTTTGAGGATGATACTAAAATACTTTGTGCTTAACACCATATATGGATAAGAGGTTCAAAGGGTTTGTTACAAAAGTGAGAACCTCATCACTACACTGCTTTTGGGAACTCCGAATCTAGAGAAAATGTTCTCCTTCGTGAATTTTAAAGACGGCCATAGGTCGCTGCCGCATGGCAATCGCTTCAACCCACTTGGACACGTAGTCCACCCCCACAAGGATGTAAGCATAGCCGGCTAGCATGAATATCCCATGAAGTCGGGAGTTCACAAGATCAAGCAATTCAACAACTAAATGGGGTTCATAAGATCATGTGATCGACGGGAAATCTTTCCCGCTTCGCACTTATCACATCAGTTGGCATGGCGAGGCATCTAAACAACACTGGCCAATAAAAGCCCGAATGCAACACTTTCATGGCTGTGTTTTCTGTGAAGCGAAAATGCCCTCCACACGCACTATCATGGCAATGGCCAGAACCTTCCTGCTCTTCTTCCTAAGATGTGACTTCAACTCTGCAGATAGATGTCACGAGGGTCGCTCTTTTTTTTCCACGCATATACTTTAAGCTAGTTCATTCATATAATGAAAGAAACAATTAACTATATTACATTCTGAGTGCAGATTAAAATAGATAGATATGTCTGTTATATAAAGTGTCTCAAGATCTAATATTACACTGGTTTTAAGCAAAATTTATATACAAATATAATCTTAAAGGTCTTCCGGGCACCTATTACTGTGGCCTTTGACTCCGCTGATGATGGCTCTGTCCTCCGTCTCCTCTTTCTCGCACCTACACTATTTGAATAACTCCACATAGTTTGACGCTATGGGAATTAATACATGACGATCTCTCATAAGTGGTCACCACACTTATACAAATGTATTATAATAATTACTAATATATATTTTATCATTTCATGATGAAGAAATACTTTCACATAAGTTTCTATTTTCTTATCATCTTCCATATAACTTTTCTATCATCTTGTACTTTCTTCTTGTTCTTGTAACTCAGATACTATCATCGCATAGCAAAGGCTATGCTTCTCATATCATGTCATATATTCTCTACATTTCCTTGCATATACCTGCTGCTTCCTTTTTATGTTTCATGTCCGCATAAACTTAGAAGTGGATACAGAAACCATGAGGGCCCGAAAGCGCCTCGATTCACTATATGAAACAAGTTGGTCCATGAGGGCCCGAAGGCGCCGCTTTCACCGTATGAAACAAGGTAAATGAGGGGCCCGAAGGCGCCGTTATTTACTGCGGCGAGACAATGACCATTTATAAAGTTCGAGGCCCTGTGGATATATTATACCCGGGAAGGTATCATCATCAGACGAGACAATGACCTATTCCACGACAGATACCATGGTATCACCACCAGACAGATGTGCTGACCTCATCCACGAGGGCCTCGGAGAGCACCGTGGTGACCCTTTCTGTGGCCACCGCGGGATCCAAACGGGATCTATGTTACCACCAAACAAGCCTCGAGACTGCAATTTTTGAAGCAGACTTACTTCCAGGAGCATGCCCATCTATCCCTCTACCAAATGTATGCATTAATCAATGCAGATGAGTGCTCAAAGAGGTGATCTTGTATTCCTCAATAATTATTGTCATTCTCAGAATCATATGTGATATATATATATATATACAATCATTTATTCATAACTTCTACTTTTCATGTCTCATTGTATGCATAAATAACTATGCTTACCCCAGATGCTTATGGTTATTGAGAGAATCAGCAGAATAACTATAGTTACCTACGTATCATCAAGTTTTTCATACTTCGGACCACATGAGTTCTAATCTATCATGTTATCTGATTGATGAATTTTTGATCACTGGGCTTCAGAGAGCTCAAGAACACTGAACTGAGTTCGTATCACAGTTGCGACCTTCAAAGCTGAGGTCACACTACTGACGAGCCAACTGACCATGGCTGCAATCGGCGACGAGCTCAGTCTAATTCCTCGGTCTGACATCTAATATCTCCTCAGGCATATGACGGATTCTTGACTCAATGGGATTTCCATAGAGTCAAGAATCAAACGATTCACCGGCATATGACCTTCCGTTGAGGTCAAAGACGTCTTGACGAGTCGACTGAACCGACGAGCTGCACTGAAGTGACGAGCTCAGCTCCAACACCTTGGTCTGACATCTAATACTTCCTCAGTCATATGGATGGATTTGACTCAATGGGCTTTCCATAGAGTCCAAGAACACCCAAATCGGAGTTCAAACGTAAGGAGATATGACCAAGTTGAGGTCATGCGAGTCGGGGCCTTGACGGCTGACCCTGAATTGACGAGCTGCACTGGAAGTTGAAGAGCTCAGTCTAACACCTCGGTCTGACATCTAATATCTTCCTCAGTCATATGGATTATTCTTGACTCAATGGCTCAGAGATCCAAGAACACCCAAATCGTAGTTCAAACGAAGGAGATATGACCTTCCGGTTAGAGGTCATGCGCAAATGGGCCTGACTAGCTGATCTGAACCGACGAGCCGTAATCAAGTAACGTTCTCAGTCTAACACCTTGGTCTGACATCTAATATCCTCTTCATGCATATGGATGGATTCTTGACTCAATGGATTTCGAGAACAAGAACAACCCAAATCGGAGTTCAAACGAAGGAGCATATGACCTTCCGTTGAGGTCATGCGCAGTCGCCTTGACGAGCCACCTTGAACCGACGTGAGCTGCATTGAAGTGACGAGCTCAGTCAAATACCTGGGTCTGACATCTAATATCTTCCACAAAAGATATGATGCATTCTTGACCAACAATTTCCATAGTTTCAAGAACAAAATCGAGTTCAAACCAGAAGTTATGACCTTCCGGTTGGAGGTCATGCGTATCGCCTTGACGAGCTGACCTCGACCGACGAAACGCATCAGCGACGAGTTTGAGGCCTGCCATGATTGTTTGATCGGCCACGAGTCACCGCACGACGAGCTGAGCCTTCTGCGACGAGGTCCCACATCTCTTCACAGATGATTCATAACCTCAAATAAAATGAGGTGTGCTGACCTCTCAAGCATGAGTGTGCCGACTTTCGCCGCATGAGGCCCCGCTCGACCCTATTTGACGACCCCTATGGCTGACCTCTCACCCATTTGACTGTTCAGAGTAAAAAGACCATAACTTGGTCCACAGGGGTCCGAATTGAGAAATTCAAAAGCCTAACATCAAGTTCATTGATGTGGCTAATTTCCCAGAAGGACTTACTGCCAAATTCCCTTATTTCTTACTCAAACCCGTTCTAAGGTCCGGTTATTGACCAATTGGCAGAACTGACCAACGAGATTTGGCTTGGCTGACCTCAGTAAAAGGACCATAACTTAGCCCACAGAGGTCCAAATCGAGAAATTAAAGCCTAACATCAAGTTCATTGATGTGGCTACAAGTTACCAGAAGGGACTTCACTACCAAATTCTCTCTATTTCTGACCCGAAACCCGTGCTAAGGTCCGGCTACTGCATACGATCAAAAATAGAATCTTTCGGTTTCAACTACATAACTAGACCTCTCAAAACACATATCTAGGAGCCTTAGAGCTCTCCCTCAACTCAACCCACACGAATGAGTTTGGAGTTTCCAAACCCAAACCATACACAAAACAAAGGGTTCCAAACCATGTATCTAAACGTTCTAGACCAAAACTAGATTTCCATACACCCGTAACTTACATACACATACTCATAGTTCCATACAACCCAAGACATGTATCCGTACCTGTGATCTTCTTCTTCTTCTTCTTCTTCCTTTCTTCTCTCTCTCTTATCCTGTATTTGCTCTCCTTTCTCCAAGCACCAAAATGAGATATTTCTTTTGGTCTTATCCTTATTTGATCTTATCCCCTTTCATTTCACTTTGTCCTCAACTCTTCTAATATTTGCAAATCAATTTATGTTATTTCTACAATAGCCTCAAATCTTCTTTTTATTATTTGTAATTTAACTTATGTATATTCCAACTTTTGCTTTATCTTTATTTTTATTCAATAAATATATCTTTACGTTATTATACCCAAAACATGTTATAAAACTGTTATGGTATAATTTAAAAGCACTGCACACATTTCTCTATTATCTTATCGCACACACTGAACAAAATACGCTCTTCTCTAATAGTACGAATGAACCCTTGCATGGAAGAACTTCTTGTCCCAGGTCGCCCACTCCACTGTAACTTCCTGCTACCGTGGTTAGTAGCAGAGGATACCATGAAAGCAGTATCATCGCCGTAGAGAGACTCAGAAATTCATCAATTATAGAGGGTCAGGTATTGTGTGCTATGGTTAATCTGGAGATGATCGGCAAATAACGTTTCCACACCCTTCTATCTCTAATCGATGTTGAACTCTTTGTAGCAATAGAACCCATCTAATAAGTCGAGCCTTGAATTCGCTTGTGAGTAGATATTTCCATTGCCGAATGATCTCGTGAAGATTACAATATCTCGACCCAATCAAAATAAGATCGAACTTACTTCTCCAAAGTATAGACCACCGTTAGCAATTCTTTCTCCGTAGTAGTGTAGTTTCTCTTAACTTCATTTAACGTTTTGCTCGCATAATACACCACATACGACTTTCCCTCTACTCTCTGTCCGATAACCGCTCCGACAGTAAGGTCACTAACATCGCACATTACCTTAAAAGGCAAGTGCCAGTCAAGGGCTCTCACAATAGGTGTTGTAGTCAAATATGCCTTAAGCTCCTCGAACCTTTCTTGGCATTCTGCATCCCATTCAAACTTTGCATCTTTTTCAAGGAGCTTGTATGCTTAGCAATTTTCGAGAAGTCCTGATGAACTTAAGTGAGAAGCCCCGTATGTCCCAAGAATTCGCCGCACCGTTCATAATAGTAAATGGTACTTCGAGATCACCTCACTCTTGGCTTTATCCACTCACCCTCTCGGAAATGATGCTCCCACCATTCATGCCCCGATTTACCATAAAATGGCATTTTTCCCGCCTTAGTACTAGGTTCTTTTTCTGGATAACTGCGGGATGAGGACAAGCTCAAATGACGAGGCATTCCATCAAGCTTTCCCGTAAACAGCATGTCATCCATATAAACCTCCATAATACGCCTCTCCCACCATATCACTCAAAAATATTGAGCATTCAACGCTGAAAAGTGGCCGGGGCATTGCATAGACTGAAGGGCATCCTTCTATAGGCATATGTACCAAAAGGATATGAGTGTGGTCTTTTCCCGATCATCGACGCTGATCTCGGACTGAAATAAATGAATACCCATCTAGTGCTTAAATAGAAGGGATGACGATACTTTCTCCGTGACGGTCCATGAAGGGTATGGTGCGATCCTTCACACCTCATTCAACTCTCAGAAGTCAATACATACCCTCCAACCTCGTAGGTCTGGGTGGGCATTTCCTCTCCTTTCTCATTGAGCACCGTAGTAACCCCCGATTGCACAACTTGAGTTGACTTACCAAGAGCTATCGGATATGGGGTATATGATGCCTACTTGTAAGCAATTTTAACACTTCACTGTACCAATTCTGCATATGATTCAAGCCTCCAGGCTGTCGAACCGCTTTCACCTCTCTTCTAAGTAGATATGATGGGTGCATAAAATCAGGTCATGCCTTTCAAATCGGAAATCTTCCATCCGATTGCTTTCTTGTTCCTGTGGAGGATTTGAAGCAAACTAACCTCCTATTGATTGCTCAATAGTGAAGAAATCACTACTGGACAATGCATTTTTCCTCCCAAAAATGCATATTTCAATTCAATAGGTAGGGGCTTAAGATCTAACTATTGAGACAATCATGTCCTCATTTCCAAAGTAGTAGAGGTAAACTTCAACCTTTCCACGCCCATGCAGTAAGCTCACTTTCAGAAGCTCCTGTTGGTCTTCATTACTATCAACCAACTCCCTGGTTAATACATCTTGCACAAGCAGCTCATTTGCTTGTTCTTCAAGGATGGTCTCTTATCGACAAACCTCTTCACTGGTCATCCTCCCTTTGCTGGTGCATATACTGTCGATGGAAGATATTGAGCCAAGGTCATATTTCCAAAGGTTAGTTAAGCATCACCCCATCGACACTAATGATCGTGATTGAAGTGGCAAAAATGGCCTTCCCAGATGATTGGCACATGTATTAGCCCCTATCGCGATCGTTTGGTATCAAGCACTAAGAAATCCACCCATAGAATTTTCCACCCGAATCAAAACATCCTCAACTCGTCCCTTTGGTATTTTATGGACCTATCGGCTAGAGACAAAGTGATAGTGGTTGGCTTAAGTTCGCCTAGCCCAAGCTGCTATACATGGAAAAAGGCAGTATTAACTCTTGCCCCCAAATCTAGCAATGCCTTTTCCACACAAGTTCCGCCTATGTTAACGGAGATCAGAGGACACCTCTGATCTTTATAATACTACAGAGTCTCACCAATGATGGCACTCACTCGTCTCGGGGCCAAAAGGCCTTTTTATTCACATTAAGGCCTCTTTTACCGTGCATAGGTCCTTCAAAAAACTTTGTACATGGAACTTGCTTGATCATATCGAAGAGGATGTTAACCTTCACCCGTCGTAGTACTCTAAAATTTCAGCTTGGTTAACCGACTCCTTACTTTTCTAAGTGCCTGTGGGAAAGGAGGGGTACATCAGGTTTTACCTTCCCCGCCGGTTGTTCTCTAGTGGTTCAACCACCGTGGGAGCTTTCGCCGGGCTCAGACTACTGCCTTAGTTCTCTACCACTTCTAAACGTTACTACTACTTTGACTTCATCAATTCTTGCATTAGGATCACTGGCGGAGCCTATCTCATGCATTCCCCTCGGGTTTTGCTGTGTTTGGGAAGGGAATTTCCCCTTTTCAGATCTGTTTGTGACGCCCCAACTCTAAGATGTGGTGTCAAGTGAGGGGTCATTTTTTTTTCCTTGACATAGAAACTTAAACTACTTCATTCATATAATGTTAAACAATTAACTTGTATTATTTCAGAAAGGGAATGAAAATATATATACAAGCTTCCATATATGGAAGTGTTCAACATTTACATGTAAAGATTATTGGTTTACAAAATTTCATATACAAAATAGACCTAAAGGTCTTCTAGTGGGCACCTATTGATGTGTGGCCTTGACCGCCGATGATTGTCCGTCCTCTCGGTTTCTCTTCCTCTCGTTGCACTCTACACCTGATTGAACACTCGCGGCTAAGCTTTACGCCTTAGTGGGAATTAATACACATGGATGACTCTATTAAGAGTCACCACTTCTATACAAATGCATATAACACATATAACATTTACAGACTTTTATCATTTCATATATATATACTTTTCATAATCCGCTTCATTTCTTATCATCTTCCATACTTTCATGTCATCTTGTACTTTACTTGCTCTTGTAATCGTATACATCATCAGATAAAGCAAAGGCTTATGCTTCATATCATGTCATATATTCTGCGGTTTCATTTCCGCATATACCGCTATTTTCTTTATGCTTCATGTCCGTATAAACCTTAGAAGTGATATGAAACTATAAGGGCCCATGCGCCGTACTCACCGTGCAAATAGTGGTCTATAAGGGCCCGGCGGTTGTACTCACCGTATGAAAACAGCGGGTTCATAAGGGCCTCGAAGGCGCCGTTATCAGGAGCGAGACAATGACCATCTATAAGGGCCCGAAGGCTCTGTGGTGACCCTTTCGAGGCCACCGTGATCCAAACGGGATTAATCTCACGGTTCAAACAGGCCTCGACATCGAACTTGTATGTCGATACTTGTTTTTCCCCAATAGGTATGTCATCATCCTCTACTATGTTTCAGTTATATAATCAATACGTATTTTATGTTCAATATATACCTCATATTCCTCAATAATTATCATTATTCGTAATCATATGTGATATATATATATATATATACAATCGCTATTCATATTTCTACATTTTTCATATCTCATTATATGCATAAATAACTATGCTTACCATGTATGCTTATGAGCTATTTATGAAATTCATAATAAAGCGCTCATAATATGAATAACTATGGTTACCTGTAGTTCCTACTGTTTTTCATGTTTTCTAGGACTAATATGAGCTCCAATTTTATCAATCTGTCTATGGATGAATTCTTGACTCAATGGGCTTTCCATAGAGTCCAAGAACACTTGAATCGAAGTTCGGACGAAGGAGTTATGACCTTCGGTTGGAGGTCATATCGTAGGATTTCACCTGCACGAAATACACTCCGACCGTAAACTCGGTCTGACACCTCGGTCTGACACCTGCTATCCCCAGGAATATGAATAGATTCTGACTCAATGTGGGCTTTCGGAGGAGTCCAAGAACACCCGACCTGAGTTCGACGGCGAGTTATGACCTTCCGTTGGAGGTCATAATGCAGGGACACCCGCATCAGGCCGACCACCCCAGAACCCGGTCTGACACCCCGGCCTGACACCCTCGGTCTGACACCTGCTATCCTCCTCAGGCATATGAATAGATTCTGACTCACTGGGCTTTCCATAGAGTCCAAGAACACCCTAAACCCGGGAAGTTTGGATTTGAAGCAGTTGGTGACCTTCCGAAGTTGGAGGTCATGGCCAGTCAATCCCGGAACGCCGAGCTGATTCCCACCAGACGAGCTCACTCCATCACCTGGTCTGACAACTAATATCTTCCTCGTGCATATGGATGGATTCTTGACTCAATGGGCTTTCCATAGATTCACAACCCCTAAACGGAGTTCGATCAGCGTGCTGCGACCTTCCGCCGTTGGAGGTCACATAGTCAAATCCCGACCAATCGAGCTGACTCCGACCGACGAGCCCTCATCTATCACCTCGGTCTGACATCTAATATCTTCCTCAGGAATATGGATGGATTCTTGACTCAATGGGATTTCCATAGAGTCTAAGAACACCCGAAACAGAGTTCGTACGAAGAAGTTATGACCTTCCAAAGTTGGAGGTCATACGTTGTCAAATCCTGACGGGCTGACCTGAACTGGACGAGATGAGCCTCTACAGATCTATAGTCTCAAGCCGACCTTCACGCATGAGGTCCTGCCGACCGGCTGCATGACCTCTATGGGCTGACCTCTCGCCCATTAGACTGTTCAGAGTAAAAAGACCATAACTTGGTCTACAGAGGTCCGAATTGAGAAATTCAAAAGCCTAACATCAAGTTCATTGATGTGGATACAATTTACCAGAAGAACTTACTGCCAAATTCTCTTTATTTCTGACCCAAAAACCCGTTCTAAGGTCCGACTGAAGGACCTAACCCTGATCACTGACCCACCAGATCTAACCGAGCTTCTAATTCCTAAAGGACCATAACTGTCCCACAGAGGTCCAAATCGAGAAATTAAAGCCTAACATCAATTTTATCGATGTGGATACAATTTACTAGAAGGACTCGTCTAAATTCCTTTTATTTCTACCCAAAAAGAAGTTCTAAGGTCCAGCTAATAAGTAGGATCAAAAAATACGGAAATTTACTTGGTTCTAATTGCACCAGCCCTCTCCCAAAACACAACTATAGGAGCCTTAGAACTTTTCTCAACTCAACCCTACACGAAATGAGTTTAGGAGTTCCCAAACCCAAACCGTACACAAGATAGAGGTTCTAAACCATGTATCTAAACCGGCTCTAACAAACTAGACTTCTATACTCCCATAGTTTCCATACAAAACTATGCTCTAAATTCAATACCAATGATTATAATTGATATAACCAAGACATGTATCCATACCTATGATCTTCTTCTTCTTCTTCTTCTTCCTTTCTTCTCTCTTCTCTCTTATCCGTGTTTGCTCTTTCTTTCTCCAAGACCAAAATGAGATATTTCTTTTGGTCTTATCCTTATTTGATCTTATCCCCTTTTCATTTCACTTTGGTCCTCCAACTCTTCTAATATTTGCAAATCAATTTATGTTATTTTTACAATAGCCTCAAATCTTCTTTATTATTTGTAATTTAACTTATGCATATTCCTACTTTTGTTTTTATCTTTATTTTATTCCTGAAAAATATATTGTTACTTTTATTATACCCTAAACATGTTATAAAACCGTTATGGTATAATTTGGGAAAAAGCTACAACTCTCCCTTAAAAAGAATTTCATCCTCAAATCATACCTTATTCCAAGAGTTAAGATATTGAAGCCTTCATAGTTTTTTGCTTCCTGCTCCCACGTAGCTTCTTCTCTCTACCGTGGTGCTGCTGCAGCACTTTCACTAATGGTACTTGTTTGTTCAAGAATCAAGCTTCACCTCTCGAGCCGTAATGGTCTTTGGCTCCTCATCATGACAAACTCTCTTGTACTTGTATCTCTTAATCGGTAGTATGTGCGAATTTCCATCGAGCGGTATCTCCGAAGCATCGACACATGAAACACATCAAGGTACACTAACTCCTAGATAATCGATAAGCCATTGTGGCCAACATGCTCTGCAATCTGCGCCCTATGAACCTTGGACCTCGCCTTGCCTTTCTCGACTAAACCTTAGAATTTTCCTCCATGGTGATAACTTGAAAAGACCTTGTCTCCCACGTTATATTCAATATCTCCTTTAGGTTGGTAGACATCACTTATCATCACTAGCCGCCTTTGAACCTCCATTAATAACTTGTAATTTTCTTCTCACACTTTACTAAGTCTAGACCTATCGCTTATGCTCATTCCACCCGTCCCAAATAATACTGTGAGTTTTATTTCAAACATACAAGCTCATATATGCCATACTAATGCTTGATTGAAACTATTGTTATAGGCAAATTCCATCAATAGAATATACCTATCCCAACTTCCCGAAAATCTATGACATAACCCCTCGAAGCACATTCGAGCACTTGAATCAATCTTCTCGATCGTCCATCTGCTTATGATGGAATGTCGTACTAAAATTCATTTTAGTTCCTAAAGTCGATCGTAATTCCTTCCAAAACCTTGATGTAAATCACTGGATTCTATCCACACAATAGACAACTAAGACACCATGCAATCGCACAATTTCATCCACATATAACTCAGCTTAGTCGATCCATAGAATAGTCAATCCTCGACCGGTATAAATGGGTCGACTTTGTGAGCCTATCTACAATCACCTGCATGTAGAGTCATGTTTTTGTTGTGTGAGGGAAACCCAATAAAATCCATGGTAATGTTATCTCAATTTCCATTGAGGAATTGGAAGGATTTAAACCCGTGGCACTTGGTGCCGGGCTCACCTGTCGACACGTCAAACACTTAGGACACATACCAAATACATCTCTTTTCATTCCTTTCTCTTTCCACCAATAAATCAAGCTTCAAGTCCCGGTACATCTATTCCTCCGTGATGCTGGTAAATACCGTTTTATGAGCCTCAAATAGAAACTTTTGCTTTAGCTCTATATCATCTGGCACACATAATCTATTCTGGAAATACAAACTTCCAGCTTCTTTCTCTAAAAACTTAGTCTTGTCACCATCTCTAACCATCTATAATTTTTTATGTAGCTCTTCATCATTTTTCTCACAAGATCTATAATCATTTACTTTAACACTAAGCTGGTGGTTCTTCCAGTTGAGCTAACATAGCCCACTATCTCGTGCCTCCAATCATTGTACCGTGAGTGACATTGCTACCATCGTTTTTCTCGCTTAAAGCATCGGCTACTATATTAGCCTTCCGGGGTGGTAATCTATGATGCGCCATAATCCTTTAATAACTCTAACCACCTTCGCTGTCTCAAATTTAACTCTTTCTGCGTTAGCAAGTATTTGAGACTCTTATGATCGGTGTAAATTCTACACTTTTCTCCGTATAAGTAGTGTCGCCATATTTTTAAAGCAAAACACTACCGTTGCCTAACTCTGGGGGGTCATGAGTGGGATATCTTTGTTCATGTCAACCGTCTGGATGCATAAGCCACTACTTTCCCACCTTGCATTAACACGCATCCTAAACCAATGCATGAAGCATCACTATACAAGGTATACTCTTTTCTCGAAGTAGGCTGCGTCAGTACTGGTGCTTCAACCAGCATCCCTTTCAACTGTTCAAAACTATTCTGACATTTATCTGTCCACTCAAACTTTATTCCTTTCCTAAGTAACTTGGTGAGCGGAAAAGCTATGACCGAAAAGCCTCTCACAAATCTTCTATAATAACCCACAGTCTAAGAAACTTCTCACCCTGCTACATTTGAGGTGATTTAATTACAACCGCTTCAATCTTACAGATCAATCCTATACCCTCAAGAAACACAATATGGCCTAGAATAAAAATGTCCTTAGCCAAAAATCACACTTGGCCGAAAGCTTAGTATATAACTTTTCTCTTAATGCCCTAAGACTATTCCTGTTGTTCATGTTCTCAGGCATCCCAGAATACACCAGATGTCATCAATAAAAACCACAACAAATTGATCCACATAGGTTTAAAACCTCTATCATAAAACCAGTAATGCCGCCGGCATTAGTCAACCCAAAATGTACACTAAAATCTATAGCGCTATATCGGTTCTAAATGCGCCTTCTACATCTTCCTCCTTTACTCAACCACTGGACAAGTAGTCTATCTCGAAAAGACACCGCTCCTTTTAACTGATCAAAAGATCTTCAATTCTCGCAATGGGTACTTGTTTTTCACTCCGTCACCTTATTGATTCGCTGATAATCGATGCACATCCATGTGAAAGTGCCACTTTCTTTTCACAAAGAAATGTGTGCACCCTGCTGGGACACACCGATCTGATAAACTTTATCCAAAAGTTCTTGCAATTGACTCTTTAACTCTTTCTAACTCCGTTGGAGTTTTCATCCTTACATTTATAGCTCCCAGGACATAGGGACTGCTCGTACAATTTATATAGCTAAGTCCACCTCTCTCTCAAAGTGGAATAAATTCGGCAACTCTTCAATGAATATATCCGAAATTCCCTACTACTGGATCTTTTTCTAATAACTCTGACCTCTTAGGAGTCAAGTATCACAGCCAAGAATATCTCACATCCTTTCCTCATAAATCTCCTAGCTTGCATAGTGGAGATCACATTGGACATTACACTTGATCCAATGCCTTATACTATTACCTCCTAGTCAAAGCATCTCAACAATTATCGCTCTTTTGTCCACAATCAATGATATCGGTGTTAGACAACCAATCCATGCCTAGAATCAAGTCAAATTCGGAATGGTAAGGTTATCAAACAAGAATAAACTCTTCTTGTTTGTATAACAATGCTAATTTTTATATATGCTATTCACACTAACGCCGTGCCCCAAACTGATCGTTACATGCATGTCATATGCTAATTTCTCCATTGATGGTACTTTTATCAAATACATGCTCCATGCACACATATGAATGAGTAGATCCAGTATCAATCAATGGCGCATCTCAAGATCATATAAAGAAAATATACCCGCTATAACCTCGTGGAGCATTTTCCATCCTCACGAGCCTTCATAGCATGCTCGTGTTAAGAGCCGCAGTGGCAGATCTATCTACCGTCTCTAAACTATGCTCTCGTCCTCTATGCCGAGATGGGCCACACACTTCTACCACGATCGCGAAATAAAAGTGGTGCCGCAGATCTTCCTGCTTGTTGGACTTCTATTATCCCCCTCGTCTCTCAGTGGACACCAGGTTAATAAATGCTCAAGGCTTCCACACCCAAACACCCTCCTTGTCACTACTCCCGCAAACTCCCAAATGCCTTCTATGGCAATGAGGGCATTCAGAATTTCTCCCGTCTAACTCAAGCACCTCTACCCGTACCACTGCTACATTGGACCTTGCCTCTACCTCGTGAGGAACTATATTCTCGATGTAGCCGGAGGTTCTCTAGCTCTTTTTCTCCCAAGGAGGACGGCCTCTAGAAAACTTCTTCTTTGAATCTTTCTTGTCGCCGCTTCTAGTCTCTCTACTTCATTGCAAGATGGACCAATTGATAGAAATCAACCTGCTTGAGAAGTCATAGGTGCCAAATATCACTTGATGGAATCATGCAACATCTCAGTTTCCTACACCGAAATACTCGTGAGGACCAATTCTCGGCAGCATATTTACTAAGATGGCTAAATTCTTTTTCATATTCACCCACCGATAAGCTCCTTTGCTTCAAATTCAGGAACTATTTCCACTTGGAATCCCTATACATCTCAGTAACATACTTTGCCCTAAACTCTTGGACAAAGAACTCCCAAGTCATGGATTTGGGATCCTTGGACTTCTCAAAGCCATTTCCACCAATCATATGCCTCACTTTGTAAATAAGGAGACCGCACGATACTCTCTGACGGGAGGACATCTAAACTCTCTTCTAATACTCTTCTAACTTTTCTAAACTGCACCGGGCTTTCTCCGACTCTTCCATGCTCGACCCATGGAATTCCTCCGTCTACGCCTTTCATCGTCTATCGAGCTTTAGAGAGGTCAATCTATCCAAAACCCGAGCCATATCTTGCGATATTCTCAAAGAAGGCTTCTATGGGCTCATTAGGTACATTCTCAAGGTTCTAAGCCGATAACCCTTGTCTCTCGTTAACACTCTCGCCAGCCTCTTCAGACTCCATCCATCTATACAAAACACAAAGGACATTCACATCAGGCCAACACATTACTAAATTCACTGTTTTCTATCATATATACTGCATTCAAAGCCGCCTAAACCTAGCTTTTTCCACAAACGCCTAAACCCAGGCTCCGATACCACTAAACCGTGACGCCCCAACCTCGCATAGTAAGGTCAAGGAGGGGTCATTTTATTTTTTTTTCGACATATAAACTTTAAGCTAGTTATTCATATAATGTTAAAGAATATCTTGTATATATTCTGAGTAAATGGGACACAAAAATATATATACAAGCTCCAGATGGAAGTTCAACATTTACAATATTTACATTGGTTTACAAAATTTCATATACAAATACTCAAAAGGTCTTCCAAAGGCAACCTATTGATGTGGCCTTGACCGTTGATGTGATCGCTTCTGGCCCCTCCGGGGTTTCTCGTACCTACACCCGATTGAACACCCGTGCTGTTTTACGCTTTATGGGAATTAATACACATGGATGACCTCTATTAGCAGTCACCACACTTCTATACAAAATGCATATACCACATATAATATTTACATATTCTTATTATCATTTTTCATATATATATACTTTCATAAATCCGGCTTATTTCTTATCATATTCCACATACTTTTCATTTCATCTAGAATTTTTACTTCTTGTTCTTAGAATCAGATAATTATCATCGCATAGCAATGCTATGCTTCATATCATGTCATATATTCTTTACATTTCATTTGCATATACCTATTTATTTTCTTTTTATGTTTCATGTCCGCATAAACCTTAGAAGTGGATACGGAAACTATAAGGACCCGGTTGCGCCGGTGATTTCACTGTACGAAACAATGGTCTATAAGGGCCTGAAGGCGCTGTACTCACTGTGCGAAACAGTGGTCTATAAGGGCCCAAAGGCGCTGTTATCATTGTACGAGACAATGACCATCTAAGGGCCTGGCATGTCATAGATTCCTTCGGGCCACCGTGATCCAAACGGGATCTATCTCATCGACCCAAACCCGGGGCCTCGATATCGAACTTGTATGTCGCACTTGTTTTCCTGGCCAGGCATGCCCATCTATCCCTCTACCAGGTTCTAAGCAGACAATCAATATGTATTTTATGTTCAAAGATATACCTCATATTCCCGACAATTGTCATTCGTAATCATATGTGATATATATATATATACAATCGCTTATTCATATCTTACATTTTTCATATCTCATTATATGCATAAATAACTATGCTTACTCATGTATGCTTATGAGCTATTTATGAATTCATAATAGATGCCTATAATATGAATAACTATGGTTACCTGTAGTTCCTACTGTTTTCATGTTTTCCCAGACTAATATGAGTTCCAATTTATCACCTTTCTTTGATGAATTCTGACTCAATGGGCTTCCACGTAGTCCAAGAACACCCGAATCGGAGTTCGGACGAAGGAGTTATAACCTTCTGAAGTTGGAGGTCATACGTAGGGACACCCAGACGAGCTGACCTGACCTCGGTAAACTACGTCTGACACCTCGGTCTGACACCTCGGTCTAACACCTCAGTCTGACACCTTGGTATGACACCTACTATCCTCCTCAGGCATATGAATAGATTTTTGACTCAATGGGCTTTCTATAGAGTCCAAGAACACCCGAATCGGAGTTCGGACGAAGGAGTTATGACCTTCTCGCTGGAGGTCATATTTAGACACCAGCCGATCCGACTCTCAACTACCGACACCTGGTCTGATACCTATCCTCCTCAGGCATATGAATAGACTTTACCACAGATTTATAGAGTCAAGAAACACCCTAAACGGAGTTCGACTTAGCAAAGCGGCGACCTTCCGCTGGATATCAATGAGTCAAATCCCTGAACCGGCGTGAGCCGACCGACCGACGTAGCTCGATCTTTCACCTCGGTCTGACATCTAATATCTTCCTCAAGCATATGGATGGATTCTTGACTCAATGGGATTTCCATAGAGTCCAAGAACCCCTAAACGGAGTTCGGACGAAGAAGTTATGACATTCAAGCAAATATAATGAGTCAGTCCTTAATCACAGTTAATCAATCTTTGATAGTTTGAACGCACACCGGTCCTGACGATTCATGATCTCAGAATATGGATGGATTCTTGACCAAACGGGCTTTCCATAGATTCAAAGAACAATCTAAACTGAGTTCAGACAAGAAGCAGACCAAAGCGGAGATCATACGCTGTCAAATCTCGACGGGCTAACCCGAACCGAACGAGATGAGTCACTGCACGAGGTCTCGTCGACCTTCGCTGTATGAGGTCTGCTGACCTCTGTTGCATGAGGTCTGCTGACCTCTACTGACCTCTGCTGCATGAGGTCTGCTGACCTCTGCTGCATGAGGTCTGCTGCATGACCTCTATGGGCTGACCTCTCGCCCATTAGACTTTTCAGAGTAAAAAGACCATAACTCGTCTACAAACCAATCGAGAAATTCAAAAAGCCTAACATCAAGTTCTTTAATGTGGCTACAATTTACCAGAAGGACTTACTGCCAAATTCCTCTTTATTATGACCCAAAATCCGTTCTAAGGTCCGGACTAGTTGACCGAACTCGACGAATCACCCGACTGTATCTAGTCGAATGAATTCCCAGAAAAGGACCATAACTTATAATAGATATCCAAATTGAGAAATTAAGCCTAAATTATCGTAATTTTATTGATGTATACAATTTACTAGAAGGACGGCTTCCAAATTCCCTTTTATTTCTTACCCAAAAAGAAGTTCTAAGGTCCGGCTAATACGTAGGATCAAAAATACGGAAATTTACTGTCTAATAATACACCAAATTTCTTCTCCCCAAAAACACAACTATAGTGGTTTCAGAACTTTCTCAACTCAACCTCACACGAAATGAGTTTAGGAGTTCCCAAACCCAAACTACACAAGATAGAGTATTCAAACCCATTTAACCTGTTTAGATCAAAACTGAGACTCATACTCCCATAGTTTACATAAATTTACATCAATCCATACCAAGATTTAAGTAATCATATAAACTTTAGTGTACTACATTCTATGATCTTCTTCTTCTTCTTCTTTCCTTTCTTTCTCTCTTCTCTCTTATCCGTGCTTACTTTTCTTTTCTCCAGCACCAAAAGATATTTCTTTTGGTCTTATCCTCATTTGATCATCCTTTCATTTCACTCATCCTAACTCTTCTGTAATATTTGCAAATCAATTTATGATATTTTTACGATAGCCTCAAATCTTCTTTATTATTTGTAATTTAACTTATGCATATTCCTACTTTTGTTTTTATCTTTCTTTTATTCTGGAAAAATATACTGTTATTTTTATTATACCCTAAACATGTTATAAAACCGTTATGGTATAATTTGGGTGTTACACCTGCTGTTATAGACAACTGAAAACAATCTATGTTACTACATTTGGCTGAGATCTCTTAATGTGGTACTACTTATTTTCTGTTGAGTGAGCTCTATTGTCTCAATTTTCCGATTAATGAACATTCACTGACCTTGTCTTCCAATGAAAGGCACCACAATCATGAATCAATTACTTACCAACAGATAAGAGGTCAGAAGGTCGCCACGTATGCCGAGGTGGAGCTAACCGCTGTCGTGCTCCTCGGGGGAAGATATGCAAGGGGTTTTTAAGCTCATGATAGTCTGATGATTCCTCCAATTAGGGCTAGGGTTTGGCCATACGAACATTTGTCGGTGGCTTATTTTGACCTAAGACATGGGCATGCTCTACATCAAACTTTCACCGAAGGAACCATTGGACAATGCTCCCCAAGATGGTGGCTACTGAATGACAATTAAAACAGTCAGAGAGATGCAAAATGAATCACCGCTTATTTCATACTAATTTCTGCCTCTGGCTCCAACCCTTCGGGTCAAAGTGGTCAGTTTTGCTTTCATTCGTGCTCGGAAAGTACAAATGCCTCCCTTTCTCGGGTCAAGGCCCTACTTTTTTCAGCCTCTCGATCTCGCTCTGCCCCATGCCTCGGAGGTTTCGCCATAGTTCGGGGTGTCATGGTTTATCTGGTGCTTAGCCAGAAGTCCCCTCCACACATGGTTTCCAGTAGTTGCTTCATGGCCGAGACATACCATCATGGCATCTACAAGTATCCATGTATTTAAACGATGAAAGATAAAACTGATGCATCTATGAACTCAACACCGATAAAACTTCTCATTATCGTAGTCCGAGGCGTAGATTTGCCTCTTCAAACTGCTGGTCTTGGCTGTACTAAAAAATTTCTTCAAAATTCACTTGAAGTCTCACTAATTTCTAATTGTTCTGCCTCTGAATCTGAGAGCCAACTTTATCTTGTTTCAAAACATGAAATGTTTAAATACAGCCCATGTTAGATACACTTTTAAAAAGTAATGCAAACTTCCTCGAACTCCCGGATATGTGTATATGGATTTTCATTCTCCATTCCATGAAAAGTGGGAAGTAGGGGCATCAAATAAGGTCTTACTACCACATCATCAGCAGGTGGTATGATGCAGGAAGGTGCACTCACTCTAGGAGGGTATAACTTTCACACCTATATGTTGTAGGATTTATTGGAGCTCCTTGCTGACTTTGTTATTCTTCAGGTAGAGGATCCATTGCTCACTAAAATCACTTCAAACTTGTTCAATCGGGTATACTAACTCTTGCACTAACAATTGGAGAGATTCCCTATCCCAATGGTACATAAACACCTATGAAACAAAAAAGACAAAGAAAAACAACAATTGTGGCTTGCCAAAAGATCAAGAGTTAGCTAAGAAATAAAATGACCGGTTATTCATAAAAAAATGCACTTCAAATAAAGGATCAATATGAGAAAACTTGAATTCAAACAATGACTCAAAAGGTTTGGGAAGAACACCAATACTTGTAATGAGGATTACAAGTAATTCACTCAACCATTATCGTATTAAGGCACCATCCTCGTGCAACGCGCCCATTTGATTCGTACAATAATAGGTGTTATGAACAACAAAATTTATAAACCTAATTCTCCTGTGCACCGCAAGAGCTAGGCCATTACAAGATAGCCGCCTAGGATCGAACACAGGATGGGTTGCCTACAAATGATTTTGTAATGATTCATGATGGTGAGGGTTTTGTTTGATTTTGGATTTGTATAACAATAGTGGTTGTTTTCACTATGCTAACTGAAGGTGATTTGAAATAAGATGGGGTTCTGAAGTTTGGGCCACTAGTTTGGTATGATAGAGTTGCAAAGGTGTCCCTCGTTATTTCTCGCATTAAGGAAGATGACCTATAGTCATTTCCAAACTCTGATCTTTATTTAACCTAAAACTAACCTTAGTACCATTTTTAAATGCAGCATTTAATGAGTGCATTCAATGTTCTGTTGAAATCAAGCATTTAACCTACTTCCAATACACTCATAAATTACAACTAATGACGTGCTATCCAACACCATGAACACAGACTGAACTGCACACAAGTGTTGACCAAAGAAAGTACATCAAATAGCTTTAAACCTAGTTTTGAAAGTTTGAAACATAAATACTTGATCGCTTGTATGAAATATGAGGATCACCCGCAAAACATATCAACCTACCTAGCAACCCTCCTCAAGGGTTATGATGTTTAGTTAAAGTCATCCTTTGAGTCACAACCTCAAAGGGTGTGTTTGGTTGCCTAGAAAGTGAGAGAGATGAGAGAGAAGAGAGAACGGAAGGCCAAAAAACAGTGGGCCTGCAGATCGAGAATGCTTCAATTAAAGTTAGTTACAAATTGCTCGTAAATGGCTTATATAGCCTTACAAACAGTAGTACACTAATCAACCAATTAGTATAATTACAATGAGGGTAGAAATGAAATTAACCAAAACCGGGTTCGTTTGTACACAAAAAGTCATGAACAGATTTCATAAAGAGTTAAAATTGCCATGTAGCGAAATTTGTTACAAGTAGCTTAAATACTGCTGCAGCAAATTTATTGTTGTAGTTAAATTTTTCTCCTGTGAAGGAGTATATTTCCGCTTAGCCCTCGTTCAATTTCTTCACTCCCGATTTGATGCAATCGAAGATAAATCATATGAACTCGATGTAAATCAGCTCAACTTCGATATGCCTAGCTTGACATGATAGAATAAGCCTCTGAAACCTGCAAAAGCTACCACAAACAGCCTCGAAATACAATCATTAGTACCAAAGGCAATTCCGCATGTGTCAATCATGAATCTGACATGATTAGTGAATAATAAAAGCACAGAACCTATCTTAAATGGGGTTCAAAACAACACTTTTTAGGCACTAATCACTACCTAGAAAATGAGAGAAAATGAGAGAAAAGGAAAAGAGGCGGGAGCTGTGTTTCAAAGAAACTTTTATTTATTTAGAGATAGGATACTAGCAGCTGTCTTAGGGCTTTTATAGCCAAACCCCCTTTACAAATTACCAAAATAACATAGCAAACACTATTACAATGGGGGAAAAAAGGAAGAAAACTAAAAGGTGACAAAAGAGTCAAAAGGGCAAACGGGCAGCAGGAATTCAAAAGTGCAAGATGAATAGTGGCAAACCGTGAACAAAGGGGCAGCAAAGAGATAGACTTCAAGAACCCGCAAAAATGCAAAGGTGTGCCTTGTTGGCGCAAATTTTTATAGGCCCAATTCACATTTATGTCTTTTCTTCCTTCGTTTCTCGATATGCAATGCCGAAGTTCGACCAATTCTTCGTGCTTGATCGACCAACAATTTTGCATAAATAGCTTGCAAAAACTACAAATTAGCCACAAAATGCGTATCAATAGTATAATCGGACCTTAATGTTAATCAAGTTAATTACGCTGATTAAAGTATACAAAAAGTGCTCAAAACCCCGCATTACAAATGTGGCTCAAAATAGCACTTTGGGCACTAATCGTGATTAAATGCATATCTGAAAGTACCTATTGTGTTACGTCCTCTCATTCATCAAGTACAGTCTATGTAGACAAATATTTATAAGGATAAGTATCTCGAACAAATGAAATATATGAAACAAAGTAATCAACTCGATGCTAAGGCATATCTCGGCTATGCTCAGATAAATCACACAATTCTCAGAGAAAATCCTCATATAATTCCACTGGAGATTGAACATTCTAATATGCAATGACATGATGTATATCAGGATTGAGGACCACCACAAGTGGTCATATATGCTATATGTTTTCCCACTAAGCTATAAGCTAAGTACTAGTGTGATTCATCCGTTTAGGTAATCGAAGAGGTTGTCGAGACATCTGGCGCCATGGCCAAATACAACAAAGAGGAGTCTTTCCGATGTAGGTCCCCGAATTGGTTTTGTTGTAATAAACTGTAAACGTGATATTTTGGAGATAATGCAACTTATGTAAATTCAAGTAGTCGACCTGTGCATACATGTACAAGACAATTTAAACACCACTATGGTTATAGTTTTACAAGGTTATGTTTTCAAGGAATATGCTTGAAATAACCACTACGTCGTTAATAGTTCTTCTGCTCTCAGTGACGCCCTTACTTGACGAGGTGGAGGGATGGGGCGTTACAAACCACACATTCTTATCTTGCTCCCCGGACACCATTTTATGGGCAAGTTTTCGTACTATTTGTCACGCCCAACCCGCCTAGGCGGACAAAGGGCGACGAAATTATACTCGTGACTTTAATCGCTTTTCACATTAGAGGGCCCAAGTTCATAACTTAATCAAAATATCATATACAAAAAGAAAATAACTATAACTGAGTATGCTTTACATAAATAATAAGATATAGTCTTATCCATTTTGATGATGATACATACAAATCGTGAAGATGCATTTACATAATTTTAGTACTAAATCTAAGGTGTGATGAACTCCTACACAAAGAATGTTAATGCAGATATGATCAGCCCTCTTGTACCTACAATAATGAACCGCAAGGCTTTAACGCTTAGTGGGAAACATATGACTTATACGTATACACGTGCATTATTACTCTTTTACAATAGGCATATAATAGTAACAGATATACAGTAGCAGATATTAGAATTGGCATGAATTTATATAGAAAACTAATACATATTCTTGTACTTATAACAAACTTATACTTATCCAGATCTCCCGTAGGAGTTACAGAGCTTATACTTATACTGAAGTACCCGTGGGTACTACAGAGCTTATGCTTGTACAGAAGTACTCGTAGGTACTACAGAGCTTATACTTTAACCTTATTCGTTATTCAGACTCTTATCATATAATCAAGGAACATTTGCACCAACACAAGAAATGAGTAGACACAACATAAATAAGTACCCGAAGGTACAAAGATAGTACCGAGATGCCGTGAGCACCTAAACAGAGGACGAAGAATCGATCGTAGACGCGTTTGCCTGCGGCACGCGCGTCATACACTAGCAAAGAGTGTCTGGGCACCAATCGTGAGACGGTTCGCCACGTGAACAGCGTCGTGAGTTCAGCAATGAAACGAAGCACCTGATTAGACTCATCACCATGTATCAGAAGTGTAGTAGCATCTTCAGCGCCAGCGTCGGCATCGATCAAAGACGCGCCTACCCATCGCACGTGGCGTCGTGAGCACTAGCAGAGTACCGGGCATTGATCAAAGACGGTTCACCATCGCAGAATGGCGTGCCGTAGCACTACCGGAGGCAAAGCAATCGATCGCAGTATATATCGGCGTACTATAATGTCTACCCACGCAATGCAGGTGCCATGTCATTCAATATCCGGTTTTGCCACCCTACAATAATATGTGTTCAGAACTTACTATCTTATCATAGGGGCATTGCGCTCGTCCCGCATCGAATTTATCTGGTACTACAAACTTCGCTATGTAAGGTATAATTTTTCTTTCCTTACATTACAAATATAACTGACCTACTATACACTATATGGTCCTGATAATCAATAGATAAACCCTGAAGTATAAAGCAACAAACAAAAAACAAACACCAAAATTTTCCATGTT
>JAEQBH010003679.1:0-131737 GCA_016808115.1 Tetrastigma voinierianum | reverse complement strand
TGTGTCAATTTTTTTATTGGCCTGGACATTCACTGCTTTATGCTCCTCTATAAAAGTATCCACCAATTTGCTCAAGTTCAATATTGCTTGCTCAACTGAAGAGGATAATTGTGGTGGTTGTGGTGGCTAAAGAGTTGAAACATAATATGGAGGAGCAAGAGGCGATACTGGTGGTCTGATTTATGAGTAGAATTTGGGTGGTTCCCCAACTAGGCTGTAAGTACGCCTATACGGTAGTAGCCGGAGGAAACTATGTGAGGGTGCACTCACCCATGGAGGGCTTTATAGTCCATAATGGACCTATGCATTAGGTTTCTCTCCAATGGGTACCGACAAGGTCGTCTCCCAGTGTTCCATTTGATCAAAACCAATATTCAATCTCAGACCACCTTCAGAACACCTGACTTTGATCAACCCGCCTTCAGAATTTCTTACCCACTGGAACATGTTCTCCTACAACAAGAACAGGGCAGACACAAGACAACCAAGAAACAGTCCTACCTAAAGGGTTAGGGTTAGCTAAAAAAATAAATAAATAAACAGGGTTAGGGTTGTTGGCTTTCTTTTTTCTCCCCTGCTTACCTTGAATCCCATATCTTGCAATGCCTCTCCTAACAAAGTCCATCCGTTTACCATACCGTCTCCTTTAGGAAAGAACAGGCGATGTCTTTGACCATCTTCATCAAAGAATCGAATCGTGAGTAATCGCTCCAAAGAACATTTTCCTTTAATTCCAGACTGTACCTCCTTCCATTCTCCCACCATTCCACACCTTCGCTAAACTTTCCTACCTCCCTTATAAAGGACTCGACCGTTTGATTAAAGGTTCGAATCCCTTCTTTAAAACGAATCCACACAGCTCCGAATCCCTTCTTCTTATGTTATTATCACTCTACCTTTCTACCGTCCCCCTACCTTTGATCTCGAAAGACTTGGAATCATTGAGAACTGATCTCCTCACGGAGAACCATCTCTCGTCGACCCGAGAACCATCTTCATTAATGGCATCTCAAGATGTGATCTCTATAGCGCCGGCTCTACCAGATGAATCCCACAATCCTCATCCTCCAGATACCAATTAATCGAAAAATCACATTTTAATTTTAGAGAACTCAACTGGGCCAGAAACTATAATCTAAGCTACAATTTTGGTGTAGGACGAATCTCGCTGATTAGACAAAGCTTTTTTTTTTTTAATCCCGATAATTTCAAGTTGGATTCGACTCTCACTTGATAGGATAAAAGTTTTTTTTTTTTTTCTCAATCTATAAAACAAGTTTAAAAACTTGCTGGAATTTTTTTTAAATCTCGTATGATCGTGATTCGTGCTTTGTTTTTTTCTCAATCTAGCAAACAAGCTTTGAAAACTATTGAAACTTTTTTCTTTGAAACAAGAGGGAAAGCTTAAAGGAACAAGATTTTGTACCTTGTTTAGTAGTCGAACAGAGGCACTGACTTCTTTCTCTTCTCTGATGCTACTGTTGATGACGGACATGTTCAGGTTTTGCCTTTATCAGTTGGATTGGTTGGGAAAAGAAGAACAAATATTATGGAAGAAAAGAAACAGAAGTCACATCACTCTAATATTTATTTATCAAGCCTTGCATTTCCTGAAATTTCAACAGCTGAAATGGTCAGATTCTACTTCGTCTCAATACTTTCTCTCTTCAGTCTTCAAAAACAACATCAAATCCATTAGTGAACTTCCAAATCCATCAGCTGAAATGCTACTTTCTCTTCACTTTACAAGTTATAACTCAAAAACAACATCCTGTGCCATTAGTGAATCCTCAAAATCCATTCATTTTTCTCCGATGCCCATATTAGGGGCCTAGAGCCAACAGGAGAATTAAATTAAATAGACATCATTTCTCTCCAAACAGGCATGTATCAATTCAGTCTTCCTATCTAAAACAAAAGCTATTTTTTTGGATTTTGCTTTCATTCATGGAATTGAAGAGAATACATAGTGAGAAAAGATTTGAAACGACTTGCTACACAAGTTCATAAATAAATAACAAGGAAACGAAAATGCAAAACAACATTTTATTTGAAGAACTAGCAACCCAAAATGGCGGTATGTGAACGAAATTTAAATTTAAATTCCTTTTTAAATGGGTGTTGTCAGTAGTCGGGCAAGAATGAAAATTTTTGGTAGGGTTCCAAAGAAATATGCCTCACATATTTCTCGAAGGTAAAGCCAAGATTTCAAGATAAATTTCGAGGAAAGGGTGAAACATCACGAGCATTGGTCGCTCAGGAAACTTCCCAGTAGAAATGGGGAGAATGAAAAGAAAATAAAACGATAAAACATCACATCCTTTCAAAGTTGCCTCTGCTATTTTGCGATCGCTGTCCGTACGTGACTTGTAAGAAGATGTTAAATGTGCCGCACACAATCACGTTGTAGTCCAGCTGCTGACATTGAACAAAAGAAGCAGTGAAACGGGGAAAAATCTCACTTCGAGTGAGAGTCGAACAGCTGCCGGAGTTGGCGGAGCTGACGTTTCTGAGTCTGTCATTGCCCAGCTGATGCAGTGAAGGGTGTCGTTTCGTGGCTTCAGAGCAATTTGGGAACAGGCACCACCTAATATCTACAGACACCATAATACTAAAATGTCTGCCCAATAGATGTGTTTCAGAGAATATGATTTAGCAGACTCGTAAACGCCGGTGCTAACCGGCTGTTCAGCATAAGCTCTGATAAATCATCTCTGCCTGCCTCATTCTTTGTCAGTCTCCACAAAGTTGCAACTTCAAAGATCTTGTGGTCACTCGAGCAATCCCAAATATATTATAGGCTTCATAACGGCTCCTAGATCCCTGACCTTCTTTCTTCCTTCCTTCTTCCTTCCACACCACATTTTCCCTAGATATCATCTTCACTCAAATTTTCCGGTCGCATCTTTTCATCATCTCTCATTTCACCTTCGTCATTTTTCTTCTTTCTTTCATAACTGTTTTTTCTTCAAGCACTTAACATATGCCTCATTTTTCTTCTTCTTTCTCTCACCATGTTTTTCCTTCGCTGGGTCAATTCTTCTTTTCTCTCTCATATTTTCATTTCAATATTTAGTTTTTGCTTGCAAAGACTGGATTTTCTGTACTCTGTTTGATTTACAAATCGCCTTGATTCAAGAATTTGTTGTAGTCTCATTACTCCCTCTATCTCATTATGCTCTTTCTAGTATTTTTAGCTTTTTCGACAGTCTATCTTTAGGTATTCTGATATATTGGAATTTTCAGTTTAGTTAGAAATGGGAATCTAGACTTAGCAGGGTTCTAGAAATACTTCATAGCACTTATTTGAATGGGTATAGGAAAATATTTAGACGTGAGGCCACTTCAGCTAACTGAGTTTCCATTGCACTCTAATTATAATTATGATCGTAAACCTAGATTCTTCTCCCATCCATGGATGTCATTTTTTTTAATGCAGGCTAGGTGCTTTATATTATCAAACACAATCTTACAGTCTAGCGTTTATTGGTGAGAAATACACCATGTAATCAAAGTTTGATCTGATCAGACTATACTAAGAATTTGTTTGATAATTTTCCTTACTGTGTCCCTTTTGAGTTTGTCAAAATAAAAATACAAGAAAATAGGTGTAATTGCGGTTTCAAATGTGCAAATGTTATTTTTAAATATATTTAAATATTCTTTAAATATATTGAAAATGAGTTTCAATATACACAAAGGGGAGAAAATAGCTGTCCTGACAACTGGACCACACCATACGATCTCACTTTCTACACTGAGAATTTGCAGAGCGAGTTTTCAGCAATTGCACCATGAGCTCAGATCCTTCAGTGCGTTACGAGCTTCATCAACGCAGCGATGCCAGGCTGAGATCGCAGTCTTCTTCGCTTCAAAAACATCGTCAATATGGTTTCTTTAAACAGCAGTTGAAATGTCAGCACATGCATATACAATGTGGTCAGTAGTACTAGGTATTGATGCTGATTTACCAGCTTAATATGAACAGGTGTGAATGGAAACACAGTGAAATGGGCACACAAAGCCTGATAAGTTTCTTGATGAATGGCTAGATCACACTTCACAGTAACTATTTGAAAATGTCATTTTTCTAATGAACAGATCAAAGAAAAGCTAGCAGCTATTGATTGCAACAGAGTTTCTCATTTCCGCCCACTGAGGGTGGGATGGAGTGGTGGACAGTGATAGATGAGTAGAGCTTTCACTGGAGAAGCTGCAGAGTTGAACCCTTTTTACGGGCAACTGAGAAACTTCAATAAAACAGAAAAGCAGGAGTATACAAGCAGGGGAGACTGAAAAATAAAACAACAAATAAACAGGCTCCAATGTGGCCAGACAGTGCTTCCAGGCATAGATATAATCTAAAGTGCCTAGTGCCTAACAAACATTGAATGTACCAGCCCAGTAAAGGAGTGGGATACTGAGCTTTAGTATGTGGCTAGAAACAGCAGCCAAAGATCACTCTTATTTGCCTTCGTCAGCCCAGTGATTGCTGAAGCTGCCCTCCACAGCTTGGCTTTTTTTTAATCGAAAGTGCATTCAGCCGAGAATGAGTCCCGATCAAAGGAGAAGCTTACTCAGCAGCCGCACTCCGAGACCCAGGATAGAATAACACCCACGATCTCTGCACTGGCACGGATCATAGCCCAGCCTTTCCTTTTCCTCCTCGCATAAAGTGACACCTCACTGCTGTGCGAAGCACCATTCTTCTCAACCGAGAGAAGAGATAGCGACATTTCACCAAGCGCCTTCAGCAAAGAAACCACTTTAGAAGGGAGGCCATGAGAACAAAGCGATTTATGTGACAAAAAACAGTAAGACACTCTCTGAAGACAGAATCAAACAGTTACTCGGTGAAACTCCCCTGTATCGCCCTTTCCGTACTAAGTCAGTATAGGTCGAACTTTCTCAAGTGGGTTCAAGAAAATATGGAGCACAATATATTCTGACTGCTCTGCATCTAGGCACTCTCACGCAAATTTCCTCGGCATGATGGGTTCATGAGTCACAGAACTTTAACTTCATGCATGGAGGAGTATAACCCTACAATAACATGCCACGATTTGGGATCAGTCAGAAGCCTCTGCTAGTGGTCATAAAGCTCTCTGAAAGCTGTCTCTGCTAAAAGCAGCGGTGTCAACACAGCGCAGCAACATCATCTACCGGAAAAGCACTCCCTGCAGGATACTATACGATGTACTGACAGCGAGAAAGCAGCCGTGAATTAGCTGGTGCCACTAGAGGGGCGTCATCGATTTATTGAGGGCTTCCCATGGAGTCGATTCTTTCACGCTCATTTACAGATACCGGTTTCATCCACACTTACAGACAACATGTCCGCCTGAAGGTGGCTCACCGCCTTCTGATTCGCATCTTCTATACCGAATGAAAAATCAAGACAAATATACCTGAAGTCTGCTCGGGCGGTAAAAAGACAGGTTCAAGTCCCAATGTGACATTGAAAAAACATGTATTTACCTATCAAAAAAAAATCAGTACCTCAAAATATGGTGAAGTTACGAAAATTAATCATTTTCAAGTAGCAACCTTACTTATATGGGGATGCATGTAATTATGTGTATGTAATGCAGTTATGCCTATTAGCTCAACGATTGAAGAGATTAATACTCAACAAGAAAGAAATCACTATTAATCTACTTCAATTCCAGGGGGAGGGGAA
Source organism: Tetrastigma voinierianum (assembly GCA_016808115.1). Taxonomy (NCBI): domain Eukaryota; kingdom Viridiplantae; phylum Streptophyta; class Magnoliopsida; order Vitales; family Vitaceae; genus Tetrastigma; species Tetrastigma voinierianum. The sequence continues at coordinate 126,057 of JAEQBH010003679.1, read as the reverse complement.
AACTGGCAAAAAGGGAAAAGTTGAAAAAAAAAAAAGGAAAGGAATCTGGATTGTTCTAACAACCTCCCAACTGGAGCAGTAAAGAAATCACTACTCTAGATTACAGAGGTCACAGGGTTGAGATAGTGAGACCTAGTTGGAACAAACTAGCAAGTCCCTTCATTGATCAGACACTACAAAGAACAAGGCAAACACTTCTCAGCCAGACCACAAAGAACAAATAAGCAATGCCACACAATGAGCTTCATCAAAATGAACGGCACCTATTTTTTTATGCGATAAGCTAGCAAAGGTCGGAAGCATACAGGAAGTAAGGCCAGACAAATTGCAACAAAACAAAAAGGGGGAGAACAAACTGCTCTCATTTTGAAGCCGCCACCTAAGAAACCTATAAATGAAGAAATTTCTTCACCTATGTACATGTTGTTCCAACCCCACACTTTAGAAACAAAAGAATGCTTTAACCTTTGTACAACTAAAGACCCATTCCTAAAGACTAAACGGTTTCTTTCTTCCAAACTGTCCAAAAATGTGTGTGGCCGGGTCGCCGAGCTGATGTAGGATAATACCTCCCTGCACCTATTTAGTCTTGCCTCGGGGGTCTTCTCACAAACTTGTGGCGGTGTGTGGGATAGTAAGCCGAGGAAAGATCATAAGAAATGACTTGCCCTTTCGAAGAGAAATTACATTTCCAGCTGTGCGTGCTAGGACTTTGATCAAAAGTACCCTTGCAAGTCTTCCCCTTTATCATATGTCTATGGTCAGATTGCCTGTTGTAGTGGCTAAGAGATTAGAGAAGCTGCAAAGAAACTTCCTTTGGGGTGGTGGGGCTCTAGAGAAGAAAGCCCATTTGGTAAATTGGGAAGTGGTGTGCTCCGGTAAAGGATTTGGCTGCTTAGGGCTGAGAAATTTATCCATTATGAACAAAGCTCTTATTGGGAAATGGATTTGGTGTTTTCCTTGGACTAGGACTACACTTGGAAAAGGCTAATCGCCTTTACATATGGGATCGTCGATCTAGGCTGGGGGTTTAGGGAGGCCTGAGGGCCTTTTGGAAGGAAATCCTCAAAGAATCAAGTACGGTAAATAAAATCGAAATTCATAGTCGGGAATGGAACCGTAGACCACTTCGAATAACCACCGGCGGCGAGCCTTCAACCCTTAGCATCTCCTTCCTCTCTCTTTTTGGTATTGCTGCAAACAAGCATGCCACCGTGGTTGATGTTTGGGACTCTACCGTCCCGGGTAAACTGAACCCCACTTTTGTCAAAGCCTTTAATGATTGGGAGATTGTCCTAGTTGAGAATCTTCTCATTAGCCTTCAGATGGAGAGGGTCACTAATGAGTTAGATAAAGTCTAGTGGAAGGCTGTCACTTTCCACAGCTTACACGAAGGCCCAAGTCTCTAGCTTCGTGTCTCCGCAACTCTTTTCCAACAAAGGGCATCTAGTGCCAAACAAGGAAGAGCTTTGCTTAGAAGCGGCGCTGGAAAGGTCTTAACTCCTGACAAACTTCAAAAGGGATGGCATCTTTTAATAGATGCTACCCGTGCAAAGCCATACTAAGAGACAATTCACCACCTTCTTCTTCATTGTTCTATAGTCAGTTCCTTGTGGGATATTATCTTCTCTTTGTTTGGGTTATCTTGGGTTTTCCCCAAAACGATCAAGGAAGTGGTACTCAGCTGGAAAGGCTCTTTTGTGGGGAAAAAAGGTCTAAGGTTTGGAAGTCGGTTACCTTGTGCATTTTTTGGACAGTTTGGAAAGAAAGAAACCGTTTAGTCTTTAGGAATGGGTCTTTAGTTGTACAAAGGTTAAAGCATTCTTTTGTTTCTAAAGTGTGGGGTTGGAACAACATGTACATAGGTGAAGAAATTTCTTCATTTATAGGTTTCGGAGGATCGGGGCTTCAAAATGAGGGGCTGGTTTGTTCTCTCCCCCTTTTTTGTTTTGTTTTTTAGGCTGTCTGTATACTTCCTGTATACTTCCAGCCTTTTGCTGGCTTATCTATAAAAAAAAATAGATTGCACGTTCATTTAGATGAAGCTCATTGTGTGGCATTGCTTATTTGTTCTTTGTGATCTGGCTGAGAAGTGTTTGCCTTGTTCTTTGTAGTGTCTCGATCAATGAAGGGATCTTGCTAGTTTGTTTCAAATCTAGGTCTCACTATCTCAACCTCGTGACTCAGAATCTAGAGTAGTGATTTCTTTATCGTCTAGTTGGGAGGTTGTTGAACAATCCAGATTCCTTTCCTTTTTTTCAATCTTCCTCACGCTTCCTCCCGGAATTGAAGTAGATTATCATGAGATATTTGTAAAACTAGTCTTATCTTTTTTTTCCCTCTCTGGTCCTTTGGAGAGGCTTGCTCTGTTGAGTATTAATCTTCAATCGCTGAATCAGAGGCATAACACGTACATACACATAGTGCACATGCATCCCATATAAGTAAGAGTTGCTCGCAAAATGATTAATTTTCGTAACTTCACCATATTTTGAGGTACTGATTTTTTTTTTTTTGATAGGTAAATATATATTTTTTTCAATGTCCACATTGGGACTTGAACCTATCTTTTTACCACTTGAGCCAGGCTTCAAGGGTATATTTATAATACTGATTTTCATTCAATTTATAGAAAGATCTGAATCCAAAGAAGGCAATTGAGGCCACCTTCCAAGGCAGGACACTATTTGTCTATGGTGGCAAATAAGTCGATATCTAGTAAAATGAGCAATGAAAGAATCCAACTCCATGGGAGAAGCCCCTCCGTCATCCATTGACCTCTAGATGGCACCAACCCAATTCCACAGCACTCTTCCTCATATCATTGCCTTCTTTCAATGCCATTAATCTTCTTAGGGGGCCTTTTCCATTGTAGATGATGTTACGCCCTCTTTCCAATGTTGTTACCACTCTTTAACAGAGACCAACTTCAAGAGCTTGTGTTACTAGCAGACTGTTGTGAGGCTGGTCCAAATGCATTGGCCATGCTGTTGTAGGGTTCTCTCCCATCCATGCATGAGTTCCGTTCACAATGACTCATGGACCCATCATGCCCCAGAATTTCCTGTTGGGGGTGCCCAGTCTCTTAGAACCAATCCAAGTCTCATTGTCTCCACTCTTTCTTGAGACCCCTTGAGGAAGTTCAGCTCTCCTGAACTAATCTGAAGGGCAATGCCTCTGAGGGTTCTTACAGTGAAAACCTATTTCAGTATCTTGGAAGGTGCATCATCTGTTTTTTTGTCCCCTCAAAAATCCTTTGGAACCCTCATGTCCCTTCTAAAATTGGTTTTCTTTTTGCTCGGGAGGCTTGGTGGGGAAATGTCCTTATCTCTTCTCAGTTGAAGAATAGTGCTTTCACTTTAGCAAGTAAGTATCCTTTATGCGGGAGGAAGGAAGAAAAGCTGGAGCATATTTTGATCCATTGCTTTCCAATTTGGGGTCAGTGGACTGATCTATTCTATCCGTCTCGGGTGCAACCTGGGTAAGCCCCCCTTTTGGTCAAAGACTCATTCTCAGCTGGATGCACTTTCCGGTTAAGAAAAAAGCCAAAGCTTTGTGGAGGGCAGCTCCTTTAATCTTTTTGGGCTATTTGGAAAGAAACAAATAGAGTGATCTTTGAAGATGCTGTTTTCTCTTCCCACATACTAAAGCTTTCAATTATCCACTCCCTTTTTACTTGGGCTGGTTGCATTCCACCTTTTGTTAGGGCTAGGCTGCTTTTGTAAGATTAAATAGCTATGCCTAGAAGCTTAACTTATTTTTTTGTGGAGATGATTTGTCTTTGTTGTTTATTTTTTCAGTCCTCCTCTTGTATACTCCTATACTTTTCTATTTTATTGAAAGTTTCTCAGTTTTGCCTATTAAAAAAAAAAAGTTCAGCTCTCCTGACTTCTCCAGTGAAAATTTCTCATCTATCAGTATCCCTCCCTCCATCCCTCCCTCAATGGGCAGATGAGTTTTTGTGCACTCTGTTATAATTCAATAGCTGCTAACTCTTTGATCTGTTCATTAGAGAAGGTGACAGATTTTTCAAATGAAATTTATATAACAGAGTGTGTTGCTTGTTTATCTAGCCATTCATCAAAAAGAACTTATCCAGGCTATTTGGTTACTTCGTCCTATATTGTATTGCCCATTTCACGTTTCCATTCTACTACTACGTTCTATATTAGCTGGTAGATCAAGCATCAATGTAAGTACTTTCTGTTGATACATTTAATATATGCATGTGCTGTTGTTTCCAACTGCAGTTTTAAGAAACTCTCATATTGATGATGAGCAAACAGAGAAATTCATGATCTCAAATATGAAGCATCCTCCATCTGTTGATGGAAGCTCATGGGGGTATTTTCTGCAACTAATGGGGAAGGTTTTCTCTGAGCTCATCTCCATGAGATACCCAATTGCTGAAAATTTCATATTTCTATTTACAGAATTCTCCAATTGTTTGAATTAACTAGAAAGAAGTAGGATCATTATGGCTGTGGATTTCAATCTCAGTTGATATCAGGACAAAGCTATTGTTTTCCCTCCTTTGTGTGTATTGAAACTCTATTTTTCAATATATTTAAAAGTGTTTTCTAGGAATTTAAATATATTTTAAAAATAACATTTGCATTTTATTTTGAAACCGCTTAATTTTTTATTTTACCTATTTTCTTGTATTTTTTATTTTGACAAACAAAAAAGTTGTTTTGGGTAAAAAAGGAAAAGGAAGTTATCAAACAAATTCTTAATTTTCTATAGTCTACAGGTCAAAGATCAAACTTTGATTACATGGACATTGTTTCTCACCAACCAAACGGCCTAGTTCCAATATAGTTGGTGTTTGATAATATAAAACACCTATTACTCACATTAAAAAAAAAAAAAATGACATCCATGGATGGGAGGAATCCTAGGTTTCAGTCATAGTTATAATTAGGGATGCCAATGGAACGAGTTAACCTTATCCTGATTCCACACGACATAAACATTTTTTTCCTATACTCCATTCCAACCCTATCTGTGTATAGGTGATTTCCCGAACCCGTCCTGGGAAAAAATCGGTTATCTCGTTCCCGACCCGAATAAACCTGAAAATTCAATATAGAAGATGAATCTCAATCAAATTTTCAAAGATAGTTTGTGAAAAACAAAAATACTAGAAGAACATAATGGATAGGGGTGTGGAGTTCTAATAGATTCTTGAATCAAAATTTGATTTATCAAATCAAAACCCAAATTTTAAAGAAAAATCTCAAATCTTTCACAAACAAAACCCTAAATGTTGAAATGAGAAAATATGAGAGAAAGAAGGAGTGTTAGAACCGAGTGGAAACCAAGTTCCATGGTTGAGAAGAAAGAAGAAAAAATGAGCATATGTTGTGCTTGAGGGAAAAATTGAGTTCTATGCTTAAGAAGAAAGAAGAAAAAATGAGCATATGTGGAGGTCGGTATTGGTGTCGCAACAACAACTCGGAGATGATGAAAAGACATTAAAGCAAGATTTGGGGTGGATCGGACTCATATCTAGGGAAAAATGTGATTGCAGGAGAGGAAGGAGAAGAGGTCATGGGCGGATTAGATCTAGCCGTGAAAATCTCACTATTTATGTTTGGGATGACCGGGTATTACAAAATCTTTTAAGTTTAACTTGTGGATTTGATAAGAATATTGAGACAGAGCGTGGATTTCTGACAAACCCATTCTCGAACCAAAACCCGAGTTGGGTTTTTCTAACATTTTTCAACTGGTCCCATCCTTGCGACATCTAACCATACCCGTCCCTATTAGGACGGAGCCGGTTACCCAAGTGGTCATGGTGCCGTCTGTCGTCTGTCGTGGTGCCTATTCCCAAATTCTTCCTAAGGCACCACGGCAGACGACACCACTCACCGTATCGCCCGACAAACGGGTAGGCCCGGGAACGCCGCCTCCACCAGAGCCCATGCATGAACACCTTCGACTGGGCCCGCAGACAGTTTTTCCCGCTTCTTTTTCTCTTCTTTCGTCTCCAATGTCAACCACCGATTCCTCGTTGCATTAGCTAACAAGGTGCGGCTTTATTTACGTCTTCTTACAAATTCCACAAAGGCGCTTCGAGACTTGATCCTCAAACTCTGTGAGGCCAACCGAGGAGATGTAGTTGTTTTAATGTTTTATTTTTCTTTCCATTCTCCCCATTTTTCTTCTAATCGGAAGTTTTCCACTAATTTCGACGATATCTCAGTTGATATTTCACCCATATTTTCCTCGAAATTTATCTTGAAATCGAAACTGAAGAAATTTTACCTTCGAAATATCTTAGGAATATTTCTTTTGAACCCTACCGGAATTTTCATTCTCGTTTCATTTATCGTGTTAGCAATTATGTGCCTTGGGTCCCACTAGTATTCTCAAATATATATAATTATAAATTTATAATAAATATAATTTATTATATGAACGGTTTTTATAATAAATATAATTTATTATATGAATCGTTATTTATAATAAATATATTTATTATACGTATCAAATATTCGATGTAATGGGTTTTAAGGTTTTCGAGTTTTTTTTTATACATTTTTGAGAATACGTAACAAGAGAAAAGAAAGAATTTTTCTATTCTTTGTTTTTTTTCTCTAAGTGTTCTAAGATTCAGCTTCTACGCCCATCCATATTTGTGTCTACACACATCCATACTCACCCCGAGGATAGATCCGAAGACGGACTCGCAAGTGTGACACCGACCGTGATCGACTCGCGTAGACTTGGTTGCGTGTCGCTGTCAGAGATCCGACCTGCAGATTGCCGGTTGGTGGCCGATCTTAGAAGTCTAGTTGACGGATCTCGCAAATCTACATATAGGTAATTTTATTTAATATTGAATTCTTAGATGTACTGCATGTTTAATCATATTGCTGTATCCATGCTCGCTGTGTTTTTCCTTCAATTGGTATCAGCATGCTATGATTAGATATGTGTATCTAGGTATTCAATAATGCATGTAATTTTGATGTTGATTTAGTATATGGCACCTAGGTTCTATTTGTTGTTATGATCTATTGATTAGACTGTTAATTTTATGATTTTTGTTCATGAATGGATGTATTATTTTAATATTGTCTTAGATCCATGGTAGATTTTGATTGTATTAATTTTTTGGGTTTGTAACAGTGGAGGTCGGGTCATAAGATCGTGCTTCCTTCCCGGGTTTTATTTATTATTTACATTTTTTTTAATTAAAAAATAGTTGTAATTTTAAATTTCAAATCAGAATCAGACACCTCTTCAATATTTGGAGTTTTTCTGAGAAGATCTGGACACCATCTCGTAACGTGACCACCGTGAAACGTTAGAGGAGGAGGAGACGCCTGACGGATCTGGGCTGCCCGAGAAACGCGTCACACGCGCCTACACGCGGCTTGGCAGTTTCGCGCGTGGCCTCACTCGCTGATAGTCTCAGCGCAGGGCGTGTGCGGTGGAGTCGCGGCACGCACTTCCACGCACGCCCGCTGTGCAAAGGGTGGTTCTTCCCGGCCTGCTTGATTTGGTGGACGCGACCTACTACCCTTCAAATTAGAAATACGTTAGGTTTTTTAGATTTGACTATTTGGTTTTGGGCCTTTATGCCTTTGTAAACTAAATAATTGGGCCCAAGAACCCAGGATATTTTAGGCCCAATTTTTAATTTTAGAAACCATGGATTAGGTTATTTAATTAATGCTTGTGAATGGTTTGCATTATATGCTTATAACATGTTTTATGTGATAACATGCCATAGAATAGGTGGTGCCATATAAATTTGCATCATGATATTACATGTGCATAATAATTATTATGATTCTATTATCTAGTTTAATAATTATTATGGAAAAATTATTTTATTTTTTTGAAATAATTTTAGAAAATCCCTATTATTTAAAAATATTGAATGGCGAAGGTTTTAATTAATCTAATTAATTTTAAACCTATACTCTGTATCAGGTCTAATAATAAAATGATTCATGTGATCCCCCCAACCTGATAAACATGGTTGGATTTTATTGGATTAGACTCAAATTAAGTTTCAAAATTTTAATAAGATTGATCGCCCAACGCCTAAGAATCTTGGATATTAAAGATAATTTTGAAATTAAAACAATGGTTAAAAAACATTCAAACTTAATTTAATTATTACCTCCCAACGAGGCTAAGTATTATTTTTATTAAGTGCCCAAAGTTTTGAAACAATTAGAGTGAAATGATTATGTATTATCTAGGAAAGTTCTGCCTAAGAAGGTGGATTTAAGTAGTCCGCCTGGTGACTCCCCATCTTTCCCCGGGAACCAACTTAGTAGGATACTAACTATTTCATGATCAAATTGTATTTGTTGGTAAACATCTGCCCAACGTGAAGTGTTTATAATGGAAACTGTAAGAATTGTTTACAATGTTTAAAATAGTTTTCGGATTAACTAAATTTTAAGATTATGTTTATCAAGATATTACGCTTTAATACTAGTGTGTATTTTTTAAAATGGCATCATTTAACCCACTTGTACGATTTTGAGCCAAAGCCTATGGATGGAAATAATTATAGTGAATGGAAACCAACTTGTACATTGTTCTCGATTTGAAAAACTCAAGTTTGTCCTAACTACACCAAAGCCCAATGAGCTCAAGAAGAAATGCATCTCACCAAGTCGAAAAGACTATGAGAATCGACAAGGCAAATATATCTCGCTATTCTTCGCCAAAGGTTGCTAGTCATTTAAAGACAGGACTCCACCCGAGGCGGAAAATATTCAGATTTGCAGGATACATACCAGACAGCGTGAGAAGCGCGAGGCAGAATGAATAATCTTGAACATCGGTGAGGGATCATCATCAAAACATCATCCCATCGTCGGCGTTAGATGAAGATTTGGTTAAAGGTCCCAAATTGACTCATATTTGAATCCCTACCGATCGCTTTACTCGCTTTAAAGTTAATTATAATATGAACAAGATGGATCTAACTCCTGCCGTAGTCGATGCATGAATCCAGCGCCGAAAGGGCTTTCTGAAAGTCGTGCCAGTTCATAGGATCGAGGGTTCTACTCTTCAGCCCAGCGGAAACCTGGCAGCGGAAACACAAGAATAGCGTGAAGGGTCAGTACCGCCATCAAACCACCGCTTATGAAGAAGCCGAAGGCAAGTGCTTCGCGCGATTAAGGGTCAATGGAAGCTGCACTGCTCTCGCATTGCCAAAAAGCAAGGTATGGGTAATTTAATGTGGTTGAAGCTTGTTTATGGAGAATTATAATGATAAATGGATCATTGATTCAGAGCTACTAACCATGTCTCATACTTTTTGCAAAGGGTTCGCATAAAACTAGCTTCGTCGATGTGAATGTGAGGTTTTCGAGGCTTGGAAATGAGAACATGTCTCCATTAAAGCATTAGGACAGAATTATTTTTCAATAATGATAGGACTTATGTTTAGTAGATCGCTTATATGTACTGATTTTAAAAGGAATTTAATTCGTTAGCTGTTTATTTTGAACAAGGGGTTTAACAAGGAATTTAATTCCTTTATTACAATAAGAAGTTCAACTTCAGCTTATTTGTACCTCGGTGATTTGATAGGATGGTCTTTATTATTTAAAGTCCTATGTCCTATGATGTTTTAATTACCGGGAATTGTTGATAAGCATGATCACCTAGCCAAGAAAAGGAAAGTTTCAAATGAAACGCACTCGCATTCGCGATTAGGTCATATTAATCCTAATAGGATTCATGGTTTGGTAAAAGTGGGATCTTAACTTCCTAGACTTTGAACCTATACAAGATGTGAATCTTTGCTTTGAAGGTAAATGACCAAAAGGCCCTTTAATGCCAAAGGATATCGCGCACCAAACCGGGCCGGAATTGGTGCATATCGATGTGTGCGACCAATAAATGCGTCCAAGCCAGAGTGAGGGTATGAGTATTTTGTCACCTGGCGCATGACTACTCAAGATATGGATATATTTACTCTAATGCGCCCAAAAGTCTCGAAACTTTCACTAAATTTCGAGAGTATAAGGCCGAGGCGTAGTGCCAATTAGACTCCATATCAAAGAGCCTTTGGCCTCGACTGAAAGTGTGAATACCTATCTCGAGAGTTTAAGTTCTACTGACTCAAGAGGGGATAGTTTCACAACTATCAGCACTGAACACCCTGCAGCAAATGGAGTTGCGTAAAGAAGAAATAGAACCTTCAGATATGGTGAGGTCAATGCTTAGTTATTCATCTCTACCTATATCGCTTGGCGATGGCGCCAGAAACCGTAATGTGGCCTTCCGAATTTAGTTCCTTCTAAAACTGGGCTCCTAAGACAATCTACGACTGTGGAAAGGGCGCTAAGCCTAGTTTAAGCCATATCCGAATATGGGTGCTCCCATGTCTTAAGAAAGGATCCAAATAAGTTGAATCGCAGATGGTGGCTCAGATGTTTGTCACAATTTAAAGGAAACGAGAGGTGGACTATTTTATAGTCCTTCTGATAAAAAGGTTATTGTGAGTACTCACGCAACTTTTTCGAGGAAGACTATATAAGCAATTTCAAACCCAAGAGTAAAATAATTCGAGGAGCCTGACCACCTCAAGAACAACCGAATCCACTGTCTTACTCTAATACACTCAATTCCTATGCATGTTCAAAGAGGGGAAAATGTAATCGAGCAGGAACACAGGTGGAACCAAGGGAACAAGATCCACACATGTGGAACTATAAACTGTAAGAGCCAAGACAAGAGGAACTAGTACCTTTACATGCTCGTAACAATGCGCCTACAACCGTTGAGCCACAAGAGGATAGAGTAAGGCTAAGCCCGCGAGATATGTTCATAAAGTAGTCTTACCAAGTTATTGCTATCGATAAGTGGAAGATGATCCCATCAATTGGCAAAGAAGCATCGAAGATGTGGATGGCAGATGCAAAGCCATGGACCGTGAAATGGAATCTATGTATTCCACTGGGCCCGGGTCTTTGTAGAGGCACCCAAAGGTAAAAACCAATAAGGTAAGGATTTACAAGAGAAAAAGAGGATCGATGGGAAGGTGGAACCTTCAGCCAGGATTGGTGGCAAAAGGCTAGTACCCTAAAAAGAGGGATAGATTACGAAGAAACCTTTTCGCCAAGAGCCATGCTTAAATCTATCCTGGATTCTTTTTAAACAGAATGCTAGTCTCGACACGAGATTTGCGTATGGATGTCAAAACAATTCTTTTTAAATGGCAATTTAAATGAGGACATTCACATGCAAAGCAACCGTATGGGTTCAAAGCTAAAGGCAAAGAACACATGGTATGCAAGTTGCAAAGGTCCATTTATGGACTTAAGCAAGCATCCAGATCATGGAACATCAGGTTTGATCAGGCCATTACTTCTTTTGGTTTTGAGAAAAGCCCTGATGAACCTTGTGTTTACAAAAGAATCCAAGCACATAAGGTAGTTTTTCTAGTCCTTTACGAGATGACATATTGTTGAATTTTAAACGACAAACAAGTGTTGTCGTGTGTAAAAGATCGTTGCATAAACAAGCTTGATATGAAAGCATCGAGAAGCCAACTATATTCTTGAATCAAACTTATACGAGACCTAAGAATATTGTCGCACTATCTCAAGCCCCTTTATATTGATAAAATTCTGTCGTCAATAATGGAAAATTCCAAAAGGATCCTTACCCTTGTGACATGGAATTCATCTTTCTAAGGAAAGAATTCTACCAAAACTCTGAGCAAGAAGAACGATGAGTAGGATACCTTATGCCTCTACCGTAGGTAGTCTCATGTATGCCATGTTATACCAGCCAGAGACCGTTATGCTGGAGTTGTGCTTCTGCATCAATCCATCCCGGTGAAGAACACTGATTGCAGTAGCATATACTTAAAGTATCTAAGGAGAACAAGAGATTATATGCAGTATATCTAGTGGGAGCTTGTGTTCACTTGGTTTCACAGACTCAGACTTCCAAGGGGATATTGACTCAAGGAAATCTACCTCTGGTTATGTGTTTACACTATATGGTGGAGCTGTCTGTTGGAGGAGTATTAAACAGACGGTGTAAAGCAGATTCCGCACCTCACGTAAGCCGAATATGTTGTCAGCTCGAGGCAAAATGCAAGGAAGCCAGGTGGCTAAAGAAGTTCATTATAATTCGTGTGATACCCAGCGCGTGTCGGCCCATTACTCTTTATCGTGACAACAAGGGCCGTAGCACATTCCAAAGAACCAAGGTATCACAAGAAACAAAACACATCGAGAGGAAGCACCACTTGATCCGAGACATCATCGAGCCGAGGAGACATACTTGCTACTCAAAATAGCTTATAAAACCTAGCGGACTCCATTCACAAAGGCTCACCCGTCGCTTCAAAGACATGTAGATTCTATGGGTGTTAGGAGATTACCAGACTTATTTAGGACTAGTGGGAGTTTTTTTATTTGAGCTTTTGTAGCAAGACAAATAAAATTATCAGATTTTTCTCTCGTGGTTAATAAAATTTCAATGAGGTATTAATTTCACCTTGTGCACACTAGTATTTTTCGTATTAAGGTCCGTGACACTATGCAAGATATGGTCATATGGATACGTCCATGGAAGACATGATCATAAGTTCTCATAATTAATGAATAAGATCACGCTTATTGAATAAAGTTGGACGCTTTATTTAGATCGCAATATGTTTTATAAATAATCTGGTCGGTTATGTAAAATATTGGTGCAGATTATGTTTGCATCGATAGATCAAAGAAAGATTTGATTAGTTAAATTTCGTGGAAAGGAATTAAATCTCATGATATTTGATTATTATTTTTCTCTAATCCCGAGTTTATTTTAAATAGGTAATTGAATACCATCGCCCTTGAATCTGTCAATATGTGAGGCCTATTTGACGGCCAATACCTAGATGATTCGGGGAACGTGATTATTTAATTACCGCATTTATGAAATAAAAATGGAAATTGTATGAAATATCCTCTGATATGTTTCGGTACTTGGATGTAATGAAGTCACTGGCCACTGCATTTGATCCATTAGAGAAACTGTTAAATCAAGAGATTAAAATAATTAATTGATGACAGAAAATATAATCAATTAATTATCGATATTTTACAATGGAGGAAATTAATATATATATCAATATTATTAATTTTGGAGTTCAACTCTGGGCCTTTAGTGTGGAGTGGCACTGACAGGGATAATTCGCTTTTCACCTATAAAGGAGCCTTAATTAATAATAGCCGTTGATCCCCTGTGCTAGCTCAGGAAAGCGCTGGTACTATATCAAGAATAATCATAGAACACAAAAGTCGAAGTTACATGGTTTCGGGGCTTATGCTCAAGTTTGTACTCAAGAGCAAGTGGGAGATTGTTAGCACTATGTTCGGGTCCCACTTGTATTCTCAAATATATGTAAGTAATTATAAATTTTATAATAAATATAATTATTATGTTGAACGGTTTTTTATAATAAATATAATTTATTATATGAATCTAAGTATTTATACAAATATAATTCTCATTATATGAACAGCTTATTCCTTGATGTAATGGGGTTTTAAGTGTTTTCTTGAGTTTTTATACATTTTTGAGAATACTGCACGTTATAAAAGAAAGAATTTTTCTATTCTTTGGTTTTTCTCTGGCGTTCTAAGATTCGGGCTTCTACGTCTCGATCTATCAGGCTCATACACATCCATACCACCCCTGAGAGATGATCCTGAAGATCTGGACAAGTGATTGGCCGACCGTAGACTGGACGGTGTGATCGTTGGTCATGGTCATTGGCCAGATCCACGTGTAGATTATTTGTCAGACATCTAGCCTTAGTCGACGATCTCGCAAATCTACAGGTAATTTACTTGAATTTTGATACAATAGATATTTAATCATATCATAGATCCACGCTCACGTTGTTTTTCCTTCATACCGACTCAACACCCATTTAAAAAGGAATTTAAATTTAAATTCCTCGCTTCACAATACACATACATTGGTTGCTAGTTCTTCAAATAAAATGTTGCTCGTGATTTCGCTTCCTTGTTATTTGTTATGAACTGTGTAACCAAGTCGTTTTCAAATCTTTTTCTCTGTCATGTACTTCCCAATTCCATGAGAATAGAAAACAAAATCCAAAAAATAGCTTGTTTTAGATAGGAAGACTGGAATTGATACCATGCCATTATGTTCGAGAGAAATGATGTCTATTTAATTTAATTTAATTAGCCTAGAGCTAATTATAGACAATGGAGGGAAAATGAATGGATTTTGAAGTTCACTCAATGGCACAAGATGTTGCTTTTGAAAAGGTAACTTGTAAGTGAAGAGAGAAAGTAGCATTTCAAATTGGATGGATTTGGAAGTTCACTAATGGATTTGATGTTGTTTTTGAAGACTCCAAGAGAGAAAGTATTGAGACGAAGTAGAATCGACCATTTCACCGCTGAAATTCTGTGAAATGCAAGGCTTGGCTAAATAAATATTGAAGTGATGTGTTTTTCCTTTCTTTTTCTTCCATAATATTTGTTCTTCTTTCCCAACCAATCCAAACCAATCAAAGGCAAACCCTGAACATGTCCGTCCCCATCAATGCAGTACCGAGAAGAAAGAAGTCGTGCAGCTCTCTGTCTCGACTACTAAACAAAGGTACAAAATCTGTTTCCTTTCGCTTCCCCTCTTGTTTCAAAGAAAAGTTTGGGCCAGTTTTTCAAAGCTTGTTTTTAAGATTGAGGAAAACAAAGCTTTGCCTCGAATCCCGATCATCCGAGATTTAAAAAATTCCAAATGGGGCTTTTAAACTTGTTTATAAGATTGAGAAAAAAAAAAAAAAACTTTATCCTATCAACTGAGAGTCAAATCCAACACCAAAATTATCAGGATTAAAAAAAAAAAAAAGCTTTGTCCTAATCAACTGAGATTCAAATCCTACACCAAAATTATTATGGCTCGTTATAGCTTCGCTAGTTCGAGTTCTCTAAAATTAAAACGATTTTTTCAAGAATTGCATCGCGGGAGGATGAGGATTGGCCAAGTTCATCTGGTAGAGCCAGCGCTATAGAGATCTATCTTCAAGATGCCATTAATGAAGATGGTTCTCCGTCGACGGAGATGGTTCTCCGTCGATTCCAAGTCTTTCGAGATCAAGGTAGAGGGGGACGGTAGAAAGGAGTAGGTGATAATAACATAAAGAAGAAGGGGTCGGAGCTATTGGATTCGTTTTAAAGAAGAAGGGATTCGAACCCTAATCAAGGCGGTCGAGTCCTTTATAAGGGAGGTAGGAAAGTTTAGCGAAGGTGTGGAATGGTGGGAGAATGGAAGGAGGTACAGTCTGGAATTAAAGGAAATGTTGTCGGACGATGAGGCAAAGGTTCTATTACCGATGAAGATGGTAAAAGACATCGCCTGCTCTTTCCTGAAGGAGACGGTATGGTAAACGGATGGACTTTGTTAGAGGCATTGCAAGATATGGGATTCAAGGTAAGCAGTGGAGAAAAAAGAAAGCCAACAACCCTAACCCCGTTTATTTATTTATTTTTTTTTTTAGCTAACCCTAACCCTTGTGGACTGCTTCTCGGGTTGTCTTGTGTCTCGCCTGCTTCGCGGTAGGAGAACATGTTCCAAGGTAAGAAATTCAAGGCGGCTGATCAAAGTCGGGTTGTTCTTACAAGAGTCCAATTCTGAATTGAATATTAGTGTTGATCAAATGGAACACCTAGAGGGAGAGCAACACCGTTTACATCTAAACTGAGAGAAAACCTAATGCATATAGGTCCATTATGACTATAGAAACCCTCCATGGGTGAGTGCACTTCCCTACATGGTTCCTCCAGCCTACACCCATATGGCAAAGATTTACAACCCTAGTCGGGGAACCACCCAAATTCCTACGAAATCAGCATCACCACAAGATACACCTCTCGCTTCCTCCATTATGTTTCAACTTTACCATCACAACCACCACAATTATCCTCTGGGCCTGAGCAAGCAATATCAATCCCTGGAGTACACCAGGATACTTTTATAGAGGAGCATAAAGTGCTGAATGTCCAAAGCACAAAAAAATTGATACAATGGAGAGCAAAATCGACACAAATGGAGAGCTCGTGACAAGAGAATTGGATGGACTTCAAAGAGAAATTGATCGGAAATTTGACAACCCGTTAAATCAATTTCAAGGGCTCACAAATCATCGCATCATCAAGAGGAAGAGAACTGAGGAAGAGTGCCCGATTGACACTATTTTCGGGGTGAACAGGTGCTCAACTGGGCGCCTGAAGAGGAATTGAAAGGAGGAACCTAAAGCTCTCGAGGAACCGCAAGATGCCCCATAATTATGTGTTGTCTGGAAGCCATGGAGGAGAAAAAGAAGCAATCCTCCCTTGATTGGGCTGAGGAAGGTAGTGGAAAGCAGCTGTGGAAGAGCCCAAAAGCCCACTGCCCAAGCCACCAATAGCCCACCGCCTGTCCCGACTCAAAGGCACATCCTACCTTCACTGGGCAAAGACATTAACACCGAAACACTCCATCGCTAAGGCCATCCCATCTACACTGCCTGTGCTGCAAAACTTTAGGAAGTTAGTGGCCTATGTTCGAACTTTTGCCACTACATCAAAGACATTGGCAAAACAAGCCATACCTATGACACAAATGGGATGGCCTGGGTGCTAGTTCGATTTGGAGCACCTCGGACTCTCGCATTTCTATTAGGGTCTCCACTAGCTTCAAATGAATTCTCCAAAGGCTTGAGAAACCGGTTTTTTGGGAAGGTCCGCCCCCCACTTTTTGTTTTGATTTTCCTGCTTTTGCTTTATTTTATTTTTATTTTATTTTATTTTATTTTATCATTTAGTTTTTTCTACATTTCCCAATTTTAATTTAATCTTTGTTTTTAGCTTATTTTTCATTTTTCTGTAATTTTTCTAATTTTTTCTGTGTTTATTTTTGCAGATATGTGCTTAATTTTTTAAGAAGGAGAGATGCAGGAGCCAAGAGCAAAATGCATAAATTTTCGCACTCGCAAATCTTTAGAAATTTCAAGAAGACAAGAAAATTTTAGCAACTGCAAGAAATTTCGTAATCAGGCAAAATTTCGCAATCGCACCATAGCAAAGGCACGGCCAACCAACAAAAGAAGACAAAATAGTAATGTTGTTTCCAAAAAAAAAAAAATTTATTATATATATATATCTTAAAAAAAATTTGTCTCTCTTAAAAAAAAATTCAAGATTGTTGCGACTTTTCAGAACCCCCTCCACTTTCACACTACTGTTTTGGCCATAACTTTTCATTTGAACGTGATCTTGGTACCGTTGGAAAGCTTAGAGAGCGTAGAATCTAAATCTAGTCATAGAAAACTTTTGCAATTTTGATAAAGGCGTAATTTTCAAAATGCTCCAACTGGTCACTTTTTCCTCTCTTTTCTTCCAACTTGTCTATCGCAGCTTCCAAATGGAGTGGGCAAGGTCCGTGGAAAGCTAATAAGCTCCTATCCAACAACTGCACACATTTCATCAATGAGGTATCACTTCTCCCCTTTAAATTTCCACTCCATAGCCACATTGAGGACAATGTTGAATTATTGTAGGTGGAGAGTTAAGAAAGGAAGGTGATTTATTTTTGATAAGTCTTTTTGTTTATTGAACACTTGCTAGTTAGTTTGTTTTTTTACAATATAGTTCATGTTTTTAGTTTCTAGTTCAATCCTGGGCTTCGATTTTCAGAATTTTTTTTTTTGCTGTGTTTCAATAGTTTACAAAGATGAGAAATTGAAATTTGTTCCAATGATTGTTGATAAAGAATGGTATGTTTAGTTGAGTCACAACATGTTGTACCTCTGAGATGCCCAACATTTTTTCTTCCACATTGAACTAACTAACACTATGCACATTAGATTTCATTTATTAAAGCAAAAACTGCTTTGCTCTCCTAAGCCCCGTAAAGTCCGGGCTTTAGTACTTTTAATCACCTTACAGCTTAGACTTCGAATAAAAAGACCAATGAGTCTTTCAAAAAAAAGGAAAAAGAGAAGGAAAGAAAATTGTAACGCCGTTTCTTGAGCACCCGAAAGACCTGGCCCGAGGGGTATATGGCAAAGTCTTTGTGCCCAAGGTTCTAAACCAACTAGCTTGGGAGTCACCGCCTTTATGTTCGCTTACATGGGTGAATGGGGTGAGGTTTAATGGTCAGAAATGGAGTCTCAAAATAACACCAAGTCCCCGTGAAACCTCGAAGAGCTAGTAGCTCGAAAGATCCTTAAGTACCTGTGCCTGAGCCTTAATTGCTGGGAGCTACTTCCCAGATCCCCGCTACATGGACTTCGTGAGGCCGATTCTCTGGGCCACTGCACTCCCTACAACACAAAAAGAGCCGTGAACAAGAGGGTCCTGATCTATTTAGTTGGCGAGTGTCCTAGGAAGGCGTAGCTTTCTGGTCGGGGGAGAGTGCGCTTGGCAATTTATTGTTGAGAACTGATCAACAAACACTTAGGGTTTTAGTAGAAGTCTCTAAAGGATCACCAAGAGGGAGGCCTTTGATACTCAATTTTCGTATGGCATTCATTCCCCAGAGATAGTCGGCTGGGCAAGGGCTCTTGATTCTCGATCGAGGGTTAGGCATTACTTCATTAACAACCTTTTGAAAGATCATTTTGTGAACATAATTTTGATTTTGTTTATTTTTTTTATTATTGCTCTTTATTTCTTTCATTGCTAAGGGACTAGCAATCAGAGGTTCAAAAGATACGTCAAAAGTGCTATTTAACCCCGTTATTGCGTTTTGAGCACTTTTTTGCGGTACTAATCGTAATTAACCCACTTGCAATACATTAAGGTCCTCGCTATTATACCATCAGATTTTGTGGCTAATTTTGTAGTTTTTGCAAGCTAATTATGCCAAAATTGTTGAGTCGATCCAAGCACGAAGAATTGAAGTCGAACTCAAAGCTGTAGGTCAGAAACCAGAAGAAAAGAGAAGCAAAAACCAGAATAAGAGAAGAAGCATAAAGCAGGGCTACAAAATTTTCGCAACCTGCGAATTTTTGCAAAGGCAAAATCTTGCCTCCCGCCCCACTATTCACCTTCACTGCAGACCGTTCACTTTCCCGCGCCTTACCTTTTGGCTCGCTTGTCACTTTGGCTTGCTTCCCATTTTACCCCCTCTTATGTAATAGTGATATCTGGTGTAATTTTGGTAATTTTTCTTGTCTTGGTGGCTATATGTTTACTTTGTACACACTTAAAGGAGACTTTGTCTAGCAATAAATTCTGCATACAAGAAGCCGCTTTTTCCACCATTTATTTTCCCTATCTTTCATTTTCATTTTCATTCCAAACACCCTTAGATGACAACTCAAGAGATGGTTGGCTAAAACCCTCTATATCCTTGAAGAGGAGGGTCAAGTGTGCTTTGAATCGAGGTAAAATTTCAGTGTTCTCGTTTTAATCAAAGTGGGCTATTAGTATTTATGTTTCTATCTTCAATCTTAGGTTTAAACCCTCTGAGATGCCTTTGATCGAATCATTCGCAATCTTTTGGGGTTCCTGGATGCTTATTAATAGAT
This sequence comes from Tetrastigma voinierianum, assembly GCA_016808115.1. Lineage (NCBI taxonomy): Eukaryota > Viridiplantae > Streptophyta > Magnoliopsida > Vitales > Vitaceae > Tetrastigma > Tetrastigma voinierianum. The sequence goes on along the minus strand of JAEQBH010003679.1, from coordinate 106,523 downwards.
CTACCCAGATTCAAAGCTACTTGTCTTCTATAAGTCACTATAAGGTAGATCAGGGGACATGTTTTCACTATCCGGGAGCATTTATGCTCAATAAATGCTTTGTTTCAAAAGGAAAATTGTTAGGGTTCAAATTTTAAAAGCCAAATGAAGATCCCGTTCGAGAAATAACTATAGGTCATTCTCCCCAACGTGAGGAAAAGGACCCGAGAACCTCTCATTTACCTTAGGACCTCAACTTAGTGTGCTCGGCTTCCAAGGAGTTCTTTTTTTTCTTCATTTTATTTTTAGCCTGCAAACCACCATACACTATTGTTTTTATCAAACCCAAAAATCCAAACTGAAATTCACCTTTTTGAGCTCACTGTAAATCATTTGTGCGAAGAAAACCCATCCCTGAGTTCGACCCTAGAGCCACTATACTGCAAAGAGCTAGGCTAAGCAACAAAGAAGGTCAAAGGCAATTTTGTTGGTTCAGGTTATCTAGCTACATGTTTACGCAAGGACCAAGTAAGTTAGAGAAGAAGCCGCAAAGTTTCTTGATATCTCAAGAAACTATCAATATCCCCTTTATGGATGCATTGAGAACATGCCAAGTTACGGAAGTTCAAGAAAAATTCTGGCAAGTAAGAAGAAGTTCGAGGAATATAACTATCACCTAATTGATAATGCAAACAGAATCTTGTAAAAAGAAGCTCCCCAAAACTTCAAGATCCGGTAGCTTTGCTATACCATTCTCTAGGAAACTGGCATCTGCAAAGCCTCAGGATTCTTAGAACAAGCACAACTTGATGCCGCTCTCAATGTTTAAAATGTTATGTCGGGGAACTAAAATCGACTACAATCGGCTCAGAATCGTCGATAGGTCCTAACAACACCCTGGTATAACTTGAAAATGTCCTAGTAAAAGGGTAACTATTTCCAGACTTCGCCACCTCGATACGGGAAGAAGATGACACGCTCCCATCATATTCTGTAGACCCTTCTAGCCACAAGAAAGGCTCAAATCAATGTGCAAGAAGGTGAGGTTAAATTGAGAGTCCAAGGAGATGAGGTCGCTTTCCATGTATTCCAGCCTATGAAGCATCCAGATGATGACCCCAATGAAGATATCTCGGAATTGCACCACAAGGAGATCTTGCGCGCGACCTCGTAAACGCCCGGATGTTTCCATTATCGCACATAAAGACACCTGCAGGGCGGCGCATAGCCAAGATATTTCATCCACCTTGAGTAGTGTTTTTAAGCACTATGGAGATGTGTTAGCATTCCTAGTTTATTCTTAAATCCAACATTGAGATGCAGGGTCGTTGAGCTAACAACATTAAACAAAGCGCTACTTGGGAGGCAACCCAAGCCTTTTGATGTTTTCTTTCCGTAGTGCAGTTTTGAGTGTTTTTGGTTTTTGCATGTTTTTCTGTTTTCTTCTTAAAAACACATTTTTCCTAAGCACATATAGCCTATTTAGAAAATGTTTGTTTATTTGTTTACAGGATCCGAGATAGAAGCGTGAATGTAGAGCAGTTCGAGAAACTCATTCTAGGAGTACAAAGGGGTTGGAGCTTCATTCAGGGAGTTTTCTCATACTTAAAAAATTTTGTAAAAAAAAATTAAAAAAAAAATATATTGAAATTGACCCTCTCTGTAAAATCGCAACCTTGAAAGAATTCGAAAACACAAGCCTCTATCACGTCGAGACGTTGGGTCTCACCGTGGACGCTGGCGCACTACATTTTGGGGCCCTTTATAACGCCGCTGGTATCACCTGAAGTCGCGACATCGATTTCAACATGCTCGAACGCCACGACGCCGCTTTCTAAGTGACTTCAGAACGCCGCTACCGCTGAAAATTTCACCTTCCGGAACATCGCGATGTTGGATCTCAACGTCGCGATGTTGGCAATTTAACTCTCGGGAACATCTCGACGCTGGTCTCGAACGCGTCGCTAATCCCAACGCCGCAACGCTGCCCCGTGTTTATAAACTTGCACGCGATCGCTTTCACTTTCGAACCCCTCGAAAACCTAACTCTTCTCGATTTGCAAATTCATCCATCTCAACATCCTTACAATCTCTTCCTAGTGCATTTCGAGACCTTCAAGATCCTAAGCCTCACCTTTGATCCAAAAATCTAGGGTTCTTCCACCTGCTCACCACTAACTTAGAAAACTCGACCATGGGCCCCTATACTATTGAGTCAAGGTGATTCCTAAAGTTTTTGGGAGACTTTGATCTCAGCTTGAGTTTCAAAGCGTGTGTTTAGCTGGAGCTGAGCTCTTGTAGGACCAACCATTTCGCCAAGGACCAAGCAGGTTCACCATCGCCCACCAAGTGTTCACAAATCACTATGGGAATTCTCGCCATTGTCTAGAGACCAAGGATTGAATCGAGTACATCAGAGTCTAGGTGCTCGCTAGGATTATTCGTGAAGCATAGGCTACCATCCCATCTCAACCACCTAAGTCCTAGCATGTCTTCGAAAAGACAAAAGCTAGCCTCGAAAAGAAGTCGGGCAAGTGAAGAGCCTACTCGTGGTTACGATCGGGAAAAATTTGTCAATGAGAGCGCGGCCGAGAAATTCAACCTCATCTCAAAGAATAGGTCCTTCATCAAGGAGAAGGGGTTTTACTACCCCGATGATTTCTTCCATAAACCATCAAGAAACAATGGATGGTGGGCACTTTGGGTTAAGCTCCGAGCCCACCGCACAAGTGTGGTACGAGAGTTCTATGCCAATCTCGCATCCCACGTACTAAAAAAGGTCCGGGTGTAAGGAGTGTTGGTAGACTTTAGTGCGGAGTCTATCAATCGCTACTATAACCTAGAACTGGTTAACCTTGAGGCCTATGATTAGCTCCATGAGCATCCCAACTATCCCGAGGTCCTTAGGATGTTAATCAACGGGTACGCTTGAGTGGTAACCAACGCTGAAGCGGCATCGTCAAGGCACTTCAAGGCCAAACATTCGCCTTACATTCCTATATGGTATCACTTCATCACATCGCGTCTCATCCCAACAACTAATGTGTGTGAAGTGATGTGGCCAAGAGGTTCTTACTCAATTATGCCATTGTCCAGGATTATTTCATTTGATACCCGCAGTTATAAAGGATGCAATCCTCTATAACAAAGATGCGAAGATGAACCTAGGGCACCCTTCCCTATCTACGGCCTATGCAAGCAAGTCGAGGTGCCCTTAGAGGATAATGAGTCTTGGATACACCCGATCAAGGCGATCATGGTTAACAAAGAAAAACCGAGTGTACCAAGGCCGAGGAGGGTATATGGACTCTGCAATGGTCCCTTCGATGAGGATGAGCTTAGAGAGCACTGTGCTAGACTGGGGATCTCAAGAGAGTGCCTAGGAAAGGCCTGGCCGGGCCTCCAACCGACCCCTACCACCACAGCCATCTCAGGAGGAGGACTCGGTCAATCCTTCCCCTACACTAGAGAACCAGGTGCAAGACCTCACTGCTCGATTTGATGTGTACTGGGATGAGACCCAAGAGCACCAGGTCACCATAAGCCAAGACATGGATGCACTCAGGGCCGACATGCGCACCGTCATGAGCAACCAGGCAACCATCCTCCGCAACCAGCAGTCCATCCAGGAGCAGCTTGCCTAGCTCCTCGCCTTCCACATGCCACCATCACCATCGTAGTGATCCCTTGGATCAACAGGGGAGTTTCCGACACCCTTCTTCTATTTTCTTAACACTAAGGACATTGTCCATTTTTATTTAAAAGCGTGGACGGTCAGAATCATGTGCTCTAGGATATGTTTTCCTGTTTTGTTTATGTTCATGTTCTTGTTTGTATTTTTAAGGCTAAGCCTTTTCGGGTTTACGGTGTTAGGATGTCTCGCTTTATTTCCCGTTTTAGGGTCAGGTTAGTAGTATGTGCGGAGCGATGTCATGATCGCTTAATCAAGGATCCTTTAGACCTCTTCAAATCTTTTCGAAAAAAAAACACAGTGCAAGTCACAAGAAAGGATCCGGGTTGTTAGATTTAGAATTGCATGTTGGGATAGGTAGGGGTGACATAAAGGAGTCACCTCTCGTGTTCAAAACCACCCCAATTGGGCCTACCACACCCACACATATGTGATCTTCAGGGTATGCCTAGGCCCCGGACTGGACTTACTAACGTTCAACGAACCTTGGGGGTTTCTAAACACCTAAGTGATGGGACACCTTAGAAAAAGAGGATTGTCATCAAGCCCCAGCTAAAAAAAAAAAAGAATAAAAAAGAAAGTGTGAATAGAATAAGTGGGATCTTCTAGTCCGAATCCCGCATAGTTCGAGGGGCTTTTTTAAAACTCTAATGCCTCGAGCCAACCGGGTCGAGGGCCATCGGGATTTCACCGCCGTTACATGGAAATCGCAGGATGGAAGTTTCCCACAGCCTAGGGCCCTTAGGTTTGGTTGAGTGTTCGGGATGAAGTTCGAGGGGAATCAATGCCCGTGCCCTTAACTAACCGGGTGGAGTCACCAACAAATCCCCTCACATCGAAATACCAACTAAAACCCACAGTACTAGTATTTCTTTCATGAGTAGGTAGGTTAGTTTGAATAAAAAGGGTGTGTTCTTATCCTTTAGTAGTTAGACTCTTCCAAATCGGCAAGTTGAGTTCAAGTTTGGGGTATCGGAACCAAGTTATATGCTAGAGATCATGCATCAAATGCACATAGACTTCTTGGGAAAGGCCATTGAAAATCCACGTGGTTGAATCACTTGTCAACCAAACTGTGTTCAACTGAATTCTTTCGAAAGTCGAACAACCTTAAGGATCCTCTGAACTTAGAGACAAAGGGCTAGATTTGTGAGTTCGGTTTATTTTGATCATTCCTTTTGGCAACATGTGCATCACATTCGTGTCGTTGAGTTTTAGTATGTTATTTTCATGTGTGTGTGGTTTAGAGTCCGTTTCTTGCTTGGGGACAAGTAAGAAGCTAAGTTTGGGGGTGTGATGAGTGTCCAAAACACACATGTCATACCCGTGTCTTTACTTCATTTCAGTTCTATTTTATATCTTAATAAGTGCATTATTGCCCTATATCTGATTTTGGGTCTTTGGTGCATTAAGTGAATATGGTGGTTTTCGGAAGCTTTGTGGAGATATGAAGAAGAAGAAGTGAAGACCCAGCACCAACATCGCAACTTTCCAGCGTTGCGATGTTGCAACGTCGCGACGTTTGGTCAACAAAAGTCAAAGCCAAAGAGCAACTCAACGTCGCGACGTTTCCACGATTCCTGCATCATAATTATAAAAAGCATGGGAGACCCAAGTTTCAGGGGATCGAGTGACATACGGACGAGGAGCGGAACATGAAGCAGGAGCAACCCGAGAGATCGTGAAAACTTATGTCTTTGTATTTCTCTTCTCAAACTATCAATGATTTATAGAACTATGCTTGTAATAACTTCCATTATGTTCTAGATTTATTTTAGAGTTCTCACTAACCCGTTATAGTTGTAATGGATTGTAGTTTAATTCTATTTCGCTCGGGCTTTATTCATGAGTTATATCGAATTGCTCTATTTTTGTGATTTATTTTCATGGTAATGTCTGGCCAACATTGACATGATCTTGCTGGGTATCCGAGATTGAGAGATAAGGACTCCTAACGATCTGAGTAGATCAACACTTGGTCAATCGGCGAATAAAGATATCCCAGTTCTGAGTGTGGTGACTAGGGTTTGAGCATTTAAGCATTTCAGAGTCCAGGGTAGGGGCAGAGATGCGCCCAACCCTACTGGTGAGATAGGCGGATATACCTCAAGAGGGGATATCTCGTAGGCACGACCACCTCGTCAACGAGAATTCATTAATAGACTAAATAATAATTCCTCTAGGTAATAATCCATCAAATGTGGCAGGGGGAGGCAAAACCCTAGTTTTCACAAAAAGTAATTTTACAAGTCATTTAGATTTAGTTTTAGTTCTCTACATTAATTGGAAATTCATTACAAGTTTAAGTGTAGATAATATCGTAGAGCCAATTCCAGTAGTCAATACACTTCTCCTTGTGGATCGATATCCGTACTTAGGTACACTGTATTACTTGATACGACGCATGCACTTGCACACATAGGCGCTTTACCCATTTTATACAAATTACACATCATGTTTTTGCGCTATCAAGTTTTTGAATGGTTGTAGGAAGATTATTAGGGTTTGATGGATTTTAAAATGTTTAATTAGCGGTGCCTTTACTGCTGTTGGTAAAGACTGTAACATTTAGCACACTGCTACAAAATGGGGAAACTCTCTTTTGAACATATTAATCACACTGACTACAAAATCATTCGATGGTTCATTATTCCATTATCGGCGTATTTGCATCGCTTCCTACCAAAACACAATGCATTAAAATGGACGCTTGAATACACACTAATTCACATACCAATCTTATACTCTATTATCAGCTCATACTAATGCAAAATTTTGCAATGTAATGAATAAATTTTATACTCATTTTATTCTCTCATGTTTTTTGTGTGTTCTTGTGTTGTTTTACATAAGTGCGTTTTAATGCTCTAGATGTTCATCTTTATGATTAGGTCAACTAATGAATGCATATGAGCAGAATCAGAGCAAAAATGAAGCGAAAAAAGTCCAAAAATCAGCAAACCCCGCTACAAAATACAACAACAACTATTGTATTTCGATCTTTTCAGTTTTAAGATGATAAAAAAAAGTCTTCTCTTTTTCTATGGATAGATTCTACACTTTATAAGCTTTCCAAAGCCCTTGTTCACTTAATTTTAACTTCAAATGAGTAAGCTATGGCTTTTGGAAGAAAGAAGAAAAGAAGAGTGCCTAAAAGTTTACTAGTACGCATACATTATTGATTCGGTCTTTACCACCCCCCTCTAAAGTGTTATCTCTAGACATATCCATATTCTAGACTCTTTAAGCTTTCCAATGAGACCAAGATTGCTTAATTTGGAGTTCGAACGACAAAGTTATGACATTGGGGAAGTGAAGTGCAAAACAGTGAGGAGCAGTGATGTCGCGACATGTGGGAGTGACGTTGTGATGTGACAAAGAGCTTCTCTAGCAGCTGTAGTGATGTCACAACGTGAGAGAGTGGCGTAGCAACATCAGTGTTCGGTCTTGGGTGCATTTTAGTCCATTTTTGAGCCTAAAATTTCCATTTTTAATGCCTTTAACCCTAGAAACTTGGGGATACCATTTTTGGGGGTTTCTTAGGGTAGAAACACCCTAGGAACCAAGTCTTTTGAAGAGGAAAAACTTGAAGAATAAAGAGCTGGAAGAAGACATTGGGCTTTCACTTCCAATTTTTTTTATTCTCTTCCTCTCTCCATGTTTTTCATTCTTTTGATGGTTGTAATTCCTTTTCTAGATATGTTTTAGTTTACTTTCTTAGGGTTTGGATGTAGCCAAGACTTGAGTGTATGAATTCTCCTAAACACTATTGATTAATGCCTTATATCATATCTATGTTGAGTATTTCATTAAGTTCTTAATGCTTGTGGGTATTTGGTCAATATTTGCATGATTTGTGTTTTGATTCAAGATATGAGAAGTGAGGATTGAATTAGACCATGGATGAAATGTCATCTAATTGTCATGAGATAAAGATATAAATGAGATTAGGTGTGGTATTAGGTTTCTTGAGTGTATTATTGTGTGGTTTTAGAGTTGAGTAGATGCAAAATACCTAAATTTTTAGGTAGTTGTAAGTTATTGAGAGAGATTCACCAGATTTGTAAAATCTCCATCAACATAATGACATAAATATTGATTGACGAGTTAGAGATTCATATAAGATTGTTTAGGTGAAATCTATGCCTTAGGGTTTTGAGCCTTGTTTTATCTTTTGTCTTGAGTTATGGTAGTTTAGGACTTTGCATGTTAATTAGTTAATTTTACTCTTTTCCTGATTTGCAATCATCCAAGTGGAGCATAATCTAAACTAGAATTGATAGTTAATAACCAATCCTCGTGGAACGAGCATCGTATTTCATTATATTTACCTGACAATGACGCGCGGTATCCTGTGCACTTAGCGCAACTGCTATTTTTATACATGTTTCGTGCCTATCAAGTTTTTGGCGTTGTTGTTAGGAATTGTGTCTTTATTAATATTGATTCGAAATAGTTTTACTAAACTTTGAATATAGTTGATGACTCTCGATCTAGCATCATATAATATTTCAAAGTGGAAAAATTTAAACTTTGATCGAGATATTCAAACTTCAAGTGATCCCCGGTTCATCAAAATCGAAAAACTCATTCCATAAAAAGGAAAAAAATCGTTACCTTTGTAGTATCCGACCTCCTTTGGTGTAGGTGATGAATCAATGGCGTAAGACAGCAGCCAAACGTAAGTGGTGCAACACCTCCAATGGTGATCCACACAAAGAAGGTTGAAGAAGACCTCCAAGGGATGGCTTGATTCAAGGTGTTGTTGCTAGCCAAAACCTAGAATCACATAGAGGAAATGTGTGAGACAGAGAGCACTAGAGAGAAACGATTTCTCTGTTGTGAAAAAGGTGTTATGTGACGACTAGGGCCGGAAAGGGACCTTTTATATCAACCCTTAGCCCATCAAAAGGATTCTTCAAGATACCTTACAAAAGAGGGTGGCCGACCATGTGATTCTCGAGCCCATTGTGTGGTTTACTTCCTCGTGGGCTTTGCACTGCATTCGAGCCTAATGATCGACAATAGACTTATCCATATGACCCTAAGATTCACTTAATCCTAAGATTATCCATCCTTAGAGCTTTCTCTTTCCATTTAGATCCAATCCAAACATTTCCTTTCAACTTGGATCCAATCCAAGACCAAATTACTTCTTCTACACTTCTTCTAAGTTTATAACCCATTAAGTTTCCAGTTATGTTGGACACTTGAATCAACCCTTTGATTTGAGCAAGTCATGAGCGGTATCTAGCAACACATCATGACCCTCAATTAACTAGAGAATCAAGGGTTTGACTTCAAACTTTTCCATATGCAATAGATTGTGCAATGCTATCCTTTCACTCCATACTATACCCGATTTGGTTATGAGCATGGATCATGATCCGTCTCCCACGGATGAATCCTAGCCTGGGTGTATTTATTTGGCGTTTATGAGATCCATTATCATAAAGTATGCCACTAAAGACTCTCTTCATGGCATTATCACTCCGTAGATTTCGAGTACCATTCATAAGAGGCCTAGGGTATATCCTCCTCTATCAGGAGTGATGAATCATTTATTGGCTACTCAATTACCTTCGAATACCTCAAGCTATACCCAATCTTCATCCTACAAGCAACCTCTCTTGAGGCAACAAGGATCAAAGTCCAAACAAAGAATCCGTATCCAAGATACCTTTGAGCACCTCAAGTCTAAGGATACTTGCACCATTGTATGATGAGACTATCATTGATGTTTGAATAGATAATCTATATAATTGTCTCATAGCAAGTCTCCAGTGTACTTGGTTACACTTAGCAAGCATCTCTAATAATCACGATGATCACAGCTTATGAGACTAATTACTTGATCAAATTAAGGAGTACAACATGTGCTAGTCTATCCAGATTAACAATGTTTAATCTTGCTGATCCAAAGACTATGGATAATTTAGATACTACATAATTACACATGATAGGAGTCTCATTATCATGATCACCATCATGATTTCCTTTATGCTATGTAATATATCTGTAATACCCCAAAATACACCCTAGTTGTTTTTAAACATAATTAGGGTATATTATAAGTGCATTTAGAAATTTTTCATAATTATTATTTTGATAAGTGAGAAAATTTCGAAACCCGGAAATTTTACAAGAAACAAGGGTAAAAGTGGAATTTGTCAAAACATAATATAAAAGTCATAAGGTAAGAAGATTATGGGCTAAGGTGGAAATAGCATAACTTGTGGTACAAATAGAGGAGATATGAGGACCTAAGTGCAAATAATGTGAAAATTAAATATGGGTAGGATGCGACCAAAATATCTCATTTTGGTCTATGAAGGAGAAATTATACGTGTGAGGTTAAGAAGTTAAGAGAAAGAGGAAGAGGTAGAATAGGCCAAGAAAAGGATTTCTATGGTATGGAATGCTATGATTTTGTATGGAAACTACTTGGGTATGGATTGCTAGGGTTTTCTATGGATTCTTAGGTTCTTGATCTAGTTCCTTGAGCTAGGGTTTGAGGTGTTAAAGAAAGTGAGTATTTGAGCCGGGAGTATGTAATCCACCTCGAGTATGAATTCTTGTTATGATGTAGAGATACATGTTTGGGTGTTAGGAAGTTAACCTAACTTACAAGAGTTTGAGTTAGGGTTTGGTAAGAACCCAAATTAATCTATATGTTTGGTTTTGTTTGGGTTATGAACCATTTTGGAGATGTTTTCTAGAGAGTATATGAGCACTTTGATTTCCGTGGAATTTCGAAAAAAAGGCATGAAATCTCGCTATTTCTGGTAATCCCAAGAAGTCGGCACCGATAAGCATTCAAACAGGGGTGGTACCGACACCACTAGATAGAATCAAAATGGTACCTGCATTCAAGACAAAGTGGTACCCTGCACTAACATGCGCACAGAAGCTGGTACTCCGCATCGATCAAAGTGATACCGTACCAATCCTTACTAAGAAATTCGATTTTGTGTTCGTGCATTGATAAGCCCCAACTTCGTATTATGATAGTATAGGAATCCTAATAAATGACTAGTAGGGTTCAAATAAGAATGAAACTAAGTGAAAAATGTATCGTACCTCGTCACCTCGGCGAGTTCAATGTGGGCAAACTTCATGCTCCTTTGATAAGTTAATAAGTTCCTGAACACATATAATTGTAAGAATGCCTAAGACCAAATATTAAATGACACGACACTTTTGTTACATGGGCAGACACGTCTCTAATCAATGCTTCTAAGACTCCCGCTGGGGCACTACGACACTCGCTACACGCGGCAGCACATCTCCGATCAATGCTTCAAGATCTCCCGCTAAGGCTACTAAGACTTCTATTACACGCGTGGCACATCCCCGATCAATGCTTCGCACTCCCGTTAGTGCTACGAGACTTCCGTTACGTGGACAGCATGGCCCTCCGATCGCGCTCAACACTCTGCTTTGCGCTACGACACCTCGCATCAGACAAAGACTCGAAAGTAACTTATTGTGTCAGAACTCTACCCATTTCTTATTACTGGTCTAAGTAGTCCAACAGTTATATTATAAGAGTTTGAATGACGAATAAGAGTAAAGTAATATACATCGTTTTGCTCTGAAAGTACCTATGGGTACCTCTGTATAAGTATAAGTTTTGTAGTACCTACGGGTACCTCTGTACAAGTGTAAGTCTGTTATAAGTACAAGTAGGTGTATACGTTTATTATATGAATTCATGATAAATTTATGATATTTGCTATCAGATATAAGGCTAATGCGTATATGCTTACTATAAATGAGTAATAATACACGCAGATATATATAAGTCATATTGCTTCACTAAGCATAAAGCTTAAGACGTGGTTTTAATCCATGTAGGTACATGGGAGGCGACACATCCACGATCTTCGTGATATCATTGGCCAAAGACACTATCAGGGGTTCATCACCTATAGGTTTTACGCTCTGATCTTGTAAATGTAAATGTACAGTTTTTGTATATGTATATGTAAATGGGACTCAAGACCGTATGTATGGACACTGTAAACACCACTATAGTGGTAGTTTTATTTTGTATCTTATATATGATATTTTGATTCAGATATAAGACTTTGGCCCACCAATGTCTGAAAAAGCAAGTAAAGAGTCCCAGTATAGCTTCACGCCCCCTTCGTCCGTGACAGTATCGGGGACTTCCTTAATTTGATTTAAGATCCCTATCAATTAATATATTAAATGAACATCAAAAAAATGAAGATACATTTATTATAAATGAATATAAGATGTACAATAAGTGCTAAAGGTGATTGCCTTTAGAGCACTTCTCTAATAATATTTAGTCTTGTTTAATTTTTATTTTCTATTTTACTTTTGATTTTTTTTTTGTTTTTGTTTTGTAGGAGTTAATTTACAATGGAGGCTTTCATCAATTTATCAACTCAAATTTATCTTCTCACCCAAGAATTACAAAGGAGGCAACTAGCCTATGTTGGCGTCAAAGGGTGGCAAGTCAAGTTTTAAACCTATATATGCCTATGGAGCAAGTTCAGTATGAGAATCACCCATACTTGAGCACATACAATTTGGGATGCCAAGACCACCCACACCTCTTGTAACTCCCAAAAAATACCCTAGTATTTTTATGATATATTTTTTATTATTATTATGTGTTTAGGGTATAAAATAAAGTAAATGGAAATTTTTTTGAATTTAAATCCTAAGAACGAAAAATATATATATAACCTGGAATTTACCCAAGTGTAAAGGGCAAATTTGGAATTTGTAAAATGAGGACTTAAGGGCCAAAAATAGAATAAGCTTAAATACTAATGTGAGTTAAATGAAGTGAAATAGAATACTTAAATGTCAAAAAATGAGAAATGGGACTTATTTTGAAAGTCAAAGAATAGGAAGTCAAACAAGGCCTTAAACATTAAATGAGATTAAGACCAAATGTGGTCTAAGATAAGGCACATTTGTGCATTTTCGTTCGTAGAGAGCAAAGGGAGAGAAAAGAGAGCTAGGGTTGAGAGAAGACCAAGGTTTTGGTAGGAGATCTTCCCATTTATGGTTTCCAAGTGATCAAGAAGAAGAAGGAAGGCTTGGTGTTGAAGAAACAAGAGATTCAAAGGTAAGAAACTAAACCCTAACCCCTTTTCTCTTGTGTTTGGGTTGGGAAAACCCCAAATGTGGATAAAAGTGTTTTGTATTGGTTGTAAATGGGTTTTGGTATTGGTTTGGATTGGTTTGGAGGAGTGTTTGTAAAAAGGGAAATGTTTTGTTTTCAAAGGAAATGTTGTCAAAAATTTGTCAAAACTCATGTTCTTGTTTTGGCTATAGATTAAGTTATAATCAACCAAATGAATTGATTCCAATTGGTAACGAATCATAAGAGATAGAGCTATAAATTTATAGAAGGGACCATGAGCAAATTACAGCACTAAGGCTCCCGAAAATGGGCTTAAAGGTGAGTTTCGGGTAGCTCACTGGTATGCCCTATCTTGGGAGTAGTTGTGGTGTTTTGGCCATAAAATGAGTTTCACTCATCCAATTTGAGTGATTTAATATTCTGAGTAAACTGGACTTCTAGGGGAATAATTTACTTGAAGGAAGTTTAGGCAATTTGTAAACCCAAAGTGTCCATAAATTTGTCAAAGTGGAGCTATGTGCAGATTCTATTTTGCAAAATTAGAGTAGTCTAGATGTTAAAGTTAAAACTGTACTATCTGGTTTGGTAATTTGATTTTTAAAAGTTAGTTGCCAAGCCTTCTTGGTCTTAAGCCAATCAAATCAATGTTTTGGGTTAATTTTGGATAACATTAGAATTGGTTTTGGTGACACGTTTTAAAAGTACTGCTGTATGAAAAAAAACAGCATGTTTTGTCTTTCTTGTGTTATGTGGTTGAGGGCCTTAGAGAAGGAATTTTAAATTGAAAATTTTTAGAGATGTCATTGGATATATAAAGGACTAAACTGGAGGGTTTCATAATTTTTGAAGACCGTTTGAATAATTTTTGCACAGTTCGTAGAGTACAAAATCGAAAATAACGGTCCTCGCATGTAGTGTTAGTAGGTCAAGCTGAGGTTTTGACTTAATATTCATTTGGGGATGGCTTAGTTTATCAAGAGTACTCTTGGAAAAAGATTATAAGGCAAGGCAAAAAATTTAGTATTTTGGTTATGTGATGGATTAAAGTTTGGGAAACTAACAACCATACCGGGCTTGTATCTTGCCTTTATTTGCTAATGAGATTAAGAATACGATATTAAGCTCCGAAAATCAACCCTAACCAAAATCACTAGCATGCACCGAATACACATTGTTTTAATCGTATTAATAAAGCGCCGATTTAGGAGGAAAAACTCTAATTGAGAGATCGAGATTCCGAGGATTGGAATCAAAGTACAAAGCTTTTTGGTTTGTTCTATACATTTTTCTCATTATTTCGAATCTCTATCTCCAAAATGTTTGAATTGCATGTTGAATTGTTTTAAATTGATTTGATGCAAATAAATTGTGAAATGAATTGCAAGTTGATTTAAGTTAAGAAATTTGAGAAATTGATTGATTGCGAAATGAATGACATGAAAATTGCATGAGTATTGAAATGATTTGTTTGTATAAAAATACATACTATATATATACATGCTGGCCTCGTGTACTCCAACTGAATCGCGCCGCGATTCGTTATCCCGCGACCGAAATCATAAAGTTAAATTCAATAAGGGCTAAAATGCAAATGATAATGAGATTGAAAAGTACTAATGATTTGTGATTTAAATGATTTAGTGCATATGAAAATGCATATATTTGAAATGACCAATGAATTGTAATTGATTTATTAAATATATATATATATATATATATATATATATATATATATATATATATATATATATATATATATATATATATATATATATATATATATATATACGTATTGTACTCGCATCGTCATTGACAATTGTACACAAGCATCGCTTTATAAATATCGTGATGTTTCGATTTTAAATGAAATGAAGAGATAATTTCCATAGAACCACTAAGTATGAAAATGCTTTAGCGTATTGTTTTTACCAATGCGCAGGTATCGAGTGATTAATGGTGGGACCCAAGATCAAGGAGCGCAAAGTCATCAAGAAAGCTGTGAAGTAAAAGTATATACTCCATCATTTGCATCCATCCTATTTTTGAATAATTGATGTTTTGTGATCAAAAGAGTTAAACTCTGAAACGATTTTGTATATTATTTTGAATGAGCATGGAATGCCTTCATTGTTAATATATATTGGTTAAATGTAAATTGTATGGACCTATCAAAACGATTGAAAACGCTTCCGTAATTTTTGAAGAAAAAAAAGGTTTTTAAATGTCTAAATGAAATATATTTAATAAATGAATTCGGCTAGCGCCTTCGAATCCGATTCAGACCCACCAATCGGGTCGGATCGGAAAGTCTCAAACTGAATTTGCTAAGTCTCATGCTCAATTTATGAATGAGATAAGAGGAACTTTCCAAATTCAATTAGAACAACTCAAGAGTTTGGAAGTAAAAGGGAGGCAAATGACTAAGATAATTTTAGAAAAACAACAAATGAGTTTGTCTAAACTTGAGGAACCTAGAAGAGTAGAGGTTGATGCTAAGGAGTTACATGAATTAGTTGTGAAAGAAGAGGGGCCTACTTCTCCGGAATTAGAAGAAAAGAGAAAATTAGTTGAAACAAGTTCGAAATGATCCTTTGGAGATAGGTGCATGAGAAGTTGGAAAATGAGAAAATGACTCCCATTTCAGAAGTGGATGAGATCTTATTTGAGTTGAATGAGAACTTGAACTCAATCATGGTGAAGAAAGTTCCTACGTTCCTAAGAGAGCATGCAAGCCAAAAAGATTACGTGCTCATAAAGTTACTTAAGCACAATTTCAGCTTCTTTGTAAAGAGAAGTCGGTTGAGAGCAAGGAGAATCGCCACTTGCAGTCTTTGTAAGCTCCCGTGATGGTAACTTCTAAACAATTTTATTTATTTATTTTTTACTAACCAAATTTTGTTTCCAAAGTCAAATACAAAAATAATATTATGGATACAAATTATGCTTAATATCCCATAATTTTGAAGAAAAATATGGAGGAGTTAAAGTAATTAAGGTAAATTTAAAATAATATATTATTTTATCCTATTTTATTTTATCTAATTTCCTCCTATAAATATTAAATAATTAGGAAATTTATAGTTTGTTAACCATTATCTTGACATTTTTATATTTTTAAGGTAAATTCAAATATTAACAATATTCTCCTATCTCTATGTTTTCAATTTGGTGGATAATTTTATTTATTTATTTTTTAAAAGTTTCATTAGATTTATCAAATATAACATTAACACATCATAGGTGGAAAAATGATTCATGCACTCTTCACATATACCCAAAATTTGTTAAATATTTAATTTAAAAACTCAATAAACTGGATTGCCAAAATTAAGTTTAAATTTCAAAGATAAAAATTATCACAAAAAAGCTTTCCATTAAGGTCGAAGTGCCCAATGTCGATAAGGCTAAGAGCATCTCTAAGAAGCTTAAAGAAAAAATCAAGATCTAAAGTTATATTTTGCTCAAAAAAGCAATTTTTTGATATTTAGCTGTCAAGCTGGTGCGAAATAACAAGTGCTGATCTAAACTTAAATTTATCCAAATCTATTCCAATTTTACCATTTCTCTTCCTTAATAATTATATTATATACCTTTCATTCATCTATATCACTCCATACCTAAAATGGAAATTTCCATCATATACCCAATATTGTTTGTGAATAGTTCCCAGTAATATTTGTTCAAATATTGATGATAATCGCTCATTACAATCCTGCTTACTAACTGCTCCATTATCGAGACTGGCTCTTTTTATTCAGCATTCATTTTTCGGCTTACTCCATCGCTGTAGATGTTCTAAGTGCCCAACAAATCAGCAAGACTAAGTACCCAACAAGCCAACAAGACTAAGTGCCCAACAAACCATAAATACCTGACAAGGCCAAATGCCCAATAAGCCAACAAGGCCAAATGCCTACCAAAGCGAAATGCCTAAGGCCAAGTGCCCACTAAGACCAAGTGTTCAACAAGGCTTTATGCCCAACTAACGCTATGTGCTTAACCAAGGCTATATGCCCACCAAGGTCGTGTGCCTAATCAAGGCTATATGCCCTTTAAGGCCAAGTGTCCCCGCTAAGGCTTAACACTTGTCAACGCCAAATTCTTGTTAAGCATGACCAGTTATAGCACAAAAAAACAATAAAAAAAACAATAACAAATACTAGAAAACAAAAACAAAAATTCATAAAAGTCCATCTCCACATATGCATCGAAGTCTCGTACAAAATGAAAAAAAACTCAATTTCCTTAAAAGAATTGTTTTTATGCCTCATCCAAAATCAAGGCCAATTTTGAATGAGCTGGGGGCTAGTGTCATGGCCATGATTTTGCGAGTTTTGGACGTGAATAGTGTTTTTGGAATAAAAAATACAAAATTTATTATAGGTTTTAAAAAAATGATCAAACTAGTGTGTTTGGCCACGTGGGATGAAAAGTGGGCATATCAATGGTCGTCGTTCACAACGCCAGCTATTGAAAATAATAAATTGCCAATGACCGGCATTATGAACGATGGTCATTGATCTCATTAAACCAAAGGTTGTTGTCCACAACGACGGCCATTGACACTAAACAAACCACGTCCACAACGACGACTTTATCTCTTTCCATCGGTAATTAGTCTGTCTGGAAATAGTTTCTTGCTTGTTTCTGGCATTTTATCTCACTTTCCAGAATGTTCATCCCCTGTTTGTCTCCCGGGAATTCAAACCTTCAATTATAGAAAGGGAAAAAGAAAAACGATTTCCTCCATTAATATCACTGCCACTCTCATTTCACTTTCTCCGCTCAAAACCGAACTGCGGAAAATTTCACCATTTCTTCACGTTTTTCTATCACAGGCCCCACACTTCTCTCATAAAATTTCCGTCTTCTCTTTTCTTCAAATTCTTTTTCCAAAATCGGAGCCAAATTCTTTTGATTCAAGTATCCTCAAAAAGGATTAGCTCAACGTGTCCGTAGAGATAAAATACAAACATGAGGCGAGTCAACGGCCGTCAAGCGACGACGATTTCGTGATCACCCACCGTTGTTCACAACGCCGATCATTGACAATTTATTATTTTCAATGTACCTGTCGCTAACGACGATCATCGATGTTCTATTTTTCTTATCCTTCATATGATAAAACACACTAGTTTAATCATTTTTTTTAAATCTATAATAAATTTTATATTTTTTATTCTAAAAATACTATCACGTTCAAAACTCTGATTTTGCCTTTGGCTAGTGTGACAGCCATGCCAGTAGGAGCCGACAACTCATGCCAAGCAGTAGCCAGATCTACATGCTCATTAGCTTAGACTCGAGTGGCTAGCTTTAAGTCATAGTATGACAAACCTAGATGTCTCGACATGACATATGATGGATACCACCATACTGATGACCACATCAGTAGGTACTTGCTCCCAAAGCACTCGAGCGCAACATGGGGCTTACCCATTCCCACATGCCCCTTCGTTCATAGGAAGATGGTTGAGCTGCTGCTGACTTTGATTTTATCGACATAGATAAAAAATTGACTGAGTTATAGTATAACAATAAAAAATTATTCAATGTTCACCAATCATGTCAAAAGTTTGTTTGATTGAATATATATAAAATCTATTTTCTGTTGTTTACATAATAATTTATAATTTAAATTGATTTTGATCTAAATCACTATAAATATATAAGTCATATAAATAATAAAATAGATTTTTAAATTCAGATACCATTCTCACAAAGATTGATTAAAAAATTTAAAAATTAACTACACTCATTACTCAAGATCCTCCCTATTTAAACTTCTAAATTTTAAAATAGATTTAACTTCTAAAATAAAGTGAATCAAAGAAATAATAAAATTCTAAAATACATGATTAGAGAGTTCATTGAACTGAAATAATACTGAGAATGAAAATAGTGTTGTTGACCATTACTTTGCAAGTTCCAAATAAAATATAAAGTATAGGATATGAACCTTGGAATAGTCTAAGAGCAAATTAGTGTAGCAATGGATTTCTCTTAACACCACATATTTCACTTTCTAGTTTACCACACTTCTATCTCTAGACAATGGACCGGAGAGCCTCAGACGAAGCCTTAGAAACCCAATAAAATTCCTAATTTTCTCAAAACGGTAAATAAGAATTTCGTCAAAAATCCGAAATTTTTATAAATCTCGGACGACGAAACGGACTTCACCGTTTGAATTGTCTACAAATCTAGCTACTATGTCGACTTCGCCAAATTCGGCATAACTAAAATTTCACGCTTTTCACAAGACGTGCTCGGAAATACCGCTTGAAGGCTTCAAGTGAGAGACATGCGATGACAAAGTCACCTGATCGACGTGACCACGCGACACACGTCAGACAGATTAGCCGAGAGAGACTGAGACGAATTTACTAGATGTTCAAGGTCGTCTTTAAAAGTCAAACTAAAGGGCAAAATGGAAATTACGAAAGAATAAAGAATAAAGACAAAAAAGCGCACCTTCTCCACCAATACCGGAAAACGCATGTCGAGGTGTGCGAGAGACGCATGAGAGAGAGCGACTCTCCTCTGGGGATTTTTCTGGCCCACCGCCGGTTCGTCGCGTTACAAAGTCAATTCCACGCTTACGCGCTAATACGCAGACATTCGATTTTGGTGGAGTCTCGACAACCCAAGAGGCAGAGATCTTTCCTACTTGCTTTATTTTTACAAGAGTCATGTAAATCATGTTAATGTTCTGAGGGCGAATAGTAGTGTGTTTTCAGTTCCAACGATTTGGATTGAGTGAGAAAACTTATCAGGTGGTCGTGAACAAAGTAGTCGAGCCTAGGTTTCACTGCTCACTGATTTTTGCGTAATGCTCAGGTTGTTGGAGTGATTCAAATGACCGTTTGAATTGTTGTTAACCTACGTGGAGCTTAATTTTTGATGTTATTACACATGATTAAATGACATGATGTACGTGGAATTAATTTTTTGTTAATATATGCATGTAAATATATTAGCATGAATTGTCTGAAATGACATAATGCATTCCATATGCACCGAAACACCCTATAAATGAGTAGTGGTTTACGATACGAAATTGTTAAACAAACGAAACGGGTTATGAAATGAATTTCAAGGAAAATTTTCCGAAGAATCGCCTTGGAGAGTTATCCAAGCTCATCTCTGAGGTCGACCCATGGTTGTTTTGTGTGGTGGAAAAATTACCTAGCACCGTTTCTGGAGGGTAGTTCAATATATTTACCGAAACCCTAAGAGAGTAAGTTTTCGAGAACAAAACATTTTTTTGTTTCTTAAAATCGTATTTTTCTCATATCTCGGCTTAGTATATGTATAGCCAAGATGACTCAAATACTGGATTAGGTAATGTGACATTCAAGAGGGATCGTGATTTGCCAGCTGTGTTCGTTTCCATTACATATGCATTTAGGTGGCAACCCTAGTAAGATTATCACTATCGGGCATTACTCCAATTCCGTCGATGATCGCATTTCGTGCACGTGAGTGTACGGGAGTGACTGCTCACTAGAGGCCGCTTTTAGAAGAAAGCCGAATCAGGCTTTACATTTATTTTGTAAAACATGTATTAGAATGCTAAATTTTGATATATGTTTTGATTAAGAGTAATGTAATAACTTTTGAACTATTGTAATATAGTTGTTGTATTTTTAGAGTATTGGATGCATACCCAAGTGACCATTTTTATCGCATGTGGACCCTGGTGGCAGCCTTGTAAATGTCATGTTGTATCTGTAGAGCTCCCGTGCATAAAGAGACTTGCCCGATTTTCATTAAATCTTGAGTATTAGAAAAGGAGACTCCAATGGAGTGGTAGTCGTTACCCGACATCCACGACATTCCGCTGGCGACTGGTTGTCAACCCGACCCTCGGAAATGGGGCCGCGTGCCTGGTATCAAAGTTTAGGTATGCGAATACGTAGGGCCCGGGATAGAAACAAGAGACTTACATCCATTGTGCATTCGATGAATGATGTGTGATGTAAGATTGTGGTGTTGTGAATTGTAAGGCTGGTGGAATAGCATATAGGAAGAATGTCGAACATCAGGGTTTAAAAATAAAACTCAGGAGGTTATAAAATTTGGGGCAAAATAGTCCTTTAATTAAATGAAAAAATGTGTGCCGAGGGAAAAAATTTCCAAGTAATTTATAGTGTAAAACAAGAAAATAAATAAATAAAATAAATTATGATGAATTTATTTGGTTCTCATTTGTAACATGAATATATATATATATATATATATATATATATATATATATATATTGTGGTCTTACTCGTAGTTGGAACAGCCGAAAAAAAATGATGAGCGAAAAAAAAAAAGGTAAGAGGCCGGAATGGGCTATCGCCATTTTCCAAGGTCGGGTCACGATACGTGAGATTGTATCGTGACACAGGCTTTAGGCTATGTGGTCGGGCGCACAAGAAGCGCTGCGAACACGCGCCTAAGCGCCCGAGACGGCTAACATGTTCATACAACAAGGCTGCCTACAGACAAGGGCGTAGCCGGGTACAAGGCCAAGGGCCGTGCCATTGTGGAGTGTCGCGATACAAAGTTTTGTATCAGCATAGAGGCACTTCAGGTCGACGGGTCGCGACACTACTCCGCGATACTGCCTTGCCCATTACGATCGCATCGACCCAAAAAGTATTATATACCCATTACGTAAATCCTCAACAATTTAAGAGTACCAAACAAACCAACAACACGTAAATTGCGTAAATTAAAAAGGATTTATCAGAAAAAGTATGATTAGGATTGATCAACCACAATATCTAAAATTCGATATCATTTAATATCCGAGGCTTTGTTTACATACACGTTTGCTATGGAAAAGGAAGCAAATATTTAAGAGCAATGAAAATTGAGAAACCTACCAATATATTGTACTTTCCATTCGGGGTGGCACTAAGTGAGTTTCCGATAATTTTATGCAAAACACAAGGAAATTGACACTTACAAAGATGAGGCTAACAAAAGGGCACTACTTTGATCAAATAATCCCCATAGTGCCTCAAATTTTAAGCAAACATTTCTCTCTATCGGGTTTAATATAATGACTTGGTGAATTCCAAATAAATCAATATGAGGAAAACTTTATTGATAAAAGGAAAAGAAAATCTTTATTAAGGAATAATGAATGTCCTTAAGGTGAACCAAAAGAAGAAAAAGAGAGCTTAAAATACAAATTTCTGCCACAGAATAAAAACAATACTCAACAACAAAAACCCAACCGTAAAGACATCTCAATAATTCAGAAATTACTATTACTAACTCCAAAAGGCACCAAGGAAAAAATAATAGTCAAGTGCCACCCCTCGGAAGGTTGCTAAATCCCACGGAGGACACTGCTACCAAACCTTCCAGAAAAAAGTTAGGACTCCACTTGACTCAATCCACATTAATTTTTTCATAAAGCCAACCCATTATTTCCTCTGTTTTCCAAGTCTAGTCAACTCAAGAATTTCAATTTTCAACCCATTTTTATTGACACATTCATTTCAAGTATCTGATGGTATTACTGAAAAAATTGAAAAAGGAAAATGTTCACAAAAATCATTTTTGTACGTTTGATTTTACTATATAAGACATAAAAAATATAATATGATTAAAATCATTTAAAAACTGATACGTTTTAAGATTATTTTAAAAATTAAAACTAGAACGAGATAATAGATAGTATAATTTATTGACTTTTTATTATTTTTTTCCCTTTTATTTTTTATTGAATTTTCTGGAATAAGGCATAGCCTTAGTTGTGGCTTTGTTTGATTTCAGAACATGAAATAGAAATGAACATGTAAATATTAAATGACTTAAAATATTTTATTAAAAATCAAATGCAATACTTACTCTTCGAAGAAAACAGAGTATCCATGTACTGCCGTACTGGACCAGGTGATTGAGGAAAAAGGACGAAAGCAAATGGGTGCCAACTCATAGTCTCCTCAATGACAATGACCAAAAGAAAGAAAAAAACAAATAATAAAAAAGGAAATGAGGATTTCACTAGTATCTCTGAACTATCAAACAATCCCCATCTACCCAGGGTTACCCAGTGAACAACAATTCGACATTTTTGACTCAAGCTTGGGCTTTCCACAGGAGAGGGATCGTACTTTTTCTAATAATATATTTCCTCCAATTGAATACCAATCTTCACTCTAGCGACGATCTCAGAAGAATGTCAGCGATGATTTTAAAAATGCCCAAAGAAAATAAATAAAAATAGCCTACATCACAACGTATCTCTTCCTATGAAGCACCATATCGACGGCATGAAGCCGCCGCTAGGGTCATGCGTGGTGTGTTGCCCACAGGTGCCTTCAAGTATATGAAGAATTATGATGAGGCTTTCGATTTTCAATTAAAAAGAATGGCGAGAGAGAGAGATAGCCTGGAGGAGAGCGCGAGGGATTTAGGGTCACTAATTTAGGGTTTTTAACTTTTATTTCACAAGTAAATAATAAAATCGCTTTTAATGCATACAGTTCTGGTCAGTCTTGATCTGCAAATTCGATCGTTCTCAATTGTCGTTCTTCACTATTATAATTAACGAGTCGGTTCTCGGTTCAGCCTTTTCGATCCGAACCCGAAAGAAATCAATGCTATCACCCCCTAGCCAGATTGATTGTCTTCACCAAATTTCCACCTGAGAGGGGATGAAAAGAGTACATGTGTGGTGTCTTACGTGCCCATTTAAATGCTTCCAGAATATTCCCTTGTTCACACTCTCCATGTGAGCTGTACCACTTTGCATATAAATTGCTGCTTTATCCCTTTTGTAAAAGGAGTGATTTCAGATTTCAATAAAAGAAAAATATTTTCTCTAACTTACTTACACATTTCAGATTTCAATAAAAGGAAAATATTTTCTCTAACTTACTTACAAAGATACATCTTATATATCATAAAATCAAGTTAACGGTGTATTCATAACTATGAAATTTTCATTGTTGTGAATTGATATTTAATAGGAAGACAAATTTAGGTGGATATTTATTTTCAATGGAAAAATATGATATGGGTCCATAATTCAATTTATTTGAAAAATTATGATAAAAAGCTTGAACCAAATACCAATCCCTTTAATTTCAAAAATATTTTATGTTATAAAATAATCGATAAAAGCTCAATAAATTTGTAGATACCACCAAGAAAACTATCGAATATTTTATACATTTATCAAATATTTTTTTAAATCAACCCGGATTTTAATATTTTTACCTTATTTCTTTTAAATGAATTGAAATAGTACTATAACATGATTTTCCTTTTTCTCCTTTTTATTTTTATTATTTATTATTTATTTTTTACTATAACATGAATTAAAAAACGATTTTTATTATTTGCCTTAACCCAAAATAAAAAATTAAAAACCCTCAGTCGGCAGCCCCTAAATCCCTCGACGCCTCCCTCAACCCTCTCTCTCTCCTCGCCATTTTCACCCATTTGAAAATCAAAAGCCCTATTCCCAAATTCTTCCTATACTTTGAAGGCACCACGGCAGACGGCACCACCCACCGCATCAGCCCGGCAGCGGTAGCTCAGAAACGCCGTCAGCTCCACCAGAAGCTCCGGCGGCGGAAACACCTTCGGACTCCGTCCAGAGACAGGTTTTTCCCCGTTTCTTTTTTCTTCTTTTTTTGTTCCAATGTCAACCAGCTGGATTCCTCGTTGAATTAGCTAACAAGTGTGCGGCTTTATTTGCTGCTCTTCTTACAAATTCCACAGTGCAGTTCGAGACTTGATCCCTCAAACTCTTAGAGGCCAACTGAGGAGATGTAGTGTTTTTAATGTTTTATTTTTCTTTCCATTCTCCCCATTTTTCTTCTACTGGAAGTTTTCCACTAATTTCGACGATATCTCGGTGATATTTCACCCATATTTTCCTCAAAATTTATCTTGAAATCGAAACTTGAAGAAATTTTTTACCTTCGAAATATCTTAGGAATATTTCTTTGGAACCCTACCGAAATTTTCATTCTTGCCCATTTACTGACCCAACACCCATTTAAAAAAAAAAGGAATTTAAATTTAAATTCTGTCTACATACACATACATTTTGGGTTGCTAGTTTCAATAAAATGTTGTTTGCATTTCGTTTCCTTGTTATTTGTTATGAACTTGTGTAACCAAGTCGTTTTCAAATCTTTTCTCACTATGTATTCTCTTCAATTCCATGAGAATAGAAAACAAAATCCAAAAAAATAGCTTTTGTTTTAGATAGGAAGACTGAATTGATACCATGCCATTATGTTTGGAGAGAAATGATGTCTATTTAATTTAATTCTCTAATTAGCTCTAGAGCTAATATAGACAATGGAGGGAAAATGAATGGATTTTGAAGTTCACTAATGGTACAGGATGTTGTTTTTGGAAGTTATAACTTGCAAGTGAAGAGAGAAAGTAACATTTCAGCTGATGGATTTGGAAGTTCACTAATGGATTTGATGTTGTTTTTGAAGACTGAAGAGAGAAAGTATTGAGACGAAGTAAAATCTGACCATTTCAGCTGTTGAAATTTCAGGAAATGCAAGGCTTGATAAATAAATATTGAAGTGATGTGTTTTCCTTTCTTTTTCTTCCATAATATTTGTTCTTCTTTTCCCAACCAATCCAACCAATCAAAGGCAAAACCCTGAACATGTCTGTCTCATCAACAGTAGCATCAGAGAAGAAAGAAGTCAGTGCCTCTGTTCGACTACTAAACAAAGGTACAAAATCTTGTTTCCTTTCGCTTTCCCCTCTTGTTTCAAAGAAAAAGTTTCCAATAGTTTTTCAAAGCTTGTTTTTAAGATAGAGGAAAAAAACAAAGCTTTGCCCTGAATCCTGATCATCTGAGATTTAAAAAAAAATTCCAATAGTTTTTTAAACTTGTTTATAAGATTGAGAAAAAAAAAAAAAAACTTTATCCTATCAACTGAGAGTCAAATCCAACACCAAAATTATCAGGATTAAAAAAAAAAAAAGCTTTGTCCTAATCAACTGAGATTCAAATCCTACACCAAAATTATGGCTCGTTATAGTTTCTGCTAGTTCGGGAGTTCTCTAAAATTAAAATGTGATTTTTTCAAGAATTGCATCGTGGAGGACGAGGATTTCGCTGTCTGATCCGGTAGAGCCAAATAGCTTAGTAGAGATCTATCTTCAAGATGCCATTAATGAAGATGGTTCTCCGTCGATTCCAAGTCTTTCGAGATCAAGGTAGAGGGGGACGGTAGAAAGGAGCAGATGATAATAACAGAAAGAAGAAGGGGTCGGAGCTATTGGATTCGTTTTAAAGAAGAAGGGGTTCAAACCCTAATCAAGGTGGTCGAGTCCTTTAGAAGGGAGGTAGGAAAGTTTAGCGAAGGTGTGGAATGGTGGGAGAATGGAAGGAGGTACAGTCTGGAATTAAAGGAAAATGTTGCTGGACGATGAGCATAAAGGTTCTGGGTTGTCGATGAAGATGGTAAAAGACATCGGGTCCCTGTTTCTTTCAAGGAGATCAGAGTGGTAAAACTGATGGACTCTGGTTAGGAGAGGCATTGCAAGATATGGATTCAAGGTGTTGTGGGAGAAAAAGAGCGCAACGATCAATCTCCTTGGGAAGACGGAGAATCTGATGGGGGATCAAATAAAAGGAATATGTATGACACAAGGGCATCCCTAAATTATCGAATGCATTATGGTCGGATATCGTTGATTAAATATTAAAAGGATTTCGTGCTGTTAAAAGATGGACGCGGAAGTCAAAGTCTAAGCTAGTAACAAACACGATATCTTCAGAGATGGAAGTCAGCCAAGAAGGCGGAGGTTGAAGGGGAAATATGTCTTTTCATCCTTTAAACTAACTGGTCTTCGCTGGGTTTGATTTAACTAAGAGGCAAGATTGGTTATGGAGAATCCGTAGGCCGGATCTCGTAGGGGGAAGCTTCGCTTTTGGAATCCAAGTGGACCTCACAACCGGTCGCAGACGAGAAGTAAAGGCTAATACCAAGAAGCCTGGATAAGAGTGGTCGGGTCTACCTTTACACCTCGTGGGATGTATGAAATTCGTAACACCTGAGATAGCCGCGGAGGCTTGCAGCCCATGGACAAGGAAACAAGTCTAATGAATAATCTTCGGGCGAATCGGTTAAAATGAAAGCCCGAAACCTACATCCGTTAACTGCCACGGGGCCGTATTATGAAATCTAATTATGGTGGGAGATCCAACCAAGGGTAACGGAGGTGTATCCTCGCAGACTCAGAAGAGAAACGGAAATGGCGAATTCAAGAGTGGAAGATGAAGGGAAGATACGCGCCGATGGGCGCATCACTGCAGAAAGGGGAACAAAGGGGCACATTCTCCGAGTGGTGCAGAGGGATATGGGTCATTGGCAGGCTTTGCACAAAAGCGGGGCGTATGCATCTTTGTCATAACCCACAGTTGAGGGATCACTAGAGTAAATACATCCCAATGCGAAATCCAAAAACTGGGAGAAGTGAGAGATGAGGGAGCCAAACCATCCAGAGACTTCCTGAGCCGCAGTCCAGGCCCTCATCATGGGGATGAGATGGGCCAAAGCCCAAATGGGCTTCAAAGCAACGGTTTGGGCCAAAGCCCACGTCATAAGTTGAAAGAAGCTAGGTCCACTGATGCGTCCCGTCAGGAAGACAAGATGACAGATCATGCGGGGATGATGGGGAAGAAAGAAAGGGGAACGGCGTGCCCTAATCTCGCCGACTCTCAAAATTCTGATACTCTAGGGATCGAAGAGGAGGGCGACCAAAGGCAACGACCAACACAAAATCAAGGGCAAAGGAAAAATAACACTTCAAAAGGGGGCGCGTGCAGAAAGGGGAGAAGGATATCGATGGAAGATAGAGGTCGATTGGCGAACAAGGAAAGTCACGATTCCGACGGTCTAAAATACGCTAAGGCCGCGAGACGCTTTAATCTCTCCGCAGACCGGAAGTCGATCTCGATCCCTCAGACTAAAATCTGAGGATGAAGGTGTTTCCTCCGGAGGAGAAGATGGCGCACTCTTTTCGTCCTGGGTGGAGATTATGGAAGATTTAACTTTGAGATGGGGAGGGAGATCAAAGCTTGTCGGGACCCAAATTTTCGAGAGGGGAAACCACCGGCATCAAAATCTGAGGACGAAGAAGACGACATCTCTCAGGAGGGAAGGACAGAGTACACTGATGCAAAGTGCCTCGAAAGGGGACGACGGACGCGGGCCCAAAGTTGATGAGCAAGCACATGGCTATCTCTTCAAACAGAAGAAGAATACAGGAGGTACTGTGCTCCGCCGGGCGCGCTTCCATGGTTTGTGGGTTGATTCAGGCGGTCTGACATCGGAGGCGGTCGAGCCTGTGGCAAGGAAGTGGATTCAGATCACCAATCAAACGGGCCTGTAGCCCAAAGACCAATATCAGCTCTTCTCTTCAAGAGATGGGCTCTAGCGGGCCTACCTGTAGCGAGGGGGTGGAAATGGGGGTTTGGATGAATCAGGAGAAGCTGTTGAGGTCTTCCAGGCAACAAAACCACAAATGTTATTCCTTTGGTGGAATGGAGGGGACCGTCAAACACAATCGGGAAATTGGCGAAACCGGAGAGGAACATAGTCAGGAAAATAAAGGTCTCAACACTAACAGGTACGATGACAACTTCTATGAACAATCCCATTCTGCCCTTACTTTGTTTGGTCGTCCCTCATACTGTGGGACATTTCTAGGCCTGGGGTTCCAAATGGGAAGAGGACTGAACTATTATGGGCGATTGCAATGATTTGCAGTGGAAC
Source organism: Tetrastigma voinierianum (assembly GCA_016808115.1). NCBI lineage: Eukaryota > Viridiplantae > Streptophyta > Magnoliopsida > Vitales > Vitaceae > Tetrastigma > Tetrastigma voinierianum. Next base: position 77,956 of record JAEQBH010003679.1, on the reverse strand, counting down.
AAATGAAATCTTCATGCGAAGCACTAGAAGAATGGGAGGGCCTCGCTTAGGCCGACCTGGTAGGGACAATTGAGATCCAAAGCGAGTCGTCAAAGCTCAGGACCTACAAGAGATGGGAAAAAAGCTGTTTGGCAAAATTCAGCGACTTCCTTGGGTTCCCTACTAAGGGGTTTGAAAAGGAGATCACGAAATTATCATAAACTTAGTTAGTGCTCAAAATCCCTAAGTATAAGGAATGCCGTGACAAAGGTCAAAGAGCGAGCGGGAATTAAGAAAACTGTAGTGGACTATTAATTATAAAGGGAAGGAGATTAGTAGGGAAGATGGAAGGGATAAGGGGAAGCTTCTTCTAAAGTTAAATGAAGATTAAAATTATTTCTTGGAATGTAAGAGGTGTGAATGACCCGGACAAAAGGAGAGTAATCAAGAGTTTTCTTAGATCGAATAGGGTGGACTTAGTTTGCCTTCAAGAAACTAAGGTTCAACAAATGAATAATGTTACGACTGTGAAATTTAAAAGGGTGTGTTCCCTCGAATCGAGAGCTTTGAACGCCGAGGGGTCCACAGGGGTGAGCTCTTTTTCTATGGGATAAAAGAAGAATCGCTAGATTCTGCATAGAAGCTTCCCGCCTCCCGCTTAGTTGAATGGAGGATGACTAAGCCAATGGGTTTTTCTCGTGTATGGACCGACCGGTGAAGAGGCTTAGTGAATCTTTCTCCGGGAAAGAGTTAGGAGCGATCAAAATTTTCTGGGAAAACCCCGGTGTGTGTGGAGGATTTCAATGAGATTCTTTCTCCTAACGAAAGATCTAGAGGTGGTAGGATTTCCAACACCATGAGAAGGTTCTCTGATGTACTCAATGACTTGGGTTTGAGAGACCTCCTTCGTGGAGTGGCACACTGGGCATAATCAATGGAAGTTCAATGTCCCGTTTAGACAGATTAGACTCCGTAACGGGAGAGAGGGCCGCAATGCAGGATCCAGACGCCCGCCCGTACGCCCCGATCACTTCCCATTATGTCGACGCTGGTGTTAAGGCTGTCCTTCCTTTCGCTTTGAATTAATGCCACGAACATGTGGGGCTCCAAAGAGATTCAGTGCCAAGTACAGACCATGCAAGATCACGACTTTAGTTTCATCCTTTCACAGTTAAAACCCGAAAGGCTTACTAAAGACTTGGAGCAGAGAAGTTTTTGGTGAAGTTGAGACTCAAAAAAAGGATGCTCTTCGTAGGATGAGTTTCTGGGATGAGCTCGAGAAGGAAAGGGGACTGGGTCTCGAGGAAGCCGAGGAACGTGCTAAGGCCAGAGATGATTTCAAGAACTGGGCCCTGATGGAGGAGACCTCCTGGAGACAAAATCCGTAGAGACTCGTTAAAAGAAGGGACAGAATACGAGGTTCTTTCTGCAGATGGCTAATGCTCACAGATAAAGAAATTGCCTCAATAGTATCGTGTCGGATCGTATGCGTAAAGGAATGACAACGAGATCATATCATGAAGGCTCGTGAATGCATTCCAAAACTCGTTTCTAATTCCGTGGTCATGCCTCTTTGATGAGCTTAAAAGTCATATATTTTCACCATTTTTCTCGATTGATTTTCATAAAAGATTGATTTATATGCAAGAATATGAATAAACTTCTACCAAACTCAAGTAGCAAACAGAATCTAAAAGAAGTAATTTGCAAGAAAAGAAGCAGAATGCCACGAAGAAGATCGATATAATCGGGTCAAGGAAGGCAAACAGGAGAAGCGCAAAACTATTAAAGAATTTGATGTCATGAAGCTTACAAATCAAATGCATATTCAAAGCTGTGTAAACTACAAAGCTCCGCAAATGAAGCGTAATTGAAGACAAAACGAAATGGGCCGCGGAAAGTTAAACTCAAAGGTGCAACTAGGAAATTGATGAAGAAGAAGAAGATACGATGTCGCTTACATCCTTCGAGGTCGCAAAGAATTAAACCCAAAGATGCTGATAATGAGGTCGCGACACCAACAAGAGGTCGTACAGAAAATAAACAATGGACTAAACAAGTATGTCGCGACATCTGGATGTGGTCACGAAGACAAGATCGAATCGTATAGCCGCGACATCGCCTTGCAAGAAAATAAGGTCAGCATAACAAAGAAATTTAAAGAGAGATGGTCACTTACATCAACTACACGTAAAGGAAGTCATACATCATTCACGATTGCGATAACAAATTTGTGGGAAAGTTAGTCGCTGATAAAGACCGGGTCACGTGACATCAATTGTAAGACTCGGCACACGACATCGCTAAGACGCCGCGACATCCGCCGCAAAGACCAAAGGGTCGCGCTACAACATCCGCAGTCGCTGGCGCCCACTACGTAGGAAGGAGGTCGCGACAACATTTTGTTGTCGCGACATCAGAATGCACATAGTTAAGGTCGCGACGTCCTTATGATGTCGCGACATCAGCCACACCAAAGACACGTCGCGACCAAACAAAAGACTCGCGACATGATCAAGACACCAGAGGTCGCTGACAAGAATTGATGTCATGACATCAACAACCAACTAAAGCATTTTAAACTAGCCCAAAAGAAGTGCATCGAATTCAGGGCCCAACTTCGTAACCCTATAAATACAAAGTCGCTATCAATGAACGCAACTCGGGCACCGGTGCAGAGATCCGGAGTTAGTCGGCCTCGTATTTTAATTTTCTTTTCTTTTCTTCTTCGTTTTTTTTATTTTTTAGATTAGTTTGTATTTCATTCAAATTTGATCTCTAACGCTCACTGTTAAAGCTTAAGCCGAATGCGCATTCATATTTCTTCAAATTATCGTCAAGTTGATCGACCTGCATAACGAATTCGGTTCCTAATTGCCGATTTACGGCTTTCTTGATCAAGAAGCCAATGTATGGTGTAATCTAGTGATTTAGATTCCTAGCTTCCATTGAATCGACGCTAATGCCAAACACTTTCCCGCATAAATTTTATTCAACAATACAACTCCCGCTTGCAAAGCTACTTGTCGTCTTGTGTATTTTCTCTCAGCATCGATCCCAATGTCGCTTGTCTCATACCCGTAAACAGAATTGTCTCAAGCTCGATTTTCGTATGCCTTCCGAGCGACATGCAGAAGGAATTCTAAGAGTAATGAACAATTTCTAAAAGGTATGAGGAACCTAACAATGGCGATCTAATGCGCCCGTGTAATTAAATCGATAAATCTCTTCTCACTGAGACGAGAAACGAGTGGGCAATTTATCAATTTAGGCACACAGAGAGTTCACCTCGAGCCCGATTAGTAAATCCAATCCCGTGTTAGCGTAAATCTAATCAAGGAAAGGATGAACTGGTCTAATTTGGGAGGGGAAGAGGAACCAAGATAGTGTAGATCCGTGCAATGACTATATCTAGAGAGCTCGGGGATATAGATTCATGCTTGCGGGGGCAAGTGAAGTATTGAAAAAGAAAATACCCAAAATAAGGCAACCTGTGATTAAAAGTAGTTATTTAACACTCGTCTCGAGAGAAACAGTGGAGGTTTAGATAATGAATTGTGGGTTTGAGATCCAAATACACTATTATATTCCTTTGACTAGTTTTAAACTGGTGTGGTTTAATAAGCAAAAGATTAGTGCATTCTGCCGGAATTGATGTTTCACAATAAAGTATTCTTTCTAATGCTCATAACTGCTCAGCTTTAATTTGTTATTTTTTGTATTTCAATATTCAATTCATTTATTATTAATTGATTTTTCTTAGTTTTATTATTTTAAGTTGTCAAGCTAATTCCAATTGTCTATTGGGAGTCCAAATAGTGTAGATTTCGAGTAGCCTGGGCAACTGACGGGAGAATTCCAAGATCTCCGTGGGAGTATCCGATCTAAATCCAATTTACTACTTGTTCGACCTGCACTTGGCAAGATAACGGATCAAACCACTCAAGAAACAATTTACTCAAATTGAAACAATCTTCAACTAATCAAATAGCTAAGACATATACTTGGCCAACAAGTTTTGGGCTTTGCCGCCGCCGGATTATACAATAGTCTTTTGGCAATAGTGTTATAAATTTGTACATGTCTTTTAATCCTACTAACAAGTTTTTTCATGCTCACTACGGATTATATAATACTGGCAATAGCGTTATAAATTTGTAATGTTTTCGTCCATTAACAAGTTTTATGGCACTGCTGTCAGGATCAAAGAATTTGGTAGATCAATATTCTCACGGTAGTATGAAATGCTAATTCGACATTTAAAAGAAAAGAACAAAAATAGTTTTTCACGGCAAAGGGTTATTTAAATCATCAACTTTGAATAAGCCATATTGAAAATATTTGTCGCCTTGACTAATCCTATTAATGTAAGTATGCTTGATTTCAGGAAAACTTTAACGCATAGGAAATTAACACCGACCATTCAAAGCAGATACGAACTAGAAAGAACACTTTAAGCTTCGAGAAAGAAAGATCGAAAAATCCCACGGCGGCGTATGAAAGGCTGCACTGACTTCAAGGACAACGAACAAGAAATTTAAGGCCTCCAATCATCGATAATGTGGAGGACTTTGGAGACCTATTATTCATGATGAATATTTCTCGCACCGCACACCAGCTTGATGCAAATAATTTTGAACTAAATAAAGATCGACATAATGGTTCAAGAACAATAGCTTCATCGGGTCATCCTACGTATGACCCAAATGAGCATCTCAGCTGGGTTTCTGTAACGGAAAACACAAGAAAGTTTCGAATGCAGGTGAGACTGCAGGTCATTAAATCGTGATTTATTTCATTTCTGAAAGAGATGTTAAAATTGGCTACGCATTTAATCTCACATAGCGGTTTTGTCGATACTGATGAGCTCAGGGAAGCCTACTGGTAGATTCTTCCCCCCATCACTCACCCTGACGGAGGGAGATAATTGTGTTCCAAACAGGGGGAAGATGAGAGCCTTTATGTAGCATGAGAGATTCAAAAGGTTGGCCGAAAAAGATGTCCGATGCATGGGATAGACTTGAAGACCTGTGATGGACATAAATGTGATCATGCCTTGAATGATACATCTAAGGGTATTATCATGCTTCATGTCAGGAGCATTCAAACAGAGGCCAAGAGGCAAGATCCGATTGAGACTCAAGCAATGCAATACGAAAGCTCCATCGTAGTTTTCAAGAGTAATTGGCAGAGGAAGAGGAGTCATGAGCTGAAGATGACCCATATGGAGGCAAAGGATGCCATCATGCATAGAATGGACAAGCAAGAGAGGAAGATGTACACTGCTCATGAAATAGAGCAATGAGAAGGAACTACTGAGAGGAAGTGCCGAGGTACCCATCGAAGAATCGCTTTATGATGTCGAGGAGGTTAAGTACTGGGAGAGCCTAAGAATAATTCAAACCAAATCTTAACCTCGCAAGACACTATCATCCGTAAAGATCGAGGAACCATGAAAATTTTTCATATGGTGGAGGGGTCTCACTAAGGCCAAAGGCATGAACAAAGATCCTCAATATGGTATCGCATCTACCCGTTCCAACAACAAGAAGAAGGGGAGGAGGAAGCAAAAATGAATATCAGTGGTCGAGAGTTCCACTCATTTGAAGATCAAATGTCGTGAATTCATGGGGACAAGAAGTCAAGAACCTCCATGAACAAAAGTTTGCAGAATTGGAAGCCTCAAATGCCAATTCTCAAATTTTTCAGAAGACTACTAATGCTTCTCTCAAGAACTTGGAGACACAGATAGGGCAACTGGCCCTAAACCTACAAAATCAGATGAAAGATGCCTTTCCCAGTGACACAAAGAAGAATCCAAAAGATTGTATGGCGGTGCAAAATGTTTGAAAGACTCGAGAAGAAGACAGAAAAAGATGAAAGCAACAAGGAGTATGAAGGCCTGCATAATGCGTAAAACATCGAGAAAGAAAGAAAGAAGGAATAGCCGTCTGGAGAAGAAAGTTAAGTAAGAAGAAAACCTTAACACCGGGTCAAGTAGCCTCCATTTCCACAAAGAGGTCGATAAATCAAAGATGAGGAATGGGGGCTTTTAAAAGGTTCTTGAAAACCTTTCAGAAGCTAGAGATCAGCATGCCTTTCACATAAGTGGTTACTCAGATGCCACTTTATGCAAAATTTTTGAAAGACATACTGAGCAAAAAGAGGAAGATTGCTGAAGAAGGAATTGTGAACCTGACTGCAACTTGCAATGTTGTGATCAAGAGGGGCTTACCAGAAAAGATGAAGGATCCAGAGCTTCACCCATTCCCTCGCACTACTGAGAGTTTGAGTTTCGCAGTTCTCTCCGACTCGTGTGCCAGATCAATTTAATGCCCTATTCGGCCGGGGCTAAGAAGTTAAGCCTGGGAGCTTACTCCCACCATCAAGCAGCTCTCCAAATGGCGTATAACCTCGGCAAAACCTAAAGGAATCATAAAAGATGTCGGGTAAAGGTGGGGAATTTATTTTTCCAAAGAGGACTTCATCGTATCGATATGGAGGAAGATTCATGTCCTCTGCTAATGGAAGGCGCCTTAGGGAATCGAGCAACTCTAATCGATATGCAGAAGGGAATTCTCACTCTCAGAGTTGGAAAAGAGACAACTGACTTCAATTTAATCAGAAGTTTGAGGAGTTTAAACATAGAGAGGGAAGATGTAAAGTCAATAGAAGATGTATATGTCAACAACTCTGAATTTTACTATGATTGTAATGCCCAATTTTCAATCAATGAAAAGAGATGCACTCCAAAGATCTTGGAAGATTTTGATTCAGATTTTCGCACACGCTACATTCTACCGAGAAAGTGATGAGTCTCGAACAAACTGGTGCGAAAAAGAGACCAAATTGAAGAAAAGGAATTTCATCAAGAAAACCAAGAAGAAGGGCTAGTTTTAAAGGTGTTGCTAAGTCATTTAAAGTATGCTTACCTGTCGCCAAAGAGTAAACAAGTAATAATTTCGCTAGACTTAGTGATTGGCAACAGAGGTCATTTTTAAATTTCGAGAAATCATAAGGAGTCTATAGCTTGGTCTATTGAAGAGTTAAAAGGTATCACCCATCAATATGCATGCACAAAATACTTCTGTAATAAAAATGCGCGCCAACGCTTGAACATCAAAGGAGACTTAATCCAAAGAATGAAAGAAGTAATGCGGCGATGACTCAAATTAAATGGTCGGGTTTTATCTATGCAATTTCAGACAGTCCTTGGGTTAGCCCAGTCCATGTGGTTCCAAAGAAGGGTGGATTTACTGTGATCCGCAATGAAAGAAATGAATTAATTCCAACAAGAACAGTGACAGGATGGAGAGTATGCATTGATTACAGGAAGCTGAACACAGCAACCAGGAAATATCACTTCCCTTTGCCCTTCATTGATCAGATGTTGGATGCATTCATCGTGATATCCTCATTTTTGTTTCGATCGGTATTCGTGCTACAAACTGCATTGCAATTGCACTTGAGGACTAAGATAAGACCATATCTACATGCCCTACGGCACCTTGCCTCGTAAGGATGCCATTCATCGTGTAATGCCCCGCTTACTTTCCGTGAGATGTAAGGATGTCAATGTTCGACTTGGTAGAAGAAGCATGGAAATTTTGCGGATGACTTCACAAAGGTATGGGTCCGCTTTGAACAACGCTCAACAATCCTTGAAACAAGACTTCAAAGATGCAAGGACAAGCAAATTAGCACTTCAATTGGGAAATGCCATTTCATAATGTATGTATTGTTCTTGGTCATAAAATTTCCCCGCTATTGCATATGGACTAACTAAGATTTCTATTATCAAAACCCTTGCACCTCCCACTACAAGAAAAGGGATAAGGAGCTGTGGGCATACCGGATTTTACAGAGATTCATCAAAGACTTCTCAAAATACTGCACCACTATGCAGACACATCGAGAAAGACACAAAATTTAATTTTGATGATCTCCGCAAGGTCACGCCTTTGAAGAAATTAAGATCGATTGGTTCGCACTGGCCATAGCCGCACTGTAACGGGACTGGGAATTAAGTAATGTGTGATGCCGTGATTTCGCAATGGGGGTCAAGCTGGGGCAAAGAAAAGAGAAAAATATTCGTAGTCATACTATGCTAGCAGACCTTCAATGAAGCACACAAGAAAACTATTCCACAACCGAAAAAGGAGATGCTAGCAATAAGGTTTGGCTTGTGAAAAAAATTCGCCATACACTCGGGATCCCATGTTATAGCTCATGCACTCATGCGTGTACCATCAAATATCTTATGTCAAAAAAGGAAGCAAGCCAAGATCGGAGTAAGGTGGGTAAGCATTACCGCAGAGTTTGATCCTGAAATTAGAGATAAAAAGGATGTGACAATGTGATAGCCGATCACTTGTCCGTAATAGAAAGAAATCAAGGTAAGAGGAGGAGATAAGATTAAGAGAGAGCTCCTGCATGAGCGAACTATTTCAATTGTCATTCCAAATGCCATGGTATGTCGATATTGTGAATTACTTAGCTTCAGGAGTAGTTCCTTCTCGACTCGACCAACGTAAAAGAAAGCCCAGGATCGATAACATGTATTATATCCGGGATGACCTACTATTATTTAAGAGGGGAGCCGATATGATTATAAGAAGATAAAATGAGGGTGAACAAAGGTATCTATGAATGAATGCTATGATCACCATATGGGGGTATTTTTCTGAGAAAGAATACATACAAGATACTCCAATCAGATTTTATTGGCCAATTTGTTGTGACTGATCGAATGGGTCAAATTATGTGATAGATGCCAAAGATTGGAAATATCAAAGAAATAGAATGAAATGCCCCGAGGCATATCAGGTGCGCATTTTTGATGTAATGGGGATAGATTTTATGGGACCCTTTCCACAATCATTTGAAACTCCGTATATACCGGCTAAGAAGGATTATGTTTCTAAATGGGTGGTAGCAATAGCTTTCTTAAGGAATGATGTTAATATTACCAGGAGTTTCCCGCAAAAGAACATATCGGTAGATTCGGAACAATCACGACCATTATCGCGATGGGGAAGCCACTTTTGCAAACAAAATTTCGCAAAGCTCATGAGTGTATATGGATCAAACATATAATGTTCAGCTTATCATCCCTGCATTCACTCAGCAAGCGTAAATTTCCAACCTGGGAGGTTAAAAGGGTCCCGAAAAGATTGTAAGTTCAAGCAGGAATGATTGGTCTTCCAAACTTGATGATGCATTAGCCTACAAGACTCCGCAGATTCAAACTCCATCGACGCCCCCATACGTATTGTATTTGGCAAGCCATGTCACCTCCCTCTTGAATTGAACACAAGGCCATGGGCCATCAAGAAGCCGAATTTCGATTTCCAAATGGCAAAGGAAGAGAGATCAAGCTTCAACCTGAATGAACTGAAGAACTGAAATGAAGCCTCGTGATAATGCTAAGATCTACAAAGACAAGACAAAGAAATTATTACGATCAAAGGACTTTAGAAAGAATTCGGTGAGAAGGGGATCAAGGTCTATTATTTAACCCCAGATTAAGATTGTTCCCGTGAAAATTGAAATCAAGGTGGAGGGACCATATACCGCGGGTGTCAAGCACTACTTTTGGGCAAGAATACTCAAGACTGATGCCGAGGAATTTAAAGTCAATGGACAAAGATCAAGCATCATCAAAGCAAAGAGGAGAAAAGAAGAGCTACAAATTAATTTCATTGAGAGAGAAATAAAATCAAACAAAGAAGTCCAACTAAGGACTCAAATCGAGCAAATTGATGGGAGGCAACCTATAGAGACTTTAATTTCTGCTTAGACTTTGAATTTTTTTTTTTAGAATTAACCTTGATCTTGTTTTCTAGTTATTATATAATGATTAGTTAGTACTAAGTTAATTTTTGTTTAATTGAATCCTTCCCAAATGTTGCAGTACTTATGTTAAATGGCTCGTGCAAGAACGAATAAACTCCATAACCTGCAAGAATCCTGCGTAAGAGAACGACAGAAAAGGGAGCATTCTTCTATATAAATTTCAAGAAATTTGAATAGAATATACTCAATTGCTATGTGAAATTGGTTTGTTTGATGATGAGAACTGCTAATTGATCAAGAGTGAAAGTCAAGTGTTCATTAAATTTGAGGCAAAATTGCGTGACTACGCTATACAAAACTTTGCGTCGTGATAGAAACTCAAGTCACAACAAAAAGTTGATGTCGTGACTTAGTCACGCCGGGCGGAAGAACAAGGTCAAGTCGCGACCAAAAGTTCTCGTTTGAAAGAAACTGAGGTCGCTGGCGTAAATTCTTTGGGTCGCGACAAGAGTAATCCTCAAAGAGAAGAGTGGTCGCCACAATCAACAATGTCCCGAGATGCCCTCGATGTCGCAACCTTAGGAGGACTCGGTCCCACTAATTTATGTCGCGACAAAGAGGGTAGTAAATCACTACCGGGCGCTTTTAATTTTGCCCTAAATTTAATGACAAGCATTCTCAACCTAAGTTAGGATGAGACTTGAAATAAATTAAACAGAGTAATAAATATGATTAATGCGTAAATGTAATTTTAATTTAATTGAACCATGTGCTTTGATACACTTAGTTTCCCGAGGGAATAACTGAAAATTAATAAGTCTGGGCGAAAAACTAAAATCTCTATCAAAACCACTAATCGTGGAATTACCGTAAGAGCAAGGCTCCCAGGAATTCAATTTAATCCACCTATCAGAAATATAAAAGAATAAATTCGGCTGCTCCTCCCAAGAAACAAAAGCACTATAAAAGGATGGAGAACAATCTAAGAAAAACGAACAAAGAAAATGGAAGCGGAGAATGAGAGAAAAGAAGAGCCAAGGGTTCGAACAAGTTTTATGGAATGAATGGAGCCTTAAAACAAATAAATTCCATTCGTTATTCCATAAAACGTGGTAATAAAGAGAATGGTTGATGGAAGGGAACAGGATTAGTTAGAATCCATCAAACCAAGAAGCTCCAAAGAAAAAAGGGAGAGGCAACTCGAATTTGTCGCACAACCTTGTTAAGAGCCGAATCACTCTTAGAGGAGCCTGCTGTCCAAGTAGCCAAATTTTGAAGCTGAGCGTAACCTTCTCGAAGAATATATGTGATTTAGATCAAGAAATAAAGGGTTTTTCTATAACTTAGATACAGTGTAACTGTAAGAAAACAGATTGTAATATATCGAAATGTTTTGATATTTGAATAGATTTCCTTAGGATTTGCAAATCGGGTTGTCTATAATATATGAATTTTATTTCTTTCATTTTAGTTTCCGATTTAATCAATTTAATAATTCTATTCAATGCACAAGAGCTAAATGACAGTAATTTAATTGAAACATAAATTGCGTATTTAGTTTGAATTTTACCATAAGTCCGTGATAAGGAAGGTTATACGATCAAGGAACAAACAATTTTCGAGTTTTGCGGGTATGAACAAAGGAGTCAAGGAACCCGTTGGAAATAACATCATCTAAATTCTCATCCACCGATATGAGTCAAGAAAATCCTGGTGGTTAGTCACAGCTTAATCAACCCAAATTCTGTGTCCTGTTAGATTAGTGATCAAGGCTAACCAAAGCGATACAATCAACAGAAATGATGCAGCCATCCGAGAGTTTGGAGCCATTCTAGCCATCCCTATTCATATGCTAATGCATACACTTCGCCTGCAAATTGAGCCAAAACAAGCCCTATTTTCAAAATAAAACTAATGGAGACCCTAACTCCATTCCTAAAGAATCAATCCTCCAAAGAACCCAGATTACCAAAGAATCCAAAGAGAGGAAGAAATGAAGCTCTGGGAGGTAAATTTTTGGAGGAACTCAAGGAGAAACAATAAAAAGGTAATAAAGAGAAAAAGATCTTACATCGTAAAATATAGCGGAAAAAAGAAAGCTCAAGGGAATAGGTTTTGTCTTCGGCATGACTCTCAACAATTAAGTCTAGGTGTTTCAACACCCTAGTACCCTAATGCCATTCTGGTATGTGAGCATTAACCCAAAGTTCTAAGAGTGTTAGAAAGCTTCCTAAGAAGACAAAACATCGTGACTATTCTAATGGTGATAAAAGAAAACTCTGTTTGAATTATGAACGAGAAATGGGAGCATACGCTTTGAATAGAAGAAAATCATAGGTATCCCAAACATGAAGCCTGGGGGGAGCTTTATTAAGGAAACTACAAGGAGGAAAAGGGACAAGCAGATGAGTAAGAAAGGAAGGGAGTATTGGTAATCTTAACCTAAAAATTCCATCCATCCTACCTCCCTCATACTCCAAGCCTAACATTACAAGCCCAAAAGATCCGATTGATCTTGCTGTAATCACCTAAGCATTAGTGGAGATCAATATGAACAAAGCCTATGGAATTTGGAAAAATCAGGAAAAGATCAAAACTGTGAACATCCTCTAAGGGTTAATTGACTCATTAAGAAAATGAGAAAGAAAACAAACTTACATTTCAAAGATAATCAATTAACTATACTGTTTGTAAAACAAATTCAACAATTTCGTTATGTACACCGATGAAGTGAAATTAACCTTTATCCGACTCGTCATCACACGTAAAACGAATGCAATTTTAGTCTTTTCAATTAAATTGCTACAACCGCAAAATAGAACGTAAAAATGTCCTTTGTTTTAGACAAACAAATCTTTTCTTTGTCAGACAAGCAAAACTTTAAGTTCGGGGAGTTTTCATGAGCTTAAAAGTCATCTATTTTCAAATTCCATTTTTCGATTGATTTATATAAAAAGACCGATGCATGCAAGAATATGGAATAAACTTCACTAAATCATAGCAAAGAATAATTCAAAAGAAAGCAGAATTTGGCAGAAAAGGAGCGTAATGTGGCCGAGCAAAGACTGATATAATTGGTCAAGGAAGTCAGAGCAGAAAAGCGCAAAAGGATTAAAGAATTTGATGTCATGAAGCTTTTACAGAAATCAAAATGCATATCTGTGTTGCAACTACAAAGCTCCAACAGAAATGAAGCGAATTGAAGACAAAACAAGCCGGGCTGAAAGAACTCAAAGGCAAGAACCGTAAATTGACGAAGAAGAAGACACATGATGTCGCTTAGCATCCTTCTCGTGAGGTCGCGGATGCACTAAACCCAAGATGCTGATAATGAGGTCGCGACACCAACAAGAGGTCGCGCGACGTAAGATAAACAATGGATTCAGTCAAGTATGTCGCGAAGATCCGATGTGGGTCGCCGACATCGCGATCAATCTAAGTAGTCGGCATCGCCTTGCAAGGAAACTAAGGTCACATGCCAACAGCTGAAATTAAAGAGAGAGATGGTCACGACATCAACTACATAGAAAGGAAGTCGCGACATCATTCGATCAGACAAATGGGCCATGGAAAAGAAGCGTCGCCGAACACCCGGTTGTCGCGACATCAATCAGAAGATTTTCGAGGTTACGAGCATCAAGAAGATGTCGCGACATCCGGCCGCAAAGACCAAAGGGTCGCATAACATCCGTAGGTCGCGATGCCCACTACAGAGAGTGGCGAGGTCACGCATAACACGAAGTTGTCGACATCAAATGCACATAGTTAAGGCGACGCCCTTAAGCCGCCGCGACATCGCCCACACCAAAGACACGTCAGATTAAAAAAAGACTCGCGACATGATCAAGACAACAGAGGTCGCGACAAGAATTGATGTCGCGACATCAACAACCACCTGGGCCATTTTAAATCGGGCAGCCCAAAAAGAAGTGTATCAATTAGGCCCAACTTCGTAACTCCTATAAATTAATGGCCGCCATCGAATGAACGCAACTCTCGCGACTGGAAAGAGAGACTGGCGGTCAAGGCTCCTGTGATTTTAATTTTCTTTTTCTTTCTTTTCTTCGCTTTTTTTAATTTTTTAGATTAGTTTGTATTTCATTCAATTCGATCTCAACGCTCAACTGCTAAAGCTTGCCGGTCGCGATCGAGATTTCTTCAAATTATCAACGCTGTTCACCGCACAAATTCGAATTCGGGTTCCCAGCTGCCGACGCATAAAATGCGCTTTCTTGATCAAGAAGCCAATGTATGTGTAACGAAGGGATTTAGATTCCCAGCCTTCCATTGAATCGACGCTATTGTCATAAATTATCTTTCTCAGAAATTATTCGCCACGCTTGAACTCCCGCTTGCAAAGCCACGGTCGGTCTTGTGTATTTTCCGTTATCGATCCCACGTCGTTGTCTCATACCCGTAAATAGAATCGTCTCAAGCTCCGATTCAGGAGGCCGAAAGACACAATGCATGTAATTCTGCAAGAGTAATGAACAGCTTCGAAGGTATGAGAACCTAACAATGGTGATTTAATGTGCTCGTAATTAAATTGATAAACTTCTTCACTTGAGACGAACGAAAATTTATCAATTTAGCACACAGAGTTCACTCTAGATTCGATTCGTAAATCCAATCCCGTGTTAGCAGAGATCTAATCAAGGGAGCGATTTAAATATTCTAATTCGATGTTATGAATCCAAGATAAATGTAGATCTGCAATGACTATATCTTAGAGCTCATATTTATACCCATGTTGTGGGTATGAAGTATTGAAAAAGAAAATACCTGCAATAAGGCAACCCGTGATTAAAGTAGTTATTTAACACTCGTCTTCTCGAGAGAAACAAGTGAGGTTTAGATAATGAATTGTGGGGTTCGAGATCCCGCCTACAATTATTATATTCCTTGACTAGTTTTAAATCAGGTTCAATACAAAAGATCAGCGCATTCTCGCCGGAATCGATGTTTCACAAGAGCATTCTCTTTCAATGCCGCAGAGAACTGTTCAGTCTTAATTTGTTATTTTTGTATTTCAATATTCAATTCATTTATTATTAATTGATTTTTCTTAGGTTTTATTATTTTAAGTTGTCAAAGCTAATTCCAATTGTCTATTAGAGTCCAAATAGTGTAGATTTTGAGTAGCTCAGGTAGTTGATTGGAGAATTCTAAGATCTTAGCGGATCGGGAGACATTCGGATCTAAATCCAATTTACTACTTGTCCGACCTGTGCACTTGTAGCATAACGGATCAAAACCACTAAGTAAACAATTTACTCCAATTGAAACAATCTTTGAACTAATCAAATAGCTAAGACATATACGGTCAACAAGTTTTATGGCGCCATTGCCGGGGATTGTACAATAGTCTTTTGGCAATAGTGTTATAAATTTGTACATGTCTTTTAGTTCGATCAACAAGTTTTATGGCGCCGTTGCCGGGGATTATACAATAGTCTTTTGGCAATAGTGTTATAAATTTGTACATGTCTTTTGGTCCGGTCAACACCTTCCATTCCTGATTTAGCCCTCAATGAGACGGAATGAGGAAGTCATGACCGAGGATAATTCTTTTCGTAGGAGGAAATCGGGGCAACGATCTCCGCCTAATAGTGGTGCTGTCCCTGACTCCGATGGCTTCCTTTAGCCTTCCGGGTCTTTCAGTTGGGATTTTGTAAAAAATGAAGTTCTAGGATTTTTCAAGGAGTTTCATGAACAGGGTAGATTTGTTAAACATCTAAATGCGACTTTCCTGGTATTGATTCCCAAGAAACAGTCGGTGGAGGACTTCAAGGACTTAAGGCCAATCAGCCTAGTGGGTGGCTTATACAAAATCTTGACAAAAGTGTCACAACGTATCCAAGAGAGAGTCTTGGACAGGTAATTTCTAAGTCCCAAATGCCTTTGCAGAGGGGCGCCGTGATTGGATGCAGCACGATTGCTAATGAGATGACTCAACCCCGAGAAGAAAGGGAGGTGGGTTTGATTTGCAAACTGATATAGAAAAAGCATATGACACCATCGGGCCGGGAGTTTTGCACTGTTATGGGTAAGATGGGACTGGGGGGTCGATGGATGAGTCGATCAAATGGCATATCCACAAAGATCTTTCTCTCGTCCTTATCAATGGATCCCCCCACGCTTTTTCCTAAATTTATAGTGTTTGAGACAGGGAGATCCCCTATCCCCTTATCTCTTCATCATTGGAATGGAAACTCTAAGTTGTTTGTTAAATCGCGCTACTGATGGTAACTATCTCTCTAGCACCAAGTTTGTTGATGGGAGAGGGGAAGAGCTGGTTATTTCCCATCTCCTCTACGCCGATGACACACTACTATTCTGCAAGGCTGACAATGATGAATTAAAGTTTATGTTTGACTCTCGATGTGGTTCAAGCGCTTCGGCTTGAAAATAAACCTAAACAAAAGTGAAATCCTCCTACTGGTTCGGCTATCATGGAGGAGTTAGCCTCGTGAGCTTGGGTGCAAAGTCGGGAACCCTTCCCACGACTCCACCCGGGCCTCCCCTCGAGCTAAACATAAAGCACTCATGTGTGGGATCTTAGAGGAAGAAAGATTTTAAGAGATCGCATCCTGGAAGCTTCAGTACATTTCAAAGGGAGGAAGGGCCACACTAATTCGTAGTTCCTTGTCTAGTCTCCCGATTTATCATCTATCTCTTTTCCGAGCTCCCTTGAAGGTGTGTGCTAGATTGGAAAGGATTCAAAGACAGTTTTTATGGGGTGGAAGCGACCTTGTTAAGAAAGTCCCTCTGGTAAGCTGGGCCACTGTGTGCACTGAAAAGAGAAAAGGGGGGATGGGGATAAAAAGTTTTTCGAAGATGAACAAGGCGTTACTCAGTAAGTGGAACTGGCGGTTTGCCAATGACAGAAATTCATTTTGGAGAATAGTTATTGGTAGTAAATTTGGTGAGTCCCCTGACGGTTGGCATACAAGCGAACTTAGAGGAGGTTTTAGGACCAGTTTATGGAAGGAAATTAGGAAAGAATGGCCCAGTTTTTCCCAATATGCGGTCTTTTCCCTTGGGGATGGTAGGAGGATCAATTTTTGGAAAGATATTTGGCGCTAAGTGAGGAGGCCCCTGTGGTTTCAGATTTCTTCTCTTTCAATTTGGCTAAACAAAGAGGCCAAGATCGCTGACACTGGGATAGAGACGGGGGATCGGAGTCGGGTCTCCAAATTTCTAAGACCTCTCAATGATCGGGAGATCGAGGAGGTTGCAAGTCTCCTTCATACCCTTCATGAGGTTAGCTACTGCCCTTCGGGTGAGGACAAGCACCTTTTGAAAGGTGACAAGGAAATAGGATTCTCGGTAAGGAGCATGTATAAATGTTTCGACCCCTCCCCCGCCATTGATTTCCCCTATCGTCTGATTTGGAATCCAATTGTTCCTCCAAAAATCGGAGTTTTTGCTTGGGAAGCGACTTGGGGTAAAGTACTCACCTTGGATCATCTCAAACGCCGAGGAATGATTTTGGTAAATAAATGCTTTATGCTACAGGAGGTTTGCGAGAATATAGACCATTTATCGATCCATTGTAAAAGTGCTAAATGTCAGGAATCTTTTCACAATCTTTGAACTAAATTGGTCTTCCCGCAATGCAAGGATTCACACCCTTTAGTCACGGCAGCGGGCCGTCAGGGGTAAAAAGCTTAAAAAGAATCGCTAGCTGCACTGCGGCATATTTCGAATCTCTACATGTATTTCTAAATGTCAGTCTCGAGAACGAGGGCACCACTGACCAAAAAATCAAAGCTATCTTTGTCACCAATTTGTGGGCTTGGGCTAACGTGTTTAGGGAGGACAAAACAAATTATGTTGTGGAATTCCTAACTTGGTTGGGTAGTAGGTAGTTTTCTGGATTTTGTTTCTTGTTTTGATCGTCTTTTGTCCACTCGCGGTACACCGGGGAACTTTCCCCATCTATACATCCTGCTTTTTTGCCGATAAAAATGAAGAACCATACTATACTGGTTCTATATCGGTCGTAGAATTCTAGGTAGAGCTTAGACCGCACTTCTTCAGGTTTGGAATAGTGGTTGTACAACCTAATTGTGTGTATTATTTTTAGGAAAGATGTTTCCTGTGCGATTTGGAATGATGAGACGGGAATGGCCGAGGTCAGAAAAGAAGGGCAAGATGTGACAACAACCGGAATAGTTCGAAAATGGCAAGACTTATTGCTCAATTGAGGAGACATTGTATGTGACATCCTGACATCAATGTTTTTAGTTCTTGGTTTCTCATTGTTGTTATTATTGTTTTTTTTTTTTTTTTTTGATCAGTAAAAACCAAGTATTATAAAAAGGAAAAATTCCAAAGAGTACATAGGAAGCGGATAATAGGAAGCCAAACACACAAAAGACAAGAAAGAAACCCTAAAAACTACCTAAAAACTTCCTTCAGTACAACTTCCATAAACCCAATATGAGTAATTGAGTCTTTGATTTAATAAATTTACCTTTACGAAAAGGATGCTCTTGGGAGTCTTCTAAATATGAGCTAAAAAACAAATCTTAGAAGGCCTAGACAGCTGTAACCAGGGTTTTATACTTATGTAGTGTCATTCTACCAGATACAGGATGGTGAAGAGGATTGGTTGATGGATGTAAAGTTTGGTCAAACCGTAGGATATGTTAAATATTGTAAATGATCTGTCTACCATGTGACATTGTAAAATATATCTACTGTGAAATATGTGCTTTAAGTCAGTTTAGCTAAGTGTAAATATTGTTTTAAGTGTATGGTATAATAGGTTACAAGATAGCTAATATTTACATCTCCCCGGGAATACTTTTAACACAATGAAGGATGAAAACAATAATGTTTTTCTTTGTAATTTTGTTGGTTTGAGCCCCAATTTTCGTGCCTTACTACAGGAAAAGAATAGAAACAAAGGATCATTTAGTCTGATAATACTAAACAATGTTGAATTTACTCTTATTAAAATTTCTCTTAATTTGTTAAGGTGTCAGTTTTATGATACACTGTTTGTTTGAGGTTCAAGTCCCATTATGTACTAAAATAATTTACCTAGAAAAAAATTAGTCCGCTTTAAAATTTGAAAGTTATTCAAGAATGCCTAGAGATGAATGTAGTGGTGCTTTAAAGACAAAATATGATCAAACATGTCCAACAAAAGGAGGTACATCCTATACGTACACGAGTACACAAGAAGTGCACTCACAATCCCCCTATCCTTTAAGAAAATAAAAAGATAGAAAACCAAGCAACCTAACCATGTATAGATTAGACCATCTATGAGTTCCATCAGTGTAAAATTTTCATATGTGGAGGGAATCAAGACTATCAGAATCAAAATATAGCCAACAATATTCTAAACTATCTTGCTAATATGTAGTTAAAGCATTTCCAACCTTTTTGGGTCTCTAACGATCGGGAGATGGAGGAGGTGGAAAGATTCCTTTTATCTCTCCATAGATAGAAACTCAGCCCCTTGGGTGAGGATATGCTTCTTCTAAAGGATTCCAAGGATGGAAATTTCTATGAAGATCATGTATGTGACGCTAGACATCTCGCCTCGACATAGAATTTCCTTTTGCTTAGTTTGGACCACTTGTCCCTCCAAATAGACTTTTCGTCTCAAAGTTTCTTGGGTAAAGCCCTCATCGCTTGATTTAGATCAAACGCCGCTGAAGACTTCGCTAACAAATATTTTCTTTGCCAAGACATGAAGAGATTATAGAAGACTCACAATACATTGCAAAAAAGGCGGGATGCTTTGGGACCTTTTTTTGATGATAGTGGGGACGAGTTGGGTTTTCCCACGCTCGGTCCTTCACACCCTCCTAACTTGGAAAGGAGCCCAAGTGAGTAAAAAACGCAAAAAATATCTGGATGACAGCTCCTTTATGTCTATTATGGACTTTATGGTGGGAAAGAAATAGGATGGTGTTTGAAAACGGGGTCACTTCTGCCCAAAAAACAAAATCTAACATCTTGAGCAATTTGTGGAATTGGGCAAATTTGTATAGCATTGATAACACAAATTTTAGTGGGATTTTTGACTTGGCTGGGTGTAGGTAGGGTTGCTTCGCTTGTCAATGTAGGTTTGTTTTTCAATTGCTCCTTCTAGTCGCTTCTTTAATGTTTCCATTTGGTTCTCTTTTTGATCAATATACTACTTTTTATTGATCAAAGAAAAGTTACTCTCAAAATGTCTTTGATTGTGTATTCGATGTCAAGTATTCAAGCGATCATACAAGAGAAAATTAGTATTAAATCTTGAATCCACTTTTGCATTTAATTTAAATAAAAATTTGCTTTTAAATATAGAAACTTCATGAATTTCCTGCGCTTTTATATCTCAACTTTCATTTTAATTGTAGTTTTAGCATCAAACCATCATTTCGTCTTGCCACTGACATGGTAGATGTTCAAAGTTTTGTTGATATAAAACAAATTCATATGCGGTCTAGGATTTAAATAGGCAAAACTTTTTTGTTCATGATTTAAATGCAAAAGATGAAAGTTCATGATTTTAATAATAGTTTTCCCTAATAATACATAGTTATAATAAATAATAAAATGTAGTTTTTATGGAGAATAAAATTCTTTACTGGGCATATATCAAACTATTCACATGTGTGATCTTTGGGAGAAGACTTAGAACTAAGAAGTACTCTTGAAGTTATACCCTTTTTTATTAGTAATATGCTTAGCTGTAGGTTCGCTGAACTCGGGGTATCACATGTATCGATGATAATGATACGAGTATTTCCTTAAAAGGCATATATGATAAGATCGCACAAGGCAAGCGTGGGATGCTGCTGGGAATCTTTGAGGTTTATAGGCACTTCAAGCTCTTGCTTACATTGTCAAGCAAAGCATGACTCGACTTCAAAGGGCATCAAATCGGTTTGAATTCCCATCATGGCACTCTTGGAAAGCAACAAGATGACAAAGATGAAGAATCGTAGGAGAAAAGTTCCATTATAGAACTCGGGTCAATGGTTTGCACCCCATCAAGTTAAACCGCTTTGATGTTTATCTTCCAACAAAGAAGTTTAGAAGTCTTCTCCAAAATGATCCAAGTTTCGCTCTTCTTAGCCGTGCAAACCATATATACATATTCGCTTTTTTTTTTTTTTTTAAAAAAAGAAATAAATCAGAACTTATATACCATATTTCATTGGGCTTTTATGCAATCATTTATTTCTTGGTTATGTCCAAAGTACAACAACCCCTACTCCACCCACAATGGTTTTTCCCAAATGTTGTGTGATATAAGGAAAATAAAAATGTCCATATATTTTATTGGAAGTAAAATTTGTTCTCACTTCTCATTACGTTGTTTCATAGTTGTGATAAACAAAAAAAGTGACTTTTAAAGTGAAGGATACTTCAAAACACATTTTAACTTGAAGCTTTACTAAAGGTTTATTACTTTCTAAAAGGCTATTATTTTTTTGGTGAATATTCATATCCATGTTTCTTTTGTAAAATCTCATTTCCATTTATTTTGTGGAAAATTTCTTAAGAACCAGATAAGGAACAGTTGTTATTGTTGAAATCTTTTAAGGGGTGACAACTTTGAAAATATGAAGAGAAGCTTGCCAGACTAAATGCTTGTATTTGAAGTAACATTTAGAAAGTTACTATGCATAGTATCTTGGAAATAATAAATTCTTCAATCGGTGGTTTTACTATTTTCTGATATCTTGGAGACGTGAGAAAGAAAGCTCAACCATGGTTCTAGTTACACATAATCCGTTTAAACTTTAAAGCTTTCTTCTTCTTTAGTGTCATGTAAACTGCTTTATATGGTTAGTATTTCGATAGTTTGTTAATAGAAATATCCAAAACTGAAGAAGGAGGGGCAATGCATAATTAATAACACCGACAAGTAACAACAAAATTTTTTTAATTTTTAATTTTTATATCAATAGCTAAGGGTTGTGCGATTTGACACGTTCCTTTTGTGGCCGTATGTTGACTATAACTTTGACTGGAGCTTATTTGCTAACATTTCCTCGATATCTTTAGTCAAGGGAAAAGAGTGGTGAACAAAGGATATTTACAATGTAACAATTCCTTAGTTCTTTCTTGAAAAGAAGCATTTACTATTGAAGAATGCCTTTAGGCCATAGCCATCATTTTAATGGTCATTAAAGTTCACCCGTTTCATTTTCAAATGCTTCATTTCTTCTCTCTTCTATGCTTTTGATTACCTATTAACACATTTTCTGAAAGCTAAAGTATTTTATTTTCTCGCATAGTGGTTGTCCACCCACGAAATCAGAGATTGAAGACCTGGAGAGACAGTGTGGTGGTGTTCCTTTCAAGTTTTGTCATGTAGCACATGGATGGGTTAGTTTCTTCTCTGTCAACAGAGTGAAACTTCCTGTTCTTCCATGACATTCTAAATGAAGTTTTATCTCTGTACAAAATCTATTATACTAGTCTGAATAAAATGTGTTTGAGCTGCTGTGAGCGTATCCTTATGTTGTGGCACGTGGTTATTAAACTTGAATTGTCGTGATAGAGACAATAATGTTTGCATTTGGAAGCCCTTTGTAGAGTGTATTTGCACATGGCAAACTATGTGTACAAACATTGTTTTTAACTTTCTAATGCATAAATCATCATAATCATAGAAAATAACACAAACGTTAAAGATCGCTGGGTTCTCTTTCGTGAGTCTTAACCGTTTTCTCCGGAGTTTATGTAGATAAAAAATGTAGAGAACAGATCGACCTAAAGTAATACATGGAAGGAAATCAAACTGAAGAATGATCACTTCGATGATGAGCTTTATATAAATTCCAAAGAGAAAAGACAATAAGTTTCTAACCTTTGCCAAAACTAATACAAATGCATTCTAGGTGGATCTTTGATATGGCTCCTCTAGTCTATTTCATTTTTCTCTTTCTTTTTCATTGCATTTATATCTAATCCTCATGTTAAAATATGGTTCTGATTTGTAAATGAGGTTAGTTGGTTAATTAACATAATTAATATAATTAATATTCTAGCTTCTTTGCAATCTTTAGTCTTCGGGGCAAACGTGGTACATGGAAATAGGACAAATTCTTTTGTTTGATTTCTTATCATGGTTGTTGTAAATGATACAGGTTGTTTTTACTTTCTCGTGGGTTTAGATGTTTTTCGAGACTTTGTTTTGGGTGGCTTTTTTGGTTGCATGGGTGGGTCGTCCTCTTGCCTTTCTTTTGTTTTTCGCGTTGCTTTTGGCCTCTCTTGTATACTCCCTATGTACACTTAGGTTGCCTTGGGGCGCTTTTTGGCAATGATATCTCTTTTACCCATAAAAAAAGAAAAGAAACAATGTTCTAGCCTTAGGCAAACTCCATGGAAGCAATATGGGCCAAAAATAATAATAATGACAATGAATAGCAAATCCAATGTACTGTGTCTCACTATAAATTTCCAATATGTATCATTGTATTACACTTAGTGCACTTGTTTTTGGATGCTTGCTATGATAAATTTATTCAAGATCTTGACTTTTGATCCATTTAAATTATCAAATTACTTCGTATGTTGATGGGCACCTCTTTTCCTCCCTGTTTTTCTTTTTGTTTAGTGTTTTTTGTTTTCTCTATTGCACAGAGTTTGAACATGGATCTTTATCAAACTGGCATTAGATCTAGATTAAGAAAGATTAATGGTTCCTACCTGGGGAGCTTATGCATTTATTAAATATGTTAGAAGAAATAGTGAGCTGTCTGTTATCTCGAATAAGTGGTAGGTTTGATGATTTGTCATTAGATAGCTTGGCATATAAATGATCTTACGACCCATTAGGGGCACATATCCATTGCAACGAAGTTTCTGGTGGTACAGATTGCATGTTCATGGTTTTTTCTTTAATCACCCCGGTCATGAGAGAGAAAGAAAAGAGAGAGAGACGAGTTGGTAGCCTTGGTCCTAGCAAATACTTTATGGGCAAGTGATCAATCCAGGAAGGAGAAACTGTGATCACGGCGATGCATGCAGAAAAGAAGGAACCCGATAATCCACATGTTACGTGGGAATGCTTGTTTCGATATCGGGAGAAGAAAGGGTCACTTCAAAGGGTTATTAAGGAACAACGGAGGAGAACCTCTTCTTGGGTATGGCTAGGTCCCGCAAGCCTAAGTTTCTTTTTAGAAGGAATTAAAAGGAGCTTCAAGAAACCAAAGGAAGAGCAATGGGACTGGAGTTGGAAGGAGGAAGGCAAAAAATATCAGATGACTAAAGACGTGAATCTTGTAGGTCCCTTTGTCTGTCTGAAAGTCACCGATGCCACCGGGAAAATTTTCTCCTTTTTTTTTGCCGTAAGGTAGAGTCAAAGAGGGAGGGTAGCGCAAAATGACCGCGCTGTTGAGAGGGATGGGGGTTCAAACGAGACCAAAGCTTAAGAAGAAGAGCAAGATGAAGAAAGGGGAGGAGATGGGAAAGAGAGGGAAAGCTGCAGATCTGAGGCCAAAAGGCACAGATAAATCCTATGTTGAGATTTTAAAACAACCTCTTCCCCTGAAAGAGAGGGCTTTGTGGAAGTTAGAGAGAAGGAGTGCGAGTTTACGGGCGCTTGGAACGCCGTCAGCGGGAGACGGACTATGCCGAACCTTCCTTCTCGATCCAACCGCGGCAGTAAGGCGATGAGCAAGAAATGGGGTCTAGCTGACTTTTAGGATCGGGATTTAAAATGGGGGAGAAAGTTCCTATTGGAATTCGTCTAAGCGGGGAACCGTAAAGAGTTCCGTAGAAAGGGAGTAGCTCTTCGAGGTTCAAAATCGACTTTGTCAAGTTTCTCAACGAAGGATGTATTTCGAATCCTCCCTCATTGAAGGGATTATGGGTCAAGTTAGTTAGCCTTCTTGCTCATTTCTTGGAGGATCAAATCCTATAAAGCTTAGGGGATGCGTATGGGGTTTCCACCGCTGACAAGCTTGTCGTACTCTGGGCGGATTTGGTAATGGGCCTCAGATTTGAGTTCGTGTGGAAGGTCGAACCTTACCACAGAAGATGGTTGTGAAGTTGGGAGGTTCAAGTCTGAAGATCCAACTTTGGTGGGAGATACCTCCTGTCCATAGTGTGTTGTCGGCAAAAAAAAAAATGCAAGAAAGCATTTGGGTAGGAAGGAGGGAGGAAGAAGAAGAGGAGTCACTTGTTGCGGGGCACGTGGAAGTGGTTGTGGAAGGCATGATCCCAAAAGCCCTACAATAAGCGTATGGCGCCTCCCGATAATCGAGTATCACTTTATCCAATGACTTTTGGAGCTCATGCACGGTAGAGAAGCTTGGCGCTCGCCTCCTCCTGTGGCGGGTTATTGGGTTAGCCGAGTCCGTCCCTTGAGCCTGGGCCGAGGTCTTTCTCAAGGGATCCAATCCACTAGCTTCAGGGTCTCCGGGAGCCGGACCCAGCGAGGAGGCATAGCTTTACCGATGGGCCTCTTGCGGCCGTGACTCGACAGCAAGCAGCCCAGGTTAGAAGAAGATGGACTTTCAAGTGCTTCAGATGGGCCACCCCAAACTTCTCGTCTGTTCTAACTCTTCAAAGGTTGTTAGGCAATAGAACTTCCTTTCTTTTTCTCCTATTGTTTCTTGTAGGCCTCCTTTAAAGGGGTCCGTTTAGCTGTGTGGGCTTCGAGTTCTCTGAATGGCGTGATCCCACAAACAAGTGGTAGTCATTCTAGTTGCCTACCTTTCGGGAGGAGTCGTTCTTTCGACACCATTGGTAGACTTTGCAATGGGCATTATTCCCCCCTTGGAAAGGGAGGATTTGGTCGTTATTCTGATGTTAAGGGTTGAGGAATCTAGTCTTGAAGGGTCTCAAAGTACTATTGGAGAAGAAACCACAGTGGAAGGGCTAGAATTGGCCATTGCTAGTCAGGATGACTATTTTTTGGAAAGTTGGAATTAGAGCACTGGACGACCAAGAAGCTCCTATGGCGGGAATTGAAAGTTTATTCTACTCTTTTTCCCAAGAACCCGGCGAGGTAGGAGAGGGTAGGGGAAGATTCTCAAGAAAGAAGTGCAGAGAATACTAGATTTGAAAGGGAACTAAAAATGTTGCAATTTTCAGTGAACTATAAGAAAGGGAACAATTCCGGGAGCACAATAAAGTGTGTAGGGGGGAAAAGAGTGGTTTATCAATTATTTTAAAAATTGTTAGCTTGAATATCAGGGGTGGGAATGATAACGCCAAGAGGAAGATTATTAAAGCCCTATTGAGAGCTCAAAGGCTTGATATTTTCGCTTCCGCTATACTAAGATGCATGTGATGTTCGACGACGTTAGAGTTTAGGTTATAGCAAATTCTTGATTGGTTGCTTTGGATGCTACTGTGACCACCTGGGTACCCAGAAGGTGGGACAAACAGTTGTGTGACACCAAACCCGGGGTCCTATTGATTAGCTGGCCAACCCGTGGAATTTCTATCTCAGTCTTCGTAGCCCTAAGTCTTGGTACCGGACTCCAAGACTAACTACTCGTGACACCGAAATACTGGCACCACCTCGATACATCCCCTCACCGGGACCCATTCATCTATATTTAAATCTATAATATGAGAATAATACACTTAAATACAGTTCGTAAGAGTTCGATCACGACTCTCTTACCATAATTACATATCGGATTATATTGGCAATAGTTCAAAAGAATTTAATTACAATTATTTTATACAAAATACTTTTTACAAAAGTTTTATCAAGGCCACATGTCGGCCTTCTTCACAATCACGTGCCTCATTCAGTCACTGCTCACCGATGTCAACCCCCGTGACCGAAGTGCCTGACGACGCGAAAGAGGTGCCCCCAAGAGAAGAAACTCCTACGCGTTACTCCCCCACCTGGGCTGCATACGCAACGCCGTGTTCACACAAACTAGCTATTCCTAGTCATAACCGCCATACTTGTTGGAAATAACTGACTCAAACAGAATCACTTTTGTCTATGATTATTTATTTACGATGATGATGATGAATTTGCCAACTTTCGCGATTGTCATTAACGACACTATAACTAACCATTAAGTAGTCCCAACCGGCCAAACCGCTCAAAAAACAACTTACAACAAAATCCTCGTGATTTCCAAATAGTTTTGGAACCAAAACCGGCCCGGATACTTACCTTCAAAACCTAGTCCTGGATTGTCCAAAAAACAGTCCCAATGTCCAAAATCTACCCGTGGTTCGGGCCGAATCCACGGCCATTTACAGCCTAAATAAAGAGGAACCAGATAAGAGAAAACCCTACCTGAACGCCGATCAAACCGCGTAGCTTCATATCTACGCGCTGGGTGGACCAACTTTGTCTCGCTTTCTCGACGTATTTAAATCGGGCCTGCTAGCTTCAAGATCAAAGGGAAGTGGGCTGCCTCTTTTTTTTTTTTTTCTCCTTCCTCCGTTTCACGCACTCCGTGATCCTTTTTTTTTTTTTTCTTTTCTCTTTTTCTTTTTTCTTTTTTTTCTTTTTTCCCCTCTTTTCTTTTTTTTTTCTTCTTCTTTCTTTCTTTCTTTTTCTTCCTTTCTTTCTTCTCTTCTCTATCCACCGAATTGATCAAAGTGAGGAAGCTTCCCCCCACTTTCCTCACAACTTGACACATGTCCATAACCCTTACTCGACACATGACTCTAAATGAGCCATTCAACTAAGTACGTCAGTGTCATGGACATGCCTCAAGTGGCATAAGGTACACCACATGGCCTCATGCCATGTGCCCTCCTATGGTGCCATGTGGCATCCACATGTAAATTTCACTCCATGTCACTCCGACACTGATAATTTCAAAACGCCAAATTTCGATACTTCAATTACTAATAATGATTATGGTGACGATTCCAACCCAGAAGTCCGCTTCACATCCAAGATCTAGAAAATTTTTCAAGTTTTCAACTCAGATATAAAGAAAGAAATTATCATATCATTTTCGTAAAATTTAATTTTCCTGCGCTTTACACAACACAAAAATTGTTTTTCAGCGTTTAAAGTGCGCTCAATGCGAGGCGCTTAAAAAAGCCCTCGAGGCATTAAAAATGCTAAGAACACCTGAAAAGTTAAGGTACTTCTTCGTTGAGGTTTTCGAAGGTGCAAAGCATACGCTTTTTTTCGGGCTTCTTTACTGGAAGAGGGCGATGCCTACCGAAGGTGACAAGGCTTAGAAAAATGGAAATGAAAACCCTAAATTGATGACATATATCCGAAATTGGTGAGATATCATCGAAATTTCTAGAAAATATTGTTGAAAATGGAGAAAAGAAAAAAATAGAATGACCCCTAGAGGTTAAGACACGAGTGCTAGTAGAAATCTAATCAGAAGAATTTGGCTTTGAACGATTGTCTTCACGATGATGGAAAAAAGGAAGCAGAAAGAAAGAAAAAAGGGAAAAGAGAAAAAAAAAAAAAAAAAAGAGTGGTGTCGAGATTTCGTGAAAGGGAAGAAAGAAGGCGAAAGAGAGGGGGAAGAAGGAGGCGGTGTGGGGGAAAGGAAGGGAGAAAGAGACAGACAAAAGAAAGGGGGTTATAAAAGGAGAAAGGGGAGAAAAGACAAAAGAAAGAAAAGAAAAGAAAGGGGGCCTGAGAAGTTATTTTAATATGTGAAATAATAAAATTATTTAAATTTTTTTTAATATGTGATAATTATTAATATTTAATTTTTTTTTAATCTTTTGATAATTATTTAAAAATTACACATTAATATGTGAAATAATAAAAAATAAAATGTTAATGATAAAATTATTTTAAAATTTTCTTTTAATATATTATAAAATATTAATAATTATGATGTGATACAAAATCTTACGCCTCAGCAGCAGGTTCGTCTTGCCTCACGAACATAAAAACGCTTCGTATAACGCTTTCGCCTTTAAAAACATTGGGGACAAAAGAAGCCTAATTCTTTTGGACAAAGAAGTGGGTATGTTCATGGTTTCGTTCTTGTTCAAGAATGTCTCTGATGGCCTTGTTTGGGCTTTCATTGGTGTTTACGACCCTCTCTACAAAGAAGGAAGGTCTCTCATTTGGGAGGAGTTAGGGGCAATTAGAGGCTTATGGAAGGCTCCCTAATGTATCAAGGGAGACTTTAATGTCACTCACTTCCTTTTAGAGCGAAGTACTACGGGCAAGCTGAACTCGTCTATGAGAAGGTTCTTAGAGGTTATTGATGATTTGGAGTTGGTTGACTTGCCCCTTTCGGGAGGAAATTTTACATGGAGTGGAGGTCTATTAAATTAGATTTTGGCTCATTTGGATAGATTCCTGGTCTCTCTTGGCCCCGGATTTGGACCAAGCTTGGAAATGTGACACTTGAAGCTTCAGACTGCATGCCTATCATACAGGTCCCAGGAAGGGGTGTGGATTAAAGGACATGAAATTTACTGAATTTAGAATAGGGAGTGTTTTGGTAGAATGGAGCTTAACAAAAGTTAGGCTCTTTCTCAGCTAGGGGCTTGGGACCTTGTGGAAGAGGTGAGAGAGCTTTCCATGGAGGAAGCTAAGGCTAAGAAGGAGCCAAAAGATGCTTTCAAAAAAGTGGGCTATCTTAGAAGAGATTCATTGGAGACAGAAATCAAGAGAAATATGAAGGGAAGGGGACAAAAACACTGGCTTTTTCCATTGAATGGCTAACTCCCACTTTAGGAAAAATGCCCTTGCTAGTATCAAGATAAATGAATTGTGGCTGATTAACGAGGATCGAGAGGGTGGTAGAGGGATCTCGATACTTTTGATCTCTGCTTTCGGGGGCAAACATGGTTTGGAGGGTGAGATTGAGCGGAGTCTTTCGCTTCACATGTCCCCGAAGAATTCGATAGCCTTGGGGTACCTTTTAGAGGAAGTGCCTTTACCAGGAGCATTAACACGACCTTCCTTGTTTTGATCCCTAAAAAGGGAGGTGCTGATCTAAAGGATTTCAGGCCAATAAGTTTGTTAGGTAATCTCTACAAGCTTCTAGCGAGTGACGATACTTTGAGGATTATGGGGGAAAATTGTCTTAGGAATCGTGGTGCAGCCGTGGAAGGGCGGTTACTAAAACTACTTTGATTGCGAACGAAGTTATTGATCACTAGCATAAACGAAAGGAATAGGGGGTGATCTGCAAACTAGATATTGAAAAAGCTTTTGACAACTTAAATTGGCAGTTCCTACTAAAGGTCATGTAGTGTATGGGATTTGGCCCCAAATGGGTGAGGTAGATAAGGTGATGTATTTCCACAGCTAGGTTCTTGGTTTTAATTAATGGGGTGTCGTTGGGTTTCCTTCCACAGCACTTTGAGCACGAGACGAGGGGACCCTCTTTCCCCTTACCTTTTCATTATGGGTATGGAGGTTCTTAGCATCATGAATAGAAATACTATATTCTCATTAATTTAAGAAACATGGTTAGAGTATTAGGAGACTAAAAAGAGAAGGTAAAGAATCCTAAATGGATTAGGAGACTAATATGCGCTCCTGAGTTGAAACATATAGGTTAAAGCCACTGAAACTTGTCACATATATATATTTTACTAATACGATCAAATATATATATATATATATATATATATATATATATATATATATATATATATATATATATATATATATATATATTACCACTAAGACCTCTAAGAGACTTAGTGAAGATATCGCTAGTTGGTCGTTAGAGTTGACAAAGCGGTAATTAAGTAAATCCCAGATGCAATATTCTCTCTGATAAAGTGGCAATGCACTTCGATGTACTTGGTTTGCTCATGGAAAACTGGGTTAGATGAAATATGCAAGACAACTTAATTATCACATATAAGTTTCATTTGTTCATCATTTCCAAATCTTAGCTCTTGGAGGAGATGCTTTAACCATATGAGTTCACATGTTGCTAAGGCCATAGCTCGATACTTGAGCAGCTTATTTCAGATGCGGCTCCTTTGCATCTTTTTCTTACTCTTCGAATATTACGTTACTTCCACGATGAACACCACTGATACCACGATGTAGAATGTCCATTTATAGGTGAGGCACTTTTGATCTGCATCGTTTAGCCCGACAATCTGAGTATATTATACGTTAGCATACAACACCCTTGACCCGATGTTCATTTGAAATAACATAGAATACAAATTGCAGCATCCCAATGGCTATCACAAGGTGATTGTAGGAACCTTACTAACTACGCTCACAGGAAAAGAAATGTCAGACCGAGTAATAGTGAGATAGTTCAGTTTACCTACAAGTCGTCGAGATCTCCCTGGATCTCATCGAAGCTTCCCCTGACCTGGTACAAGTTTGATATTCGGATCCATAGTTTATAATCCAACATACCAGTGTTTGTCAATATATCCAAGATATACTTTCTTTGAGAAATAACCACTTAGGTGGGTGTGAGCTATCTCTTAATGCCTAGAAAATAGCGAGTTTCCCTAAGTCTTTTGTGTGCGAAAGTGGTTGAAGAAGTGTTGTTGAGGATTTTTAGAAGATACCATCACAGTACTATAATGACAAGTCATCCCACATAAACAATCAAGTAAATACAGCATCGATAGATGAATGATGAGAAAAGCGAATGGTTTGTTGTGTAGTCATGCGAACTCTCTTGAACCGAAGGCTAAAGCCCGTTAACCTAAGCTCGAGGAGACTGTTTCAAAACATATAAGGAACAACGTAGTTTGCATACCAAACTAGACTTCCCTTGAGTAACAAAACCAGGCGATTGCTCCATATAAACCTCCTCGGCGAGATCACCATGAAGGAAAACATTCTTGATATCCAATTGAAAAGAGGGTCATTTGCGCATAACAACCATAGAAAGATGTAAGTGAACAGAGATAATCTTGGCCACCGGAGAAAAAGTATCATAATAGTCCTAGCCATATTGTTGAGTGTACCCCTTGGCAACCAAACGGGCCTTAAGCCGATCGACTTGGCCATCATGACCCACCTTCACTATATAAACCATGGCTTGACCAATGAGAGACTTGCGAGAGGAAGAGCGGCCAATAAGTATCTTTGTGGAGTAAAGATCATCCATTTCCTCAGCCCGTTTATGCATTTTCGGCCAGGATGAGAGAGGACCTCACTAGTTTTTAAGGGTAGAGACGGAAGACAGGTGGAAACAAAAGCAAAGTAGAGAGATGAGATAAGCGATGAAAGCTAAGAAAATTATAAACGGGGATGTGGGTTAGAGCGGAGCGGAGTACCTTTCGAATGGCATGATAGGTAGATGCATCAAGCGGTTGCGAAGCCGAAAGGCGGGAGATGGCTGCTAGTAGAGAGATGATTCAACAAGAGGCTTTGTAAAAGGATGAGAACGGCGCGTATAAACCTGAAATGGTCGAGTCACAACATCTATAGGTGGAGAATATAAATCTAGAAATGGTAAGACAAGAGGAATATATAAGACATTTGGAACAGGAGGACGTGTTGTAGAGGAGAAGAAGGAGGAATCCTCAAAGAAGGTGACATTGGCAGAGAAAAGTAGCGATTAATGTCGGGAGAATAACAACGATAACCCCTCTGAAGGCGAGAATAACCCAAGAAGACACCCTTTGTGGCTTTGGCTAAGAGTTTGTCTTGCCCAAGAGTGAGAATATGAACAAAACGGACACAACCAAAGACACGAGGAGGGAGGGAAAAGAGAGGTTGATTAGGTAATAAGACAAAATGAGGGATCTGATCATGCAAAGCAAAGGATGACATACGATTAATCAAATAACATGCAACTAAGATAGCATCCCCCTAAACACGTTGAGGAACCTTATGATGGAGGAGGAGAGTGTGAGTTATCTCAACTAAATGACGGGTCTTACGCTCAGTCACTCCATTCTGTTGACGAGTGTAAGCACAAGATGATTGGTGAAGAAAATTATGGGCAGACATAAAAGAAGAGAATGACATAGAGAAATATTCCTTTGCATTATCTCTTCTTAAAATACAAATAGAAGTATTGAATTGAGTGCGAATTTTAGCATGAAATTTTTGAAAGATAGAAAATAACTCAGCTCGAGTTTTCATTAAAAATAACCAAGTACATAGAAAATGTCGATACAGCATAAAAGTAACAAAGTAGCGAAATCCTAAAGTAGATGTGAACTGAAAGACCCCGAGCATAAGTGTGGACAAGCTCAAGGAAGCCTCGTGCAAGGGATCTGACGTTTTGGGAATGAAGGACACGAGGCATGTTCCAAGTAACATGACTCACACTCGGCGAGAGATGACTAGAAGGAAGTGAGGGAACCAGGCGTAGAGAGCTTGGAGTCTTGGATGGCCAGGATAGTTGTGGAGGAGGAGAGGAGCTTTCGTGGAAGTGCAGCGGTGGAACGGATGGAGCTGGGTGGGAGGCCTTGTGACTCATGTCCTATGCCAATCGTCTTTCCTGTACTCCAGTCTTGCAAGGTTACAGAGTTGCGTGAAAAAGTAAGTACACAATAAAGGTCACGAGTCAATTTACTAACGGAAATAAGATTAAAAGGAAAATTAAGAACATAAAGTACAAAGTGAGACGAAGGGAGGAACAGTCGAGACCAATGCCTTCGGCTATGGTTTGAGAACCATTAGCTAAGGTAATAGTGGGTAAAGGAAGATGGAAAGGTAAAGAAAAATGTCTTTATTCACCAGGAGATATGATCGGAGGCTCCGGTGCTCGAGGATCCAGGGTGCGGATGAATGTGTAAGGCAAGCCAGGAACATTCTTGGTTTGGGCGGCAGACGATGAAGGAAGGGTGTTGGCTGCGTGAGTGAGACGAAGGTACTCCTCATATTCGCCGGGCATGAGAATGACCCCCTGAGGTGTGGATGAACTCCTTGAGACAGAACTCGAACTCCCTGAATGATCAAAAGACTTAGCCAAATGAGCAGTACGGGGAGGTCGACCATGTAACTTATAGCATCGATCACGGGTGTGTCCAAGCCTATGACAGTATGTGCATGAGGATGTTGTCCCTCTTTGCCGGTTGCTACCACATCCCACCTGCGGAATCGCCGAGGAATGAGGCAGAGAAACCATCATAGGAGTGTGCGGGTGTGATACTCATATCATATGGAGGCGAGTGGCGGTGGAGTATGTGAAATGTCCAATCGAAGCGAAGGATGATGCGGAGCTCATTTCATCTTTGACAATTGAGTCTCGGTGTTCATGGAGCTTTGTGTGGGAATGAGTCAAGTTCATCATGGGGTCGAACATCCTTAAGTGTTAGTCTCGTTATCCATCACAGAAATTTGTTTCAAATTGGCAATTGAGGATATTACCCGATAGAGACACTGAATATCATTAATTATGCGGTTTCTTCACTGATTAGAGTGTAGCAAGTTTATAGGCTGATATATTATATAGAGTCTTGGCATCAATAGATTGTCGGAGAATATTGCATAGTAAAGCATTAGTTTGTCGCCACTGAGGACGTTGATCTTCAGGATACTTGTGTCTGCAGTAGTAAGATGATCCTCACAACCATTACCAATAAACCATAGGTCCATAGAATCTCCCCATGATAGATATTTTTCGCTAACCATGAGTTTATCCAAGGTAATCATAGGAGTTCCATATACAAAGGAATTTAAAGTTTGACTTTTTGCAGCCATAGAGACATCTTTCTTAATATAGAAGTGTCTTTTCGACCATAGAGACGTCTTTTCGGCTGTAAGATGAATATCGATGAAAATCCGCTGAAATCAATGGAACAATCTTGTCAGGCAGACGAAAACAACTCGGATGATGAGAAGGGAGCTTATTAGTATTTAGACTTATAAGAAAAAATCAGAAAGAAGGCTGAAAGTATATACCGCCGAAGAGGAAAATGGACAAAAGAGGGTGATGCAAGTGTTAGATTAGAAAACTAGGTACATAGGCTTATAGATCGGCCACAGGTGACTTAGGCGATGAAGTCTAGCGATCGGAGAAGAATCCACGCACGTGAGGGACAACGGTGGAGAGTGGTTCTGTGTGTAACCACCCGTGGGACACATGTTCTTGGAGATTCTTCCACTAATGGGGAGAGTAGGCTCCGACGATCCTAATGGAGTGTCCATGCACCGGAGTTGAGGTTGCCGGAAAATCCCGCTGGAAAAAGTTTCCAATAGTGGCGGTGATTCCGGAGTGAGGCATAGTCGTCGGATGGGTTGCTAGAATTGACCACACGGTGAAACTCTAACCCTAATATTCCCAAACTCTTCTATGACTCTGATACCATGTTGAGAGAAAAGAAATACTATATTTTCATTAATTTACAAAGGAGGAAACATATATATATTTATACTCTAGTGTTAGGGCAAAAAATGAAACGGAGTTAGAGTCTAATTAGTAGACTAAAGAGAAGGAAAAGAATCTAAATGGATTAGGAGACGAGAAACCTTATACTTGACTTAGAGAACGCACCAGAACTAAATTAGGATCTGCAATTTAAATAGTGAAGGGAATAACCTAAGTATCTCTCACCTCTTATTCAGAGCGACATGATCATTTTCTATGAAAGCGAAGGGGACCGACTTCTCTATCTTAATTTGTAGTTTACTTTTGTTAAAGCACGCCGGGCTGAGATCGACTTGGATCTAAAGGTGAGTTGATCAGATGGTGAATGTAAGTTCATCTAAATGTCTTGGCTCTTTGAGTGGGATGAGGATGGGTCACCTCCCCTGCACCTATTTAGTCTTGCCCCGGGGGTCTTCTCACAAACTTGTGGCGGTGTGGGATAGTGTTGAGGAAAGATTGCAGACTTGCCGCTTTGGAGAAGTACGTCCCGAAAGAGCGAGTGACCTTGATCAAAAGTACCCTTGCGGAGTCTTCCTTTATCATATGTGGTCGGATTACTTTGTTGTAGTGGCTAAGAGATTAGAGGAAGGCTGTGAAAACTTCCTTTGGGGTGGTGGGGCTAGAGGAAGAGCCGTTTAGTAAATTGGGAAGTGGTATTGGGCAAAGTTTAGTACCTTGAGATAAGAAATTTATTCCTTATGAACAAAGCTCTTCTTGGGAAATGGATTTGGCGTTTTGCCTTGGACTAGGACTACACTTGGAAAAGGTTGATTGCCTTTACATATGGGATCGTCTATCTAGGCTGGGGGTTTAGGGAGGCTTGAGGGCCTTTTGGAAGGAAATCCTCAAAGAATCAGTATGGGTAAAGGAAAATTGGAAATTCATAGTTGGGAATGGAACCAGAATTCACTTCTGAATAAATCACCGATGCGGGCCTTCAGCCCTTAGCATCTCCTTCCTCTCTCTTTTTGGTATTGCTGCAAACAAGCATGCCACCGTGGCTGATGTTTGGGACTCTGCTTCTTTGGATTACGGTAAAAAACGGAACCCCACTTTTGTTAGGTAACTAATGATTGGGAGATTGTCCTAGTTGAGAACCTTCAAACAGCCTTCAGATGGAGAGATCTTGATGAGATTGGATAAAGTCTTATGGAAGGCGGTGCCGGCTTCACTGATTAGTGAGAGCGTTAGTCACAGCGAGGTTACGCGATCCTTTTCCCAACAAAGGGCATTTGGGTGCCCAACAAGCAGTGTTTTTTGCTTAGGAAGCGGCGTGGGGAAAGGTCTTAACTCTGGAAAAACTTCAAAAAAGGGGATGACATCTTCCTAATAGATGCTACCTGTGTAGTTGCGCTAAAGAGACAATTCACCACCTTCTTCTTCATTGTTCTATAGTCAGTTCCTTGTGGGATATTATCTTCTCTTTGTTTGGGTTATCTTGGGTTTTCCCCAAAACGATCAAGGAAGTGGTGCCTTTCGAGAATTTGGAAAGGCTAACTGTGGGGAAAAGAAGATTAAAGGAGTTTGAAGTTGGTTACCTTGTGCATTTTTGGACGGAGTTTGGAAAGAAGCGTTTAGTCTTTGGGAATGGGTCTTTAGTTGTCTGAGGTTAAAGCATTCTTTTGTTTCTAAAGTTTAGGGTTGGAGCAACATGTACATGAGTGAAGAAATTTCTTCATTTATGGTTTCTTGGAGTATTTGGCTTGAAATGAGGGCTGGCTCCTCTAGAAAGGTAGACCAATTTGGAATGACTACTCTGCTTGGTGTGGGATCCTTCGACTCGAGAGGGGCACCGAGCCCACCTAACAGGACCCTTTAAGGGAGAGGCCCTACCGAAAACAATAGGAGAAAAGAAAGGGAAGTTCTCGTACCTAACAACCTTTGAAGGGATTAGAACCAGGCCAAGGGCTGGGGGTGGCCCATCTGAAGCACTTGAAAGTCCATCTTCTTCTAACCCTAGGCTAACTGCTATCAAGTCCTGGCCATAAGAGAGAGGCCCATCTAATAAAAAGCTATGCCTCCTCCTTTAGGTCCAGCTCCAGGGCCACAAGCTAATGGGTTGGATCCCATGAGAAGGGAACCTCGGCAGGCTACAAGGGAGAAGACTCAGTAACCCGATAACCCTTCTGGAGGACACAGAAACCCATGAAGCTACCATTGCATCAGGCTCCCGAAAGAGTCATTGGATCGTCCCGATGCCTCGATTGTCGGGACTTCCATCTGCCGGCTATCAAGCGGCACCGGATCATGCGGCCTTCACAACCAACTTCCACGTGCCCATGACAGTGACTCCTCTTCTTCTTCCTCCCTCCTTCCCTGCAATGCTTTCTTTGCATTTTTTTGCAAATGACACACTATGGACGAGGAGTATCTCCCACCAAATCCTTGACTTGAACCTCGACTTCCACTGACCATCTTACGTGGTAAGGTTCGACCTTCCACACGAACTCAAATACGAGCCCATTGCAAATCCGTAAGAGCCCTGACAAGCTTGTCAACGGCGATAAAACCCCCGCACGCATCCCCTAAGCTTTATAGGATTTAATCCTCCAAGAAATGAGCAAGAAGGCTGACCTTGACTATAAAATACCCTGATGAGGGAGGATTCGAAATACATCCTTCGTTAGGGAAGCACCAACAAGGGTCAATTTTGAACCTCGAAAAATTTCTTTCCCCTTTCTGTAGAACTCTTTCTGGTTCCCCCTTCGAGGTGAATTCCAATAGGAACTTTCCCTCCCCCATTTTCGTCAGTCCCAGAAAGTCCTTTAGACACCATTTCTTGCTCATCACCGTACCTACCACGACTGGATCGAGAAGGAAAGGTTCCAGCATGGTCCATCTCCCCACGAAAACGGCCACGTTCAAGCGCCCATGAATAAACTGCCTCCTTCTCTCTGCTTCCTGGCCCTCCTCTTTAAAGGGAAGAGGTTGTTTTAAAATCTCAACATAAGTTGTACATTTGCCTTTCCAGCCTCGGATACAACGGCTTTCCCTCTCTTTCCCATCTCCTCCCCTTTCTTCATCTTGCTCTTCTTCTTAAGCTTTGGTCTCGTTTGAACCCCCATCCCTCTCAACAGCGCGGTCATTTTGCACCACCCTCCCTCTTTGACTCTACCTTACGACAAAAAAAAGGAGAAAATTTTCTCGGTGGCATCAGTGACTTTCAGACAGACAAAGGGACCTGCAAGATTCACGTCTTTAGTCATCTGATATTTTCTGCCTTCCTCCTTCCAACTCCAGTCCCATTGCTCTTCCTTTGGTTTCTTGAAGCTCCTTTTAATTCCTTCTAAAAAGAAACTTAGGCTTACAGGACCTAGCCATACCCAAGAAGAGGTTCTCCTCCGTTGTTCCTTAATAACCCCGTTGTTCCTTAATAACCCTTTGAAGTGATCCTTTCTTCTCCCCAATGTCGAGAACAAATGCCTTCACCTTAACAGATTACCTTCGGGTTCCTTCTTTCTCACGCCATCGCCGTGATCTGGTTTCTCCCCTTCCCCGTTGATCCTGCCACTCATCGCTGCTAGGACCAAGGCTACCAACTCGTCTCTCTCTCTTTTCTTTTCCTCTCTGTGACGGGGTGATTAAGAAAAACCATGAACATCACGATACGTACCACGAGGAAACCGTTGCAATGAATATGTGCCCAATGGGTAAGTAAGATCATTTATATGCCAAGGCTGGCTCATTAAATCTCGAGCCTCTACTTATTGGATAAATGACCACACTCACTATTCTTCTAACATATTTAATAAATGCATAAGCCCCCGAGTAGAACCATTAATCTTTCTTAATCTAGATCTAATGCCGAGTTTGATAAAGATCCATGTTCAAACTCTATGCGATAGAAAGCAAAAACTAAACAAAGAAAAACGAGGGAGGAAAAGGAATTTTACGTCAACATACAGAGTAATTTGATAATTTAAATGGATCAAAAGTCGAGATCTTGAATAAATTTATCATAGCAAGCATCCAAAAACAAGTGCACTAAGTGTAATACAATGATACATATTGGAAATTTAGTGAGACATGTTCATGGTTCCTATTGCTGTCATTATTGTTATTTTTTGGCCCCATAATGCTTCCATGGAGTTTTGCCTAAGCTAGAACATTGTTTTCTTTTCTTTTTTTTTTTATGGGTGAAGTATATCATTGCAGGCGCCCCGAGGCAGCCCTAAGTGTGCATAGGGTATACAAGGGCAACAGCGCCAAAAAACAAAAAAGAAAGGCAAAGAGAGCAACCCGCCCATGCAACCAAAAGCCACAAAACAAGAGTCTCCAAAGGAAACATCTAAACCCACGGAAAGCAAAAACAACGTATCATTTACAACCATGTGTTGAAATCAAACAAGAATTTGTCCTATTTTCCATGTACACGTTTGCCTAAGACTAAGATTGCAAAGAAGCTAGAATATTAATTATATTAGTATGTTAATTAACTTGACTAACCTCATTACAAATCGAACCATATTTTAACATGAGTTAGATATAAATGCAATGAAAAAGAAAGAAGAATGAAAATAGACAGAGGAGCCATATCAAAGATCCACCTAGAATGCATTTGTATTAGTTTTGGCAAAGGTTAGAAACTTATTGTCTTTTCTCTTTGGAATTTATATAAAGCTCATCATCAGAAATTGATCATTCTTCTAAGATTTGATTTCTCATATTACTTTAAGAGTCTGATCCTGTTCTCTACATTTTTTTATCTCTGTAAAAGCAACAGTTAAGACTAGAAAAAATATGATCGCACATACGTGTTATTTTCTATGATTCGATGATTTATGCATTAGAAAGTTAAAAACAATGTTTGTACCTGTTTTGCCATGTGCAAATATTACTCACAAGGAAGCTGAAATGCAGGCATTATTGTCTCTATCACGGCAATTCAAAGTTTAATAACACGTACCACAACATAAGGATACGCTCTGGCAACTCCATAACTTCACATTTATTCGGACTAGTATAATAGATTTTGTCTGAGATAAAACTAGTTTACAGAATGTCATGGAAGAGCAAGGGAAGCTTCACTCAGTTGGCGGAGAAGAAACTAACCGTCCATGTGCTACATGACAAAACTTGAAAGGAACACCACCACCGCATCTCCTCTAGATTATTTGATCTCGATTTTTGTGGGTGGGCTTGAGCCGCCTATCTTGAAAATAAAAATACTTTAGCTTTGAAAATGTGTTAATAGGTGATCAAAAGCATAAGAAAGAGAGAAGAAATGAAGCATTTAAAAATGAAAGCGGGTGAACTTTAATGATGCATTAAAATGATGGCTATGCTTCAAGGCATTCTTCAAAATAGTAAATGCTTCTTTCGGGAAAGAAGCTAGAGGTACTGTATAAATATCTTTGTTCTCCTCTTTTTAACAACTAAAGATAATCGAAATGTTAGCAAATAGAAACCTCCCGATCGAGGAGTTATGTCAACATACGACACAAAAGGAGCGATAATCCTGCTTGACCGCAGCTATTGATATAAAAATTAAAAATTCAAAAAAATTGTTACTGGCTGATTATTATTAATTATGCATTGCCCTCCTTAACTTCATTTGTTTTTGGATATTTTCTATTAACAAACTATCAAAATACTAACTATATAAAATGGTTTACATGACACTAAAGAAGAAGAAAGCTTTAAAGGATTTAAAACGGATTATGTGGCAACTGAACCATGGTTGAGCTTTCTTCTCCACGTCTCTAAGATTGGGGAAAATAGTAAAACCACCGATTGAAGAATTTATTATTTCCAAGATACTATGCATAGTAACTTTCTAAATGTTGCTTCAAATACAAACATTTAGTACAAGAAGCAAGCTTCTCTTCATGTTGCACAAAGTTGTCACCCCTTAAAAGATTTCAACAATAACAACTGTTCCTTATCCGGTTCTTAAGAAATTTTCCACAAAATAAATGGAAATGTGATTTAAAAAAAGAAACATGGATATGAATATTCACCAAAAAAAATAATAGCCTTATATAAAGTAATAAACCTTTAGTAAAGCTTCAAGTTAAAATGTGTTTTGAAGTATCCTTCACTTTAAAAGTCACTTTTTTTGTTTATCACAACTATGAAAAACATCAGAATGAGAAGTGAGAACAAATTTTACTTCCAATAAAATATATGGACATTTTTATTTTCCTTATATCACACAACATTTGGGAAAAACCATTGTGCGTGGAGTAGGGGTCAAGTGCATTGACATAACCAAGAAATAAATGATTGCCATAAAAAAGCCCAATGAAATATGGTATATCCGTCTGACGATTTCTATTTTAAAAAAAAAGCCGTAATATGTATATGGGTTTTACCCGGCTAAGAAGAGCACGAAACTTGGATCACCTGGAGAAGACTTCCTAAACTTGCTGTTAGGAAGATAAACATCAAAAGCCTAAGCCAAGAAGGTGGAACCATTGACCGCCTGTAATGGAACTTTTCTCCTCTGATTCTTCATCTCGCCATACCGTTGTTTTCCAAGGTGCCATATGATGGGAATTAAATCAGCTTTGATGCCCTTTGAAGTCCAAGGAATCCCATGCTGCCCAACAATGTAAGCAAGAGACTTCAAGTGCCTATAAACCTCAAAAGATTCCCAACAGCATCCACACTTGCCTTGTGCAATCTTATCATATATACCTTTTAAGGAAATACTCGTATCATTATCATCCAATACATGCAATGCCCCAAGTTCGCACCAAAAACCTACACAAAAAGCTAAGCATATTACTAATAAAAAAGGGTATAACTAAGGAGTACTTCTAATTTCGAGTCTTCTCCCCAAAGATCACACATGTGAATAGTTTGATATATGCCAACAAAAAATTTTATTCTCCATAAAAACTACATTTTATTATTTATTATTATAACTATTAATATTATTAGGGAAAACTATTATTAAAATCATGAACTTTCATCACTTTTGCATTTAAATCATGAACAAAAAGTTTGCTATTTAAATCTAGACCCTTTCATGAATTTGTTTTTATATCCCAACAAAACTTTGAAC
Organism: Tetrastigma voinierianum; assembly: GCA_016808115.1. Taxonomy (NCBI): domain Eukaryota; kingdom Viridiplantae; phylum Streptophyta; class Magnoliopsida; order Vitales; family Vitaceae; genus Tetrastigma; species Tetrastigma voinierianum. The sequence continues at coordinate 35,971 of JAEQBH010003679.1, read as the reverse complement.
TTCTACCATGTCCAACATGGCAAGACGAAATGATGTAGTTTTGATGCTAAAATTACAATTAAAATGAAAGTTGGAGATATAAAACTGAAATTCATGAAAGTTTCTATATTTAAAAAGCAAATTTTTTGTTTAGAATTTAAATGCAAAAGTCAAGAAAGTTCAAGATTTTAATATTAATTTTCCCTTATTACGATCGCTTGAATACTTCAACATTCTGAAATACACAATCAAAAGAGACATTTGATAGTAACTTTTCTTTCGATCAATAAAGTAGTATATTGATCAAAAGAGAACCAAATGGAAACATTAAAACAGCTAGAAGGAGCAATTGCAAAAAAAACCTACCAGCCCCAACAAAAACCGGCAACCCTACCTACACCCCAACCAAGTCAAAAAGTCCACTAAAGAATTTGTGTTATCAACGCTATACAAATTTGCCCAATTCCACAAATTGCTCAAGATGTTAGATTTTGTTTTTTGGGCAGAAGTGACCCCGTTTTCAAACACCATCCTATTTCTTTCCCCCCATAAAGTCCATAATAGACATAAAGGAGCTGTCATCCAGATATTTTTTGCATTTTTTACTATCTTGGGCTCCTTGCCAAGTTAGGAGGGTGTGAAGGACCGAGCGCGGGAAAACCCAACTCGTCCCCACTATCATCAAAAAAAGGTCCCATAGCATCCTGCCTTTTTTGCAATGTATTAGTAGGTGCTCTATAATCTCTTCATCCTCTTCATAAAGAAAACATTTGTTAGCAAGAAGTCTTCCGCGGCGTTTGATCTAATCCAACGTGAGGGCTTTACCCCAAGAAACTTCCCAGACGAAAAAGTCTATTTTGGGAGGGACAACCGACCTAAACTAAGCAAAAAGGAAATTTCTATGTCGCGAGATGTCTACCGGCCCCGTACATGACTATAGAGAAATTTCCATCCTGGAATCCTTAAGAAGCATATCCTCACCCAAGGGGCTGATTTTCTATCTATGGAGAGATAAAGGAATCTTTCCACCTCCATCTCCCAATCGTTAAGAGACCTTAAAAAGGTTGAGAGAGTAACTTAACTACATGTTAACAAGATAGTTTGGGAATGTTGTCAAGCTATATTTGATTACAATGGTCTTCGATTCCCTCCACATATGAAATTTACATTGATGGAACTCATAGATGGTCTAATCTATGCCATGGTTAGGTTGTCGGGTTTTCTATCTTTATTTTCTTAAAGGATGTGGGGATTATGAGTGCACTTTGCGGTAATTCCGTGGTACTATAGGATGCACTCTTTGTCGGGACATCTTTTGATCATATTTTGCTTGTCTTTAAGCACCACTACATTCATCTCCTAGGCATTCTCGAATAACTTTCAAATTTTTCTGAAACTGACTAATTTTTTTTTCTAGGTAAATTATTTTTTGGTCCATATTGGGACTTGAACCTCAAACCCGAAACACATTAATATAGACAAAGATAACAAATTGAAATTTACCAAGGTAAATTCAACATTGTTTAGTATTATCGACCTATTTGATCACCGTTTCTATTCTTTTCTCCCATGTAAGGCACCAAAGAAAATCGAGGCTCAAACCAACAAAATTACAAAGAAAAACATTATTGTTTTCATCCTTCATTGTGTGTTAAAAAGTATTCCAAAGAGATGTAAATATTAGCTATCTCAGAACTCCATTATACCATACTTAAAACAATATTTACACTTAGCCAAGCTCTCAACTTAAGCTTCACCATGTTCACAAGATATATTTTACAATGTCACATGGTAGACATCATTTACATAATATTTAACATATCCTCACTCGCTTGAATCAAACCTTTACATCCATCAACCAATCCTCTTCACCATCCTCAGATCTCAAATGACACTACATAAGTATAAACCCCGGTTACAACCGTCTAGCCTTCTAAGATTTGTTTTTTAGCTCATATTTAGAAGACTCCCAAGAGCATCCTTTTCGTAAAGGTAAATTTATTAAATCAAAGACTCAATTACTCATATTGGGTTTATGGAAGTTGTACCGAAGGAAGTTTTTAGTAGTTTTGTGGTTTCTTTCGTTTTTGTGTGTTGCTTCCTATTATCCAGTTTCCCTGTACTTTAATTTTTCTTTATAATACTTGGTTTTTACTGATCAAAAAAAAAAAACAAACAATAATAACAACAATGAGAAACCAAGAACTAAAAACATTGATGTCAGGATGTCACATACAATGTCTCCTCAATTGAGCAATAAGTCTTGCCGTTTCGAACTATTCCAGTTGTTGTCCACATCTTGCCCTTCTTTTCTACAACCTCAGCCATTCCCATCTCATCATTCCAAATCGCCTGGGAAACATCTTTCCTAAAAACAATACACATAATTAGGTTGTACTACCACTATTCCAAACCTCGAAGGAAATTACTGGTCCTAAAGCTCTACCTAAATTGCAACTTCGATATAGAACCAGAAGTATAGTAAGGTTCTTCTTCACGGTATCTGAAGATAGATTCCATAGCGCCGGTTTACCAAATGAATCCTACAATCCTCATCATCCACTAAACCACTACCGAAAAAAATCACATTTTAATTTTAGAGAACTCCCGAACTAGCAAAAACTATAACGAGCCATAATTTTGGTGTAGGATTTGAATCTTAGTTGATTAGGGCAAAGCTTTTTTTTTTTTTTAATCCTGATAATTTTGTGTTGATTTGGACTCTCGCTTGATGTATGCTTTTTTTTTTTTCAATCTTATAAACAAGTTTAAAAACTATTGGAAACTTTTTTTAAAATCTCAGATGATCAGGATTCAGGACAAAGCTTTGTTTTTTTCTCAATCTTAACAAGCTTTTGAAAACTATTGGAAACTTTTTTCTTTGAAACAAGAGGGAAAAGCGCACCTTTGTTTAGTATCGAACAGAGAGGCATTGACTTCTTTCTTCTGATGCTACTGTTGATGAGACAGACATAAACCAGGGTTTTGTTTTTGATTGGTTGGATTGGTTGGGAAAAGAAGAACAAATATTATGGAAGAAAAAAGAAAGGAAAACACATCACTAATATTTATTTACCAAGTTTTGCATTTCTGAAATTTCAACAGCTGAAATGGTCAGATTTACTTCGTCTCAATACTTTCTCTCTTCAGTCTTCAAACAAATATCAAATCCATTAGTGAACTTCCAACCATCAGCTTGAAATGCTACTTTCTTTTTTCTAATACAAGTTATAACTTCAAAAACAACATCCTGCCATTAGTGAATCTCAAAATCCATTCATTTTTCCTCCATTGTCTATAGCTAGCTCTAGAGCCAATTAGAGAATTAATTAAATAGACATCATTTCTCTCCAAACATAATGGCATGGTACTAATTCAATCTTCCTATCTATAAAGCTATTTTTTTGGATTTTATTTTCTATTCTCGAATTGAAGAGAATACATAGTGAGAAAAAGATTTGAAAACGACTTGCTACACAAGTTCATAACAAATAACAAGGAACGAAATGCAAACAACATTTGATAAATAAACCAAGTAACCCAAAATGTATGTGTATGTGAACGAAATTTAAATTTAAATTCTTTTTAAATGGGTGTTGGGTCAGTAAATGGGCAAGAATGAAAATTTCGGAGGTTCAAATAAAGACTAAGATATTTCGAAGGTAAATTCTTTCAAGTTTCGATTTCAAGATAAATTCTTGAGAAAATATGGTGAAATATCACCGGAGATATCATCGAAATTAGTGAAAACTTCCAGAAGAAAAAATGGGGAGAATGGAAAAAAAATAAAACATTAAAAACACTACATCTCCTCAGTTGGCCTCTAAGAGTTTGAGGGATCAAGTCCCGAACTGCACTGTGGAATTTGTCAGAAGAGCAGCAAATAAAGTCGCACACTTGTTAGCTAATGCAACGAGGAATCCAGCTGGTTTAATTGGAACAAAAAAAGAAGAAAAAAGAAAAGGGGAAAAACCTGTCTCTGGACGGAGTCCGAAGGTGTTTCCGCCGCCGGAGCTTTTGGTGGAGCTGACGGCGTTTCTGAGCTACCGCTGTCGGGCTGATGCGGTGGGTGGTGTCGTCTGCCGTGGTGCCTTAGGAAGAATTTGGGAATAGGCACCACGACCACTTGGGTAACCGGCTCCGTCCCAATAGGGACGGGTATGGTTAGATGATAAACAGGATGGGACAGATTTGAGAAAATGTTGAAAAACCCAACTCGGGTTTGGTTCAGGAATGGGTTTGATAAAATCCACCCCGCTCTGTCTCAATATTCTTATCAAATTACAAGTTAAACTTAAAAGATTTTTGTAAAAACCCGATAAAATCCCAAACATAAATATAGATTTCACAATGGTCTCTAGATCTAAACTCACCCCATGACACCTCTTCTCCTTCCTCTCCACAATCACATTTTCCCTAGATATGAGTCCGATCCCACCCCAAATCTTCTTTGTAATGTCTTTCATCACCTTGTGTTTCTGTTGCGCTTCTTCTCGACCCTCACATATGCTCATTTTTTCTTCTCTTTCTCTTAAGCATAGAACTCAATTTTTCCTCAAGCACAACATATGCTCATTTTTTCTTCTTTCTTCTCAACCATGGAACTTGGTTTTTCCCTCAAGCACAACACTCCTTCTTTCTCTCATCTTTTCTCATTTCAATATTTAGGGTTTTGTTTGTGAAAGATTTGAGATTTTTCTTTAAAATTTGGGTTTTGATTTGATAAATAAAATTTTGATTCGAGAATCTATTAGAGCTCCACACCCCTATCCATTATGTTCTTCTAGTATTTTTGTTTTTCACAAACTATCTTTGAAAATTTGATTGAGATTCATCTTCTATATTGAATTTTCAGGTTTATTCGGGTCGGGAACGAGATAATCGATTTTTTCCAAGGACTTGATTCTAAATCACCTACGCACCTTGATAGGGTTTAATGGTATAGAAAAATATTTGTAACGCGACTAATCAGATAAAGTTAACCGCTCCATCAAGATCCCTAATTATAACTGGCGACTGAAACCTAGATCTCTCCCATCCATGGATGTCATTTTTTTTTTTTTTTTTAATGTGAGTAATAGGGTGTTTTATATTATCAAACACCAACTATTATATTGAACTAAGCCGTTTGGTTGGTGGGAAACAATGTCCATGTAATCAAAGTTTGATCTTTGACCTGTAGACTATAGAAAATTAAGAATTTGTTTGATAACTTCCTTTTCCTTTTTTTCCCAAAACAGCTTTTTTGTTTGTCAAAATAAAAAATACAAGAAAATAGGTAAAATAAAAAATTAAGCGGTTTCAAAATAAAATGCAAATGTTATTTTTAAAATATATTTAAATTCCTAGAAAACACTTTTAAACATATTGAAAATAGAGCTCACACAATAATAAAAGGAGGGAAAACAATAGCTTAGTCCTGATATTTGGTCCGAGATTGAAATTCATTGTTAAATGATCCTGTTTCTTTCTGGTTAATTCAGCTGGCCGAGTTAGCCTCCTATGTCAGAAATATGAAATTTTCATACCAGTATCTGATGGCATTTGCTTCAGTCCCTCCCCATTGCCGTGAAAATACCATGAGCTTCCATCAACAGATGGTGATGCTTCATGGGCTTGAGATCATGAATTTCTTCTGCTTGTCATCATCACAGCGAGAGTTTTGCACTGCAGTTGAAACACAGCACATGGTTATATTATATGTAGTCAACAGAAGTACATTGATGTGCTTATCAATAGCTAATATGAACAGGTGAATGGAAACACAGAAATGGGCAATACAATATAGATCAGTAATCTCAAATAGCCTGGATAAGCCTCTTTTTGATGAATGGCTAGATAAACAGTTAACACACTCTGTTATATAAGCCATTTGAAAAATTTCTGTCTTCTCTTCTCTGCAGTCAGATCAAGAGCTAAGTAGCTGCTGGATTAGAAGAAAGGGCACAAATTTCATTCAAGCCTACAGAGCTGATAGATGAGAAATTTTCACTGCATAGTGTCAGAGAAAGGAACTTTTTTTAAATTGAGAAACTAATAAAACAGAAGTAGAGAGCAGAGGGGGAGACTAAAGCCAACAACAAAGACAAACATCTCCAATAAAATAGGACAAGCTTGTACATAGTTATATAATCTGAGTTAGTGTCAGCTTTCAGTTCAATAGTGCATTGAATGTAACCAGCTTCAGTGTGCTGATGATACTGGCTTTTAGTATGGGAAGAGAAAATGTCACTAAAGACATCACCTATTTCAGCTCTTTTCAAATAGCTCAAAGCAAGATAGTGAGCTGCTCTCCACAAAGCTTTGGCTTTTTCTACCCAGAGCAGATCTGTGCTGAGAGAATGGTGCCTTGACCAAAGCAAGCTTACCAGGTTGCACCCAGTTATCTGATAGAATAGGGACAGTTCACTTATTCGCTAAATTGAAAGCAATGGATCAAATGAGGCCCAGCTTTTTCCTCCGGTACAAAGGATACTCTGTTGCTGCAGTGAAACACTATTCTTCAACTACAGATAAGTGACATTCTCTCACTCTAGCCTCCCCACAGAAAAGAAAACCACTTAGTAGTATCACGAGAGTCTCTAGCGATGGAGGGGACAAAACATTTGACCTTCAAGATACTGAAATAAGCTGTGAAACAGAGGCACTTCCAGAGCAGTTCAGAGAGCTGAACCAGTGTTCAAGAAAGAGTGAGACAATGAGACTGACTGCTCTAAGAGATCAAGCACTTTCAACAGGGAAGCTTGGGCATGTTGTCCATGAAAGTCGCTTAAACGGAATCATGCATGGGATGGAGAGAGTTCTCTACAGCAGCATATTACGTATTTGGACAGCTCTCACACAGCCCGTTAAATATGCTTGAAGTTGGTCTGTTAAAAGCAGTGGTAACAACATTGTGAAATGTTGAGCCATCGAAGCCGCTGGCCGGAAAAGGCCCTCTAAGAAGACATATTGATAGAAGGGCAATGAGGGCTCACAGTTACTGTGGTGTCACGGAAAGCTTCTCCCATGGAGTGCTGGAGTTTTTCATTAGCTCATTTACCAGATATCGACATTTGTCACCATAGACAAATATCGCTCCGGAAGGTGGCTCACTGCCTTCTTGAATTGCATCTTCTATACTGAATGAAAATAGTATTGCAATATGGTTTTTGAAGCCTGCTCGCGGTAAAAAGACATACTGTTCTAATGTGACATGAAAATATATATTTACTGTCGTAAATAGTACTATTAAAATATGGTGAAGTTGCGAGCTGATCATTTTTTGCGAGCAACCCACTTATACGGATGCATACTCATGTGTAAAGGTGATATGCTACAGCCAACTTACTGAACACATAACATCAACAAGAACTGCCTGGGGCGAGTCAGAGAAAGATAAGACTGCTTGAGCAGTCAGTCTTCCTTACACCCATTTCACTCAGTGAGTGGGGAAATCATGTGTGAAAGCTGAAAAAGTGAATTGACAGCCTTAACACCGGAGCAAAGAAGAAATACATTTAGATTACAGAACATGCTGTGAAACAGATATGAGATTTGTTTCAAACAAACTAGCAAGTCCCTTCATTATCACACTACAAAGAACAAGGCAAACACTTCTACCATACCACAAAGAACAAATAAGCAATGCCACACAATGAGTTTATCAAATGAACTGCAATCGGTTTTTTTTATAGATATGCCACAAAGGTCGGAAGTATACAGAAGTACAATGTGACAACAAAAAACAAACAAAAGGGGAGAGAACAAACAGCTCCTCATTTTGGAAGCCACTCTAAGAAACCTATAAATGAAGAAATTCTTCACCTATGTACATGTTGTTCCGCTAGAAACAAAAGAATGCTTTAACCTTTGTACAACTAAAGACCCATTCCTAAAGACTAAACGGTTTCTTTCTTTCCTAACTATCCAAAAAATGTGTCAAGTCGAAATGGATTTAGGATGGGCCGACTCTCCCCGCACCCATTTAGTCTCGCCTCCGGGTTTCTCACAAATTTCCAGGCAGGGGATAGTGCTATAAGATCACAAGAGACTGCCCTTCTGAAGAGAAATTACATTTCCAAAGGGGGCAAAGTGACCTTGATCAAAAGTACCCTTGCAAGTCTTCCCCTTTATCATATGTCTATGGTCAGATTGCTTGTTGTAGTGGCTAAGTGATTAGAGAAGCCGCAAAGAAACTTCCTCAGTGGTGGGGCCTCAGAGAAGAAAGCCTTGGTAAATTGTGAAGCAGGCTCCTGCAAAGGATTCGCCTTGTGTACGAGAAATTTATTCCATGAACAAGCTCTTCGGGAAATGGATTCAAGGCTGGCTCGACTGGTGACCACTCGAAAAGGTTGATCGCCTTTACATATGGGATCGTCGATCTAGGGCCGGGGTTTGTGGAGGCTTCAGGCCTTTGGAAGAAATCCCCAAAGAATCAAGATGGTAAAGGAAAATCGAAATTCATATTGAACGGAACCGCATCTCACTTATGAATAAATCACCTATGGCAGCCTCACTCTAGCATCTCCTTCCTCTCTCTTTTTGGTATCACAAGAAACAAGCATGCCACCGTGGCTAATGTTCGACTCATCGCTGTCCCGTAGCCGAACCCCAATTTTGTTAGAGCCTTTAATGATCGAGATCGGGTCCTAGTCGAGAACCTTCTCAATAGCCTTTAGGATGGAGAGGGTCACCAATGAGTCGATAAAGTCTTGCGGAAGGCTGCCGCCTCACGCTAGTGAAGCTGCCTGCCCGCTTCGTGTCTCCAACTTTTCCCAACAAAGGGCATTTGGGTGCCTAACAAGCAGTATTTTTTTCTTAGGAAGCGGCGTGGGGAAAGGTCTTAACTCTGGACAAACTTCAAAAAAGGGGATGACATCTTCCTAATAGATGCTACCTGTAGCTATGGCCAAGAGACACCACCACCTTCTTCTCATTGTTCCCATAGTCAGGGCCTTGTGGGATATTATCTTCTTTGTTCGTTATCTTTGGTTTTCCCCAAAACGATCAAGGAAGCGGTTCTCAGCTAGAAAGGCTCTTTTGTGGGGAAAAAAGTGTCTAAGGTTTGAAGCTCTGCTAATTTTGCGGTATTTTCGGGATGTGCTTGGAAAGAAAGAAACCGTTTAGTCTTTTAGAATGGGTCTTTAGTTGTACAAAGGTTAAAACATTCTTTGTTTCTAAAGTGTGGTTGAACAACATGTACATAGGTGAAGAAATTTCTTCATTTATAGGTTTCTCTGAGTGACCTGTTTCGAAATGAGGGCCGGTTTGTTCTTCTCCTTTTTGTTTTTTAGAGCTTTTTTTTTGGTCCCGTATACTTCCCGTGATACTTCCAGCCTTTACAGCTTATCTATAAAAAAAAACAGACAGCACGCTCATTTTGATGAAGCCTATCAGGTGGCATCGCTTATTTGTTCTTCAGGGTATGGCTGAGAAGTACTAGCTGTTCTTCAGAGTGTCCGATCACGAAGGGATTCATAGTTCGTTCAACTAGGTCTCACTATCTCAACCTCAGACTCCTGTAATCTAGAGTAGTGATTTCTTTATCGTTTCCAGCTGGGAGGTTGTTAGAACAATCCAGATTCCTTTCCTTTTTTTTTTTTCAACTTTTCCCTTTTTGCCAATTTTCCCCTCCCCCTGGAATTGAAGTAGATTAATAAGGAGATATTTGTAAAACTAGTCTTATCTTTTTTCCTCTCGTCCTTGAGAGGCTTTGCTTCACAGTATTAATCTCTTCAATCGTTGAACTGTAGGCATAACACGTACATACACATAGTGCACATGCATCCCATATAAGTAAGAGTTGCTCGCAAAATGATTAATTTCCGTGAATCTCACCCATTTTCAGGGTACTGATTTTTTTTTTTTTTTGATAGGTAAATATATATTTTTTCAATGTCCACACGGGACTCTCAACCTATCTTTTACCACTGCTCAAGCTTTCGCAGATATTTATAATACCGATTTTCATTCAATTTATAGAAAAGATCCGAATCTAAAGAAGGCAATTGAGGCCACTCTCCAAGGCAGGACATTATTTGGTTCATGGTGGCAAATAATGATATCTAGTAAAATGAGCAATGAAAGAATCCAACTCCATGGAGAAGCCCCTCTGTCATCCATTGACCTCAGATGGCACCAACCCAATTCCACAACGCTCTTCCTCATATCATTGCCTTCTATCAATGCCATTAATCTTCTTAGTGATATTCTTTCCATTGTAGATGATGTTACTAGCTCTTCTTCCCAATGTTGTTACCACTCTTTAACAGAGACCGACTTCAAGAGCTTGTGTTACTAGTAGACTGTTGTGAGGCTGGTCCAAATGCATTGGCCATGCTGCTGTAGGGTTCTCTCCCATCCATGCATGAGTTCCGTTCACAATGACTCATGGACCCAGCATGCCCCAGAATTTCTGTTAAAGGTGCCTAGTCTCTAGAACTAATCCAAGTCTCATTGTTCCACTCTTCTGAGACCCTTGAGGAAGTTCAGCTCTCCTGAACTAATCTGGAAGGGCAATGCCTCTGAGGGTTTCACAGTGAAAGCCTATTTCAGTATCTTGGAAGGTGCATCATCTGTTTTTTTGTCCCCTCAAAATCCTTTGAACCCCTTACTGTCCTTCTAAAATTGGTTTTCTTTTTGCTTGGGAGGCTTGGTGGGGAAAAGTCCTTATCTCTTCTCAGTTGAAGAATAGTGTTTTCACTTAACGAGTAAGTATCCTTTATGCGGGAGGAAGGAAGAAAAGCTGGAGCATATTTTGATCCACTGCTTTCCAATTTGGGGTCAGTGGACTGATCTATTCTATTCGTCTTGGGTGCAACCTAAGCCCCTTTGGTCAAAGACTCATCTCAGCTGGATGCACTTTCCGGTTAAGAAAAGCTAAAGCTTAGGAGGCAGCTCCTTTAATCTTCTTTTGGGCTATTTGGAAAGAAACAAATAGAGTGATCTTTGAAGATGCTGTTTTCTCTTCCCATATACTAAAGCTTTCAATTATCCACTCCCTTTTTACTTGGGCTGGTTGCATTCCAATCTTTTGTTAGGCTAGGCTGCTTTTTGTAAGATTATATAGCTATGCCTAGAAGCTTGTCCTATTTTTTTGTTGAGATGATTTGTCTTTGTTGTTTATTTTTCCAGTCCTCCCCCTCTTGTATACTCCCTATACTTTTCTGTTTTATTGAAAGTTTCTCAGTTTTGCCTATTAAAAAAAAAAAGTTCAGCTCTCCTGACTTCTCCAATGAAAATTTCTCATCTATCAGTATCCCTCCCTCCCTCCCTCCCTCAATGGGCAGATGAGTTTTTGTGCACTCTGTTCTAATCCAATAGCTGCTAGCTCTTTGATCTATTCATCAGAGAAGGAGACAAATTTTTCAAATGAAATTTATATAACAGAGTGTGTTGCTTGTTTATCTAGCCATTCATCAAAAAGAACTTATCCAGGCTATTTGAGTTACTGGTCCTATATTGTATTGCCCATTTCCTTAATGTTTCCATTCACACATGTTCATATTAGCTGGTAGATTAAGCATCAATGTTAGTACTTTCTGTTGATACATATAATATATGTATAAAAGGTTGTTTCCAACTGCAGTTTTAAGAAACTCTCATATTGATGATGAGCAAACAGAGAAATTCATGATCTCAATATGAAGCATCCTCCATCTGTTGGAGGAAGCTCATGAGGCATATCTTTTCTGCAAAACTAATGTAAAATGTTCTGAGCTCATCTCCATGAGATACCCAATTGCTGAAAATTTCATATTTCTATTTATAGAATTCTCCAATTGTTTGAATTAACCAGAAAGAAGTAGGATCATTTTGGCTGTGGATTTCAATCTCAGTTGATATCAGGACAAAGCTATTGTTTTCCCTCCTTTGTGTGTATTGAAACTCTATTTTTCAATATATTTAAAAGTGTTTTCTAGGAATTTAAATATATTTTAAAAATAACATTTGCATTTTATTTTGAAACCGCTTAATTTTTTATTTTACCTATTTTCTTGTATTTTTTATTTTGACAAACAGAAAAGCTGTTTTGGGTAAAAAAGGAAAAGGAAGTTATCAAACAAATTCTTAATTTTCTATAGTCTACAGGTCAAAGATCAAACTTTGATTACATGGACATTGTTTCCCACCAACCAAACGGCCTAGTTCCAATATAGTTGGTGTTTGATAATATAAAACACCTATTACTCACATTAAAAAAAAAAAAATGACATCCATGGATGGGAGGAATCCTAGGTTTCAATCATAGTTATAATTAGGGATGCCAATGGAACGGGTTAACCTTATCCTGATTCCGTCACGATTACAAATATTTTTTCCTATACCCATTCCAAACCCTATCGGGGTGCATAGGTGATTTCCCGAACCCGTCCTTGGAAAAAATCGGTTATCTAGTTCCCGACCCGAATAAACCTGAAAATTCAATATAGAAGATGAATCTCAATCAAATTTTCAAAGATAGTTTAGAAAAACAAAATACTAGAAGAACATAATGGATAGGGGTATGGAGTTCTAATAGATTCTCGAATCAAAATTTTATTTATCAAATCAAAACCCAAATTTTAAAGAAAAATCTCAAATCTTTCACAAACAAAACCCTAAATGTTGAAATGAGAAAAGATGAGAGAAATAAGGAGTGTTGTGCTTGAGGGAAAAACCAAGTTCCATGGTTGAGAAGAAAGAAGAAAAAATGAGCATATGTTGTGCTTGAGGGAAAAATTGAGTTCTATGCTTAAGAAGAAAGAAGAAAAAATGAGCATATGTGAGGTCGAGAAGAAGCACAACAACAACTGGAGATGATGAAAAGACATTAAAGAAGATTTGGGGTGGGATCGGACTCATATCTAGAGGAAAATGTGATTATGGAGGAGAGGAAGGAGAAGAGGTGTCATGGGGTGGGATTTAGATCTAGGTCCATTGTGAGAAAATCTCACTATTTATGTTGGGATTTATCGGGTATTACAAAATCTTTTAGGTTTAACTTGTAATTTGATAAGAATATTGAGACAGAGAGGGGTGGATTTTATCAAACCCATTCCTGAACCAAACCCGAGTTGGGTTTTTCAACATTTTCTCAAATGTGATTATAGAGGGGGACGGTAGAAAGGAGCAGGTGATAATAACAGAAAGAAGAAGGGGTTGGAGCTATTGAATTGCTTTTGCAGGGTTCAACCCTAATCATGCGATCGAGTCCTTTAGGAAGTGGAGGTAGGAAAGCTTAGCGAACGTGGTGGAATGGTGGGAGAATGGAAGAAGGTACAAATTGAATTAAAGGAAAATGTTGTCGGACGATTTATACAGTTGTCTTGGTTGTCAAGATGGTAAAAAGACGCCTCGTTTTTCCTGAAGGAGACAGTATGGTAAACGGATGGACTTTGTTAGGAGAGGCATTGCAAGATATGGGATTCAAGGTAAGCAGGGGAGAAAAAAGAAAGCCAACAACCCTAACCCTGTTTATTTATTTATTTATTTAGCTAACCCTAACCCTTTAGGTAGGACTCAAGCTTCTTGTTGTCTTCAGGCTGTCTCCTCAGCCCTTTACAGGAGAACATGTTCCTGCAAGAAATTCAAGGCGGGCTGATCAAAGTCAATGTTCTACAAGAGTCCTAATTAGCTGTTAGTTTTGATCAAATGGAACACCTGTGAGGGAGAGCAACACCGTTTCTGCATCACTTTAATGGAGAGAAAACTCCAATGCATATAGGTCCATTAGGGACTATAGAAACCCTCCATGGGTGAGTGCACCCTCCTACATGGTTCCTCCAGCTACTACACCATATGGCAGTACTTACAACCCTAGTTGGGGGAACCACCCAAATTCCTCATGGAAATCAAGACCACCACAGTATACACCTCTTGCTCCTCCATATTATGTTTCAACTCTTCAGCCACCACAACCACCACAGTTATCCTCTTCAGTTGAGCAAGCAATATTGAACTTAAGCAAATTGGTGGATACTTTTATAGAGGAGCGTAAAGGCGTTGAATGTCCGTGCCAATAAAAAATCGACACAATGGAGAGCAAAATTGACACAGTGGAGAGCTCTCTGGACAAGAGAATTGATGGACTTCAAAGAGAAATTGATCGGAAATTTGACAACCTGCAGAAATCAATTTCAAGGCTCACAAATCATCATGATCATCAAGAGGAAGAGAATCGAGGGTGCGAGTGCCCGATTGACACTATTTCAGTGAACAGCTCAACTACACCTTCGTGGAGGAATTGAAAGAGGAACCGGCAGTTAAAGCTCTTGAGGAACTGCAAGATGCCCCATAATTATGTGTTGTCTTTGGGCCATGGAGGAGAAAAGAAGAAATCCTCCCTTGATTAGTGATAAGGCAGTGGAAATGCTGTGGAAGAGCCCCAAAAGCCCACCGGCCTGGGGCCACCAATAGCCCACTGCCTTGTCCTGACCCAGTGCACATCCTACCTTCACCTACAACACATTTAACACCTGAAACACCTACTACTAAGGCCGTCCCATCTCCACTACCTGTGCTGCAAAACTTTAGGAAGTTAGTGGCCTATGTTCGAACTTTTGCCACTACATCAAAGACATTGGCAAATAAGCCATACTACATGACACAAGGATGGTTCGGTGCTAGTTCGCATTTGGAGCACCCGACCTCAAGATTTCTTACAACTCCACCGCTTTCACCGTACCTGTGCTGCTTGAGAAACTGCTTGGGAAGGCCTCGCCTCCCCCACTTTGTTTTTCTTTGATTTTCCTTGCTTTTGTTTTATTTTTATTTTATTTTATTTTGATTTATTTTAGTTTTTCTTTGTGATTTCCTCCAATTTTAATTTAATCTTTGTTTTTAGCTTATTTTTCATTTTTCTGCATTTTTTCTAATTTTTCCTGTGTTTATTTTTGCAGATATGTGCTTAATTTTTTAAGAAGGAGAGATGCAGGAGCCAAGAGCAAAATGCATAAATTTTCGCACTCGCAACTCCTGCGAAATTTCGCAGCACAAGAAAATTTTAGCAACGGGCAAGAAATTTCGCAACTGTGCAAAATTTCGCAATCGCACTATAACAGGCGTACGGAGCGAACCAACAAAAGAAGACAAAGACAGTAACAGTGTTTCCAAAAATAGTGTTTAAATAAAAAATCTTAAAAAAAAAATTTGTCTCTCTTAAAAATAAAAAAAAAATCGCAAGGTTGCGAATTTTCGCAACCCCCTCTCCACTTCGCAATCCGATTTTGTTTCTCAAGCCATAACCTTTCATATTTGAACGTGATCTGGTACCGTTGAAAGCTCGTGAGAGTGTAGAATCTAAATTCAGCCAAAGAACACTTTTTGAAATTTTTGATAAAGGCGTAATTTTCAAAATGTTCAACTGGTCACTTTTTTTCCTCTTTCTTCTTCCAACTTGTTCATTTGAAGCCCAAATGGAGTGAATAAGGCCTCGGTGGAAAGCTTACGAAGTCTCCTATCCAACAACGGGTACATTTCATTAATGAGGTATCACTTCCTCCCTTAAATTTCCACTCCATAGCCACATTGAGGACAACGTTGAATTTAAGGAGAGTTATGAAGGAAGTGTGTGATTATATATTTTTGAGCAAGTCTTTTTGTTTAGTTGAATGACCTGCTGGTTAGTTTGTTTTTTTTTACAATATAGTTCATGTTTTTAGTTTCTAGTTCATCCTTTCAGCTTCGACATTTTCGAAAAATTTTGCTCGTGTTTGCCTAGCCTACGTATGAGAAATTGAAATTTTGTTCCAATGATTGTTGATGTTAGAAATGGTGTTATGCTTAGTTGAGTTGGATAACATGTTGAAATTCTTGGTGGTATTCAACATTTTTTTCTTCCACATTGAACTAACCACACACTATGCACATTAGATTTCATTTATAGGTTTAAAAACTACCTTGCCTCCTAAGCCCTGTAAAAGTCCGCCTTAGTACTTTTAACCACCTTTAATAGTTTAGGACCCCCCTGAATAAAAAGACCAATGAGTCTTTCAAAAAAAAAGGAAAAAGAAAAGGAAAGAAAAATTGTAACGCCTTGCCTTGACACCAGAGCACGGTCCGAGGGGTATATGGCGAAAGTCTTTAAAGCCTGATGCCCTAAGCCAACTAGTTGGGAGTCACCGACTTTATGTTCGCTACATGGGTGAATGGGTGAGGTTTACCAAGTTGTAGGTGCCGGAGTCTCAAAATAATTCGAAGTCCTGGGTGAAACCTGAAGAGTTAGTAGTCGAAAGATCCTTATGACTTGGTGCCCTGAGCCTAATTGGTCAGAGTCATCTGTAGATCCTCGTTACATGGACTTTAGTGAGGTCGATTCCTCAACATTGCACCCCTACAACAAAAAGAGTTGTGGAATAAGAGTGGGTCCTGATCTATTTAGGTTGGTTAGTGTCCTAGGTGGAGGCAAAGAGTTTGGTTTGGGGAGTGCGCTTGCGCTTTATTGTTGAGAACTGATCAAACAAACACTTAGGTTTTGGTAGAAGTCTCTAGTTGATTCACCAAGAAGGAGGCTCTTTTGATACTCAATTTTGTATGACATTCATTCTCTCGAGATAGTTGTTGGGCAAGGGTTTCAGTGATTCTCATCAAGGGTTAGGCATTACTCATTCACAACCTTTTGAAATATCATTTTTGTGAACATAATTCTTAATTTTTTTATTTTTATTATTATATTTCTTCTTTCATTGCTAAGGACTGGGCAATCTGTGTCGGGGGTGTGATTAGTGCTCAAAAGTGCTATTTTGAACCCCGTTTATTGGGTGTGTTTTGAGCACTTTTGTGTACTACAATCAGACTAACCCAATTTGCACATTAAGGTCCCTGCTATTATACTGATCGCATTTTGTGGCTAATTTTGTAGTTTTTGCAAGCTAATTATGCCAAAATTGTTGAGTCGATCCAAGCACGAAGAATTGAAGTCGAACTCGTATCGTTGTGTCGAAACCGAAGAAAAGAGTAAAGAAAACCAATAAGAGAAGAAGGTAAAGCAGTGGCTACAAATTTTCGCAACCCGTTAATTTTCGCAGTTGCTTAAATTGCCTCCCGCGCCACTTTTTCACCTTTCACCGCACTGCTCACTCCTCATGCCTTTTACCTTTTTGGCTCTTGGTCACTTTTTGGCTTGCTTCCCATTTTACCCCTCTATGTAATAGTGATAGTTCATGTAATTTGGTACTTTGCTTGTCTTTGGTGGCTATATAGTTTTCATTTGTACACACTATAAAAGGAGACTTTTGTCTAGTGAATAAATTTTTACGCCGCAGCCGCTTTTTCCCGCTGCTTATTTTCTCCCCTTATCTTTCATTTTCTTTCATTTTCTCGGCTGCCAAACACCCCTTGAGGATGACAACTCAAGAGATGGCTGGCTAAAACCCCTTCATCCTTGAAGAGAAGGGCTGCTAGGCTTTGGAATTGAGGTAAAATTTTAGTGCTCCTGTTTTTTATCGCAAGCAGTTATTAGCATTTATGTTTCTATCTTTCAATCTAGGTTTAAATCCTCTCGAGATGCCCTTGATTGACCAATATTTACAATCTTTTTTGGGTTCAAGGATGCTTATTACTAGATTCATCGAGATTCTAAGTATTGTCTTCTATAAGTCACTGTAAGGTAGATCAGGGGACATGTTTTCACTGTCCGGGAGCATTTATGCTCAATAAATGCTTTGTTTCAAAAGGAAAATTGTTAGGGTTCAAATTTTAAAAGCCAAATGAAGATCCCGTTCGGGAAATGACTATAGGTCATTCTCCCCAACGCGAGGAAAAGGACCCGAGAACCTCTCATTTACCTTAGGACCTTAACTTAGTAGCCCGATGCTTCAAGGAGTTCTTTTTCTTATTTTTCATCATTTTATTTTTAGCCTGTAAACCACCATACACTGTTTTTATCAAACCCAAAAATCCAAACTTAAATTCACCTTGAGCCTCACTATAAATCATTTCAGGCGAAGAAAACCCATCCCCGAGTTCAAATTCCTGTGAGCCACTATATCAGCAGCGTAGCTAGGCTACAACAAAGAGGAAGGTTTAGGTTTATAAATTTTGTTGGTTCAGAAGCTATCTAGCTACATGTTTACGTGCGAATCAGTAAGTTAGAGAAGCAGTTCGCAAAGTTTCTTGATATCTTCAAGAAACTACATATCAATATCCCCTTTATGGATGCATTGGAGAACATGCCAAGTTACGTGAAGTTCATGAAAAAAATCTTGGCAAGTAAGAAGAAGTTTGAGGAATATGGGACCATCACCTTAATTGAGGAATGCAGCGCAATCTTGTAAAAGAAGCTCCCCCCAAAACTTTAAGATCCGGGTAGCTTTGCTATACCATTCTCTATAGGAAACCGGGTATCGGGTAAAGCCCTTTATGACTTAGGAACAAGCATCAACTTGATGCCGCTCTCAATGTTTAAATGTTGGAGGTCGGGGAACTAAAATTGACTTCACACCCATTTGGTAACTGGCTGATAGGTCCTACCAACACCCTCGGGGTATAATTGAAAATGTCCTAGTAAAAGTGGGTAAATTCATATTTCCAGTAGACTTCGTCACCTTGGACATGGAAGAAGATGACACAGTTCCCATCATACTTGGTAGACCCTTCTTAGCCACAAGAAAGGCTCAAATCAATGTGCAAGAAGGTGAGGTTAAATTGAGAGTCCAAGGAGATGAGGTCGCTTTCCATGTATTCCGGAAATTTCTATGAAGCATCCGCATGATGACCCTTAAATGAAGATATCTCGAATTGTGATAGGTCGAAAATCGTGTGTAAAATGAATGCCTATGTGCGCAAGTGCACGCGTAGTCTCAATTAATATAAGCAGGATTTAAAGTACTGGATATCTACCACGTGGAAAGGTGAATTGATTACGTAGGTTCTCGCTTCGCACAATATTCGAATAAATGATTCTGTGGTAAAATTTAAGTAAGGAAACCGCAACTGCTTATTGATTCTAGTGAATTAATGGTGTCGCTCAGATTAAATTCCCTATCAATGCTCAATGGATTACTTTTCTAAAGATATCGTTATTCATCATATTTGTAATATGTCAATGGCGAGGTGATCTTGCTCTACGATATCCTCTCTCGAGGTATATCCGCCTATCTCGTGAATAGAATCGAGTATATCTCTATCTCGACTCCTAAGATTCGAAATGCTTAAATGTTCGAACCCCAAATGCCACCTTCAAGTTCTAATATTCTATTAACCTAATCGCTAAAGGCTACTCTACCCGCATCCTCGAATACATCCCTCATCTCTCGAATCTCGGATCTCTAGCGCGATTATGCTAACATTACGACATTATCATATAATTGAATCAAGTAGTATAGAGTAGATATGACAAATTAATAAATAACCGAATAACATGAAAGATCGCTTATCCATCAGATAGACAGGGTTTGATGTAACCCTAGAAAGAGATCTAGAACATCATCAGAGAAAGGATCAAATTGTCTAATATTAAAAACATCATCATATTATCCAAAAATAATATCTAACTATGAGAACGGTCCAAATCCCGAGCACTTCCTCCAAGTCTCTCGCCGACCGCTTCCGAATTCGCGGGCCTTTTCGCACGCTCCCCCGACACCCTAATTTCGAGCCATTCGTACTTTAAATGATGAGGTGCGTGATTGAGCCGACGCCGCTGACGCGGCACGCCGCGACGGATACCACTTCCTTGCTCGCTCTCATTGTTCCAAAACTCCGCTTCCAAAAAGTTGTTCTTTACGCTCCAATGAACCTGTAACCACACCAGACACAAAATCAGGGATCTAGCCACAAAAAACTATAAAATTATTATAAAATAAATGTGAAAATGACGAACCGACGCGAGTGTAAGATGAGTGTTTTAGGCACTCATCACACCCTCTGGGGGTCCTGTAGCTTCTTTTGGCTATTCAAGCAAGAACCGACTCTAGATAGACAACACACACACTCGACATAACGTGAACTAATACTAAGACGTGGATGCACATGTCAAAATAGGATCAATTTGACCGACTCATACCCACCGGCTTGCTCGATGCTCATCGAAGGCACATAGATATTTGACTTTCTGGTGAAATCGATTGAGATAGGTGAAACTGACTAGTGCATCAAATCCCATGGTGTTCAATAGCCTTTCCCAAAATCCCCTATGTGCTTATAGTGAATGACCTCCAGAATATGCCTAGGTTCCGATACCCCCAAACTTAAGCTCAACTCGCCTATTAGGAAGAAGCTAACTAGGAAAGGATAGGAACGCACCCATTTATTCATGTCCTCCTACTTAAAAATTTCCCTAGTTTACCTAAAAACAAATTCCAAGAAGACCTAGTGCCAAGAAGTTTTAACCGAAAGTGTTCCCTCTAGAAGGGATCCATTGGTGACTCCTCACCGCTGGTGAGCCAAGTGACACCTGTGCATTCAATTCCCTTCAAAACTTCACTCGAACACTCAACCAAACTCAAAGGCCCTAGGTTGCGTGAATGATCCATCTTCGGTCTCCATGTAAGCAAGGAAGTCAATGACTTCGCCGCTCGCACAGCTTTTATAGGCCCCTCAGACTGTGCCCGGGATTCCGATTGGATGATCCCGCTTATTCTTATGCATATACCTATTTTTGTCATATTTCTTTTTCTTTTTCTCTTTTTCTATTGTTTTTGTATTTTCTGGGTCAGCTCACGGGCAACTCTCTTTGATTAGGTGTCCTATCACTCAAATGGTTCGAATCTCCCTAGTTGATCGAACTTTAGTAGTTGGTCTCGGCACCTATGCATACTTCCGAAAGTCAGTGTGTGAGTGTGATAGGGTTTTTAGAACTCGGTTTCTTGATCTACCCGTGATCGATTCACTAGCCCTTTTCAACTATTCAACCCAATTATCGAGATCAAGCAAATGTATGCATTTGAACAAGCTTGAGTAGTGAACTCAATCCAAAAATTGATCCTCAATATCCAAATGGCACACATGTATGTGATCACTACATGCAAACAACCTAAAACACACTGAACAACTAACACATGACTCATTAACATGAAAGTGTGATGTAAAAACAAACTAAAACTAAAACCTAAACACCACCAATAATCGCATGCAATACTAAAAACAAAACACAACTAATATGCGAACAAACTAAAAATATCGTATACTACTAAATCAAAAACAACAATAAATGGGAACAAAACATAGTACCCTATCAACATGATCCCCTCCCCCACCCCAAACAAAAATATCCAAAGGTCTCCTCACCGGTAAGATATAAACAATAGAGAGTAAGGACTCCCCGAAGATCAATGCGGTGGAGGTGGTGGAGGCCTGGAAAGCCAGAGCTAGGTGAGTCGGGCCTGCATAGATCGCGATCGCCGAGAATGATGGCCTGACGGGCTATGATTGTCCAGGATGTCGCCACGCTAACGCTCCATGGTCTGGTAACGAGGACTCTGCTCTCGGGTCTCATCCCCGCATCGCCACAACGCCGTGAGTGAGAGCACCGGGTCCTCAAGATCTGGTGAAGGAGGAGGAGAAACGGCCGCCCGAGGCTGCTGGGGTGGTGGTGGAGGTGGGTGAGACGAGGGTGGTGGTGGAGGTGGGTGAGACGAGACCGCCTAGCGCGTCCCGGTGTCGCCTGTGTGAATCCAAAGCAGCCCGATAATCGGGAAGCTCGCCCTTCGCCCGAGGCTCGTGGCCCGAGTCGTAATCTCTCGTCAGCGCGTGGGACACCGTGTGTCCCGTTTGACCGATATGGCCTTCCACCTGATGAGCCAGCCTCATTATACGCTCAAGAGGCACCCCGCAGCCCAGACAAAGCCAAAGATCAGAGGGTGCCCTGTGTTCATTTTTCGTCCCGGTTATGGAGGATCGCATCTCCCTCTATAACCCGCCCACATCAAATGGTATATCCCGATAATGGCGGTTAAGCAGTGGCACGCCGGGTCGTTACTCACACACATTCGCCGCCTGATAAGACGCCGGCGATGCGAACGATGCCAAAACTCCGGGAATGAAGCGCCAAAATGCCGCCTGGGGAATTTATCGCGCGGGCCCTGACTATTATTGATCTCTCCACTCACCCCGCCCTTGGTCGAATATGCGGACACTTCGTGGTAGTCGTGGTGCTCACATGCCGATCAGCCGTCACGCAAGACATGCGCTCTAAATCTTGGCAAAGCTATTGATCGAATTCAAGACCGTCGCACCAATACGCCCAAGACTCTGACCTCTTTGAGAATAAGGGAAGCTTAGGTTGGCGTTAAAATTTTTCGACCACGCCACGTCGCTTGACGAGTTGGCATAAAGCACGCCACCCCCTTAGCCTCGATAGTCTTTCTCAAGAAAATCATCAAGAAGGAAACCCTTCTTAATGAACGAGCTGTTTTTGCAATGGTGCCAAACCGCTTCTACGGCACTCATATTTGCAAACCGCGAGGCATCGTGGGAGCTCTGCCCTCGTCGGGTCGACTGGCCAAGTGTGCAACTTCGCCTCTTGCCGTACATATCGACCTAACACGTGGTGCGGGTCCCAAAGTGGGCACCTACTGACTTGGACAAAAATACAAGCACCTAATGTGCTAAAATGAAACTAACTATGACTCGAGACTCAAGACCCTAAACTAGACCCAGAAATACCCTAAATGAACACCTAGTAGACCACGAAACCACCTATAGAGTACCTAGGTACCCTAGAATGCGACCCAAACACTAGAACCAAACACAGTGAGGAATTACCACAATGGCTCGGTACCAGGGGCAGAGGTTGGCTCAAAGATGAACTCCGATGGTCGGTGAGCAATGGATGGCCGCCGACGGATGGGAGCTTCAACGTCCGGTGGCACGGTAATGCAGAGTGCTAGGGTTCGGCGAGTGGTGGTGTGAGATGAAGAGCCAAATGAACCGCTTCGTTGTAAACAGCCACGCCGCGATGCGGGTGACGCCGCCGACGCCACGTAGAGTAAACAAGACCGCCGCCGCTGACGCGTGCCTCGAGGTCACGCCGCGACGCGACGCAGAGCTTCACTAGGCAACGTCAGCGACGCGGGGAGTCCACGCCGCGACGCGTGACGCAGTCATATTAAAAATGACGCCGCCGACGCGGAGGATGACGCCACGCGTGATGTAAATCCACGCCGCGACGTGAAACACACGCCAGCGACGCGACGTAGGGGTATTAATTTGACGTCAGCGACCAAAATCCACGCCGCCACGACGCAATGCAGGGTGTTAATTTGACGTCGCGACGTGGGAAATCCACGTCGCGACGTGACAGAGAAAATTCGAAAGCATATTGAAGATTTCATGAACATGAACCCCCTCTCTCGTACTTGTGACACTATGAGCTTGTAATGCGTAGTTGGAATGAATTCTCCCCCTGACCTGCATCCGCGCATCCTGAAAGTAAACAAACAAACCGAAATACCAATCACAAATAAAGCTAGAAACCTAAAATCGCATAAATAAACAATAGAACTTGGAGCCAAGCAAAAAAGCGGAGTTCAAGAACACTGGGTTGCCTCCCAAGAAGCGCTATGTTTAATGCGTCGTTAGCTCGACGACTTCGAATCTCACTTTTGCGACATGATTAGGAAGGAACCGGGAAATGCTTTTATGCATCCCCTATAATGCTCACACCCCATGTTCAAGGTGGATGAAATATCTCTCGCTCACACCCTTGCCCTTCTGTCTTTCTCGTAGCCATAGGATTTTCCCGTTTTTCGTGATCGCCTCGCAAACTCTCTATGTAATGAAGCCGGGCGAGATATCGCCATTCGATCGCCATCCGGGTGCTTCGGTTGGAAGACATGCGATCTCGCCTCCTGACTCTTAGTTTGAGTTCACGCTTCTGCACATTGATTTGAGCTTTTCTCGTGGCTAAAAAGGGTCTACCAAGTATGATGGGGACCGAATCAAGCCTCTCCTCCATGTCCGTAATGACAAAGTCTCGCCGGGAAGCGACAAACTTACCAACTTTTACTAGCACATTTTCGACTATACCTCGAGGGTGTTGGTATGACCTATCCGCAAGTTGTAGACTGATTGTGGTTGATTTCGGTTCTCCCAACTTTAGCCTTTTAAACATCGAGAGTGGCATCAAGTTGATGCTCGCTCCCAAGTCACATAAGGCTTTTCCCGATACCCTATTCCCTATAGAGAACTGGGTGATAGCAAATTCCCAATTCAGTCTTGAAGTTTTGGGAAGTTTCTTTTGCAAGATGGCAATCGCATTCCCGCTTAAGGCGATTTGTCCCATATTCTTCTAACTTCTTCTTACTCGCTAAGATCTTTTCATGAATTTCACGTAACTAGGCATTAAGTTCTCCAATGCTCCAAAAATGGTATATTATCATGTAGTTTCTGAAGATGTCAAGAAACTTTGCAAACCTCGACTTACCTTTCTTGACCTCGAGGTGCGGGATTGGTATGACGGGTTCATACGTTTTTGTGCGTTTCTCGATTTCTTCCTGTTTTTATTATCCTTGAACATTTGTCTATCTTGGGCACCTTTCCGGTTTGTATACAGTCTTTGGAAATGACACGATCATATCCTTTATTTTCTAGTTCTCGTATCAGCGGTTGTGGCCCCAAGTTCTCGCGTTCTCTTCTCCTTAGAGTGATGGCCTTGCAGTATTCTTTCCCTTCTCCTCTAAGGTTTGCCTCTGAATTGCTTGGTAGTGAACCACTATTTGCCTTTCGATCCAATAAATTGGCCATTTGACCCAGTGCACCTCGAAATTCTCAATTGTCTTTGCTTGATTGTTCAATTGAGTTGCACAACTCAACTGCATAATCGCCTTGGTCTCATTCATGAAAGGCGGAATGAGAAGTCAACATCTGTCGCGAGCTTGCTCACAAATCCAGTACTCGGAGGGTGTGGTTCATCATTTCGGTTTAAGGGCATATTACGAGTTATTTAGCCATCCCATACCCTTGATTGTTTGATTATCTTTGGATTACGATTATTCGCCACCACCCGTCACGGTCCCGATTAAGTATTGTTTCCCCATCACCGGTCCCTTCTTCTTGGCATGGTTTGGTCATTGAACTTTGGACACATCTTGGGCTTGCTCCCGCTAGCGGGTTTCTGTTGACATTCCACACTACTATCGCATCACTCTCTGAATTCACACGACTCCGTGGGTGATACGTATGGCATGTCTTTGTTCCTAGCTGTCTATTTAGGTTGTTTAGTCGGTGGGCCACATGGATTTGCAGTTGTTGAGGCTGCATTATGCGATGCCACCGCTAGTGTTCTTGGTGTAGCCTTCTCTCTAGGCCAGCGATTGAGTGTTGGTTGCGACATCTTCCGAATATCTCATACGCACAGTCGTAGTTTCTTCATCAATGATCCTCGGTGAGGCATGTCATTGTTCGGGTTGCATTCTCGGACCATTGTAGAGAGGTGTGGACTTGCATCCACACGGTTGACCGGTGGTGAGGACACTTCGCAGTAATTCATGACCTATCCCGTGCCTGCGGGTTCTCCCCTCTAGTTGACGAAGCGTGTTGATCTCTTACACGAGTTGTGCAATTTTCGAAAGAGTGGAAGAACTTGGTCAAAACCTTTGTACCAAATCGTTCCATGTAGTAATGGAATCGGTGGGCGACTAGTTAGCCAATGTTTGGCTCTATCTACAGTGAAAGTGGGAACAAGCCGAAGTAATCTTAGAGCTTCTTGATGCTTTCAGTTGTACTTGGTGTATCGCAAACTTCGAGGAAGTTAGTCAAATGCATGTTAAGTTCATTGGGATAGTCCATGGAACAAGATGTTAAACATACATCTTGTGTTGACTTCAATTCGAAATTGTTTGCTTGAATTGGTGGCCAGTCGATGGCTAATACGAACAAGCGTGGTGGTAGCGAACTCATCTAATAGCATGAAAGAAATTAAATGCGACATTATAAGCGGTGCAGATTACGATTCCTTCCATGATTTCCATTTCGCCTTCTGCGTGATTGCCGGTTGTTCAATGCGAAATCTTGTTCTTGAAGTGTTTTCCATGACTATTGGAATTCATGCATTACGTTCTGTTCTCGTATGTCGTGCGAAGTCTTTAGCTCGGGATCCACCGCAGTGTTGATTAATTCGATTTCTTTGTCGCATGTACTCAGCGAAACGTCTTCTTGATAACACGAACTAACAAAACCAAATTACCAACACTTGAAAAAAAAAAAAAAAAATAACAAAAGTGACTAAAAATTGATCTTATCTATATGCTCACTTCTCACCATGAATTTAAACTGCCGACAACGGCGCCAAAAGCAGTAGAAAGCGCAGTGTGTAAAATGAATGCTATGTCTTGTGAAGTGCACCTTGTAGCCCCAGTAATATAGTGTACTTAAAGTGCAGATATCGATCCACGGGGAAAAGATTGGGTGATTACGAGGGTTACCTTTTCGAACCAGTATCCCGAATAAATGATTCAGGTAAAATTTAAGTAAGGAAGCGCAACTAAGCTATTGATTCTAGTGAATTAATGGTATTGTTGGCGCCTAAGTTAAATCTCCCCTTATCACGTTCGATGGATTACTTTTCTAAAGATATTGTTATTCAATATATTTGTAATATGTCGATAGAATTGATCGCGCCTCTGAGATATCTCTCGGAGTATATCCTTTATCTCGTGAATAGAATGGTATCTCTATCTCGGCTCGGTATTGAAATAACCCAAATGTTCTAACCCCGAATGCCTTCAGGTTCGAATATCTCACATTAGCAGATCAAATTAAAAATTTGCTCTACCGGATCCTTGAATACCCTCATCTGCGAATCTCGGATCTCAGAGTGCGATTATGCTAACATTGGCGAGACATTATCATATATGATGAATTGCGGGTATAGAGTAGATATGACAAATTAATAACTATTTGAATAACATGAAGATCGAGCTTTAATCCATTGTATGTGACGGGGTTTGATGTAGCATAGAAAGAGTCTGAAACGTCGCTCGGAGAAAGATCAGGTGTATAGTATTAAAAACATCATCATATTATCCGAAATAATAATATCTAACTATGAGAAAGCGGTCAAATCCAGAGCACTTCCTCGAGTCTACGTCGTCTGCTGCGGAATTAGTGCCTTTTCGTGCGCCTCCGATACCCTAATTTACGGTATTCGTACTTTAAATGATGAGGTCTGGATTTTTCGGTGACCCGACGTGGTGACGTCGCGGCGTGGCGTTGACGTCGCGGCGTAGTGACGTCGCTGACGTGGCACGATCACTTCTTTGCACGCTCCTCATGTTCCAAGCGCTTCCAAAGCTGCTCTTTGCGCTCCAGATGAACTGTAACCACACGGACACAAAATCGGGGATCTAGCCCTGTATAAAGTATTATAAAATAAATGTGAAAAATAATGAGCCAGACGCGGAGGTGTAAGATGAGTGTTTTAGGCACTCATCAAATTGCTCCCTAAGGAGATCTTCTGACGACTCGGTAAACTTAGGGATAAGCCCCGTGCGCACATAAAGACACCAAGAGGGTTAAGGGCATGGAAGCCAAGATATTTCATCCACCTTGAGTAGTGTTTTTAAGCACTTTGGAGATGTGTTAGCATTCCTAGTTTATTCTTAAATCCAACATTGAGATGCAGGGTCGTTGAACTAACAACATTAAATAAAGCGCTACTTGGGAGGCAACCCAAGCCTTTTGATGTTTTCTTTTCATAGTGCAGCTTTGAGTGTTTTTGGTTTTTGCATGTTTTTCTGTTTCTTTCTCTTAAAAAACACATTTTTCTCGAAGCACATATAGCCTAATAGAAAATGTTTGTTTGTTTGTTTACAGGATCCGAGATAGAAGCGGCAGCAGAGAGCTAGTTCGAGAAACTCATTCCAGGAGTACGAAGGGGTTAGAGCTTCATTCAGGGAGTTTTCTCAGACTTAAAAAATTTTGTAAAAAAAAATTAAAAAAATATATATTGAAATTGACCCTCTCTGTAAAATCGCAACCTTGAAAGAATTCGAAAACACAAGCCTCTGTCACGTCGAGACGTTGGGTCTCAACGTCATGACGTTGGCAGACCACATTTTGGGGCCCTCTTTGTAACGTCGCGAGGTTGGCCTTAAAGTCGCGACGTCGTATTTCAACATGCTCAGGAACGTCGCGACGTTGGCTTAAGTGACTCTCGGAAACGTCGCGCCGTTGAAAATTTCACCTTCCGGAACATCGCGACGTTGGATCTCGGCGATCTCGATGTTGGCGCGAACTCGGGGCGTCTCGGCGTTGGCCCGAGCTTTGGCGTTGACGGCGATCGCGCGTTGCCACTGTGTTTATGAACTTGCGCGCACCTTTGTTTCTCACTTTGAGACCCGGCTCTTGGAAAACCTAACTCTCTTCTCTTGGATTTGCAAATTCATCCATCCAACATCCTGATCTCTTCATGGGAACGAGGACCTTGACATCTAAGCCTCTGCCCCAGTCGAAAAATCTAGGGTTCTTCCCTTTGTTCACAGATAGCAGAAAGCGACCATGAGCCTTACGATCGGTTGATCAGGAGTGAATTTCTAAGTTTTAGGAGACTTTTAGGGTTTGATTGAGTTGCAAAGCGTGTAAGTCGATGAGTTGAGTTTATGCAGGACCAACCATTTCAAGCAAAGGACCCGATTAATTGCCTCTTTGCCCATCAAGTGTTCGTCGTCGGTAAGTGGGAATTCTCACCTTGTCTAGAGACACGAGATTGAATTGAGCACATTGGGAGTCTAAGTGCTCGTTTAGGATCATTCGAGAAAAGCACGGGCTACCATCCACGTCTAACCACCTAAGTCTAGCATGTGTAGAAAGACAAAGCTAGCCTCGAAAGAAGTCGGGCGAGTGAAGAGCACTCTGATTCTGATCGGGAGAAAAATTTGTCAATGAGGCGCGGTAGAAATTGACCTCATCTCGAAAGAATAGGTCCTTAAATCGGAGAAGGGTTTCCTTTACCCAAATGATTTCTTCCATAAATCATTGCAAGCGAGGGATGGTGGGCACTTTGCTAAACTCAGGAGCCCGGTACGCCCTGAATTATTAATGAGAGTTCATGCCAATCTGGCATCCACATGTACTAAAAAAACTCAGGGTGCAAAGTGTTGGTAGACTTTAGTCGCAGTCACATCAATGCTACTATAACCTAGAACGGTTAACCTTAGGGCCTATGATTGGCTCCATAGGCATCCCGATATCAGGAGTCCTTAGAAGGATGTTGACCCGGCCCAGACACCGGTGAGTGGAAACTTAACGAGTGAAAGGGCCGTCGTGCACTTCAAGGCCAAACATTAGGCTACATTCTAAGAGTGTGACCATCACTTCATCACATCGCGTCTCGTCCAGAAGCCCAGCTAATGTGTGTGAAGTGATGGCGAAGGGCCTGCCGGCTATGCCATTATCGGGACATTCCATTTGATGTTGGGCGAGGTTATAAAGGGGATGCAATCCTCTATAACAAAGATCTTGAAGATGACCTAGGGCACCCTTCATATCTACGACCTATCTGCGAAGCGAAGTCGAGTGCCATAGAGATAATGAGGCTTGGATACACACCGTCGAGCGATCATAGTTCGAAAAACCAAGTGTACGAGGCGGAAGGGGTATATGACTCGAGACACTTGGAGCCCGCCCGATGAGATGAGCTTAGAGTACCGAGGCTAGATTTGGGATCTCGGTAAGTGCACAGGGAGAGGCGGTCAGTCCTCAATAGGCCCACACCACCCACGGCCATCGGGAGGAGGACTCGGTCGTCCTTCCCACACCTTTGGAGGGCGGTACGAGGCCTGCTTGCTCGGTTGATGCGTCGCGGGGATGAGACCAGAAACGCAGTCACCATGAGCCAAGACATGGATGCGCCCGAAGTAGGCGTGCGCGAGTCATGAGCAACCGGGCAACCATCCTCCATGACAGCTGATCCATCCCGGGAAGCGACTTGCCTAAGCTCTCGCCTTCCATGCCACCGTCTGCCGTAGTGATCCTTGGATCAACGGGGAGTTCAGATACCCTTCTACATTTTTCTTAACACTAAGGACATTGTCCATTTTTATTTAGGGGGTGTGGGTGATCGGTTTGGAATCATGTGCTGTAGGATATGTTTTCCTGTTTTGTTTATGTTCATGTTCATGTTTGTATTTTTACAGTTTTCGTTTCGGTTTACATGTGTTAGAATGTCTCAGTTTTATTTCCTGTTTTAGGGTTGTGTTAGGTAGTATGTGTGCGTGATGTCATGATTGCTAATCAAGGATCCTTTTAACCTCTTCAAATCTTTTCGGAAAAAAAAAAAAAAAAACACAGTGCAAGTCACAAGAAAGGATCCTTGGGTTGTTAGATGCTCGAGAATTGCATGTTGGGATAGGTAGGGGTGACATAGTGAGTCACCTCCTTGGTTTTCAAAAAACCAATTCCCAATTAGTCTACCACACCCACACATATGTGATCTTCGAAGGTATGCTGGCCCGGGACTCGGCTTAACGTTCAACGAACGGGGTTTCTAAACACCTAAGTAATGGGACACCTTAGAAAAAGAGGATTGTCATCGAGCCTGACTAAAAGAATAAAGAAGTGTGAATAAGAATAGAGTGGGATCTTCTGAGTCGAATCAGGGCATAGTTCGGGCTTTTCAAAACCTAATGAGCCAGGCGGTGTCGAGGGCCATTAACTTCCTTTGCTTTCGTTACATGGGACAGAGGATGGAAGTTTCCCACAGCCTAGGGCCCTTAGGTTTGGTTGAGTGTTCGGGGTGAAGTTCGAGGAGGCTGAGATGCTTGAATTGCCCTTAACCAAGCGGTGGGGAGTCACTAACAAATCCCCGCTACTGGAACACTTTCAACTAAAACTTACGGGCACTAGTATTTCTTTCATGAGTAGGTAGGTTAGTTTGAATAAAAATGGTGTGTTCTTATCCTTCAGTAGTTAGACTCTTCCAAATCGGCAAGTTGAATTCAAGTTTGGGGGTATCATAACCAAGTTATATGCTAGAGATCATGCATCAAATGCACATAGACTTCTTGGGAAAGGCCATTGAAAATCCACGTGGTTGAATCCTTGTCAGCAAGCGTGATTTCAGCCAGATTCTTTTCGAAGTCGAACAACCTTAAGGATCCTCTGAACTTAGAGACAAAGGGCAAGATTTGTGAGTTCGGTTCATTTTGATCCTTCCTTTTGGCAAAATGTGCATCACATTCGTGTCGTTGAGTTTTAGTATGTTATTTTTATGTGTGTGTGGTTTAGAGTCTGTTTCTTGTAGAGACAGCTAAGATTCAGAGTGTGATGAGTGTCTAAAACACACATGTCATACTCGTGTCTTTACTTCATTTCAGTTCTATTTTATATCTTAATAAGTGCATTATTGCCCTATATCTGATTTTGAGTCTTTTGTGGCATTCTGGTGAATATGGTGGTTTCGGAAGCTTTGTGGAGATATGAAGAAGAAAGCGTGAAGACCGGCGCAACATCGCAACTTTCTAGCGTTGCGATGTTGCAACGTCAGCGACGTTTAGTCCAGCAAGTCAAAGCCAAGAAGCGACTCAAGCGTCGCGGCGTTTCCGCGATTCTGCATCATAATTATAAAGCATGGAGACCCGAGTTTCGGGATCGGCGACATGGATAAGGGAGCGGAACCGCGAAGCCGAGGAGCGACCCGAGAGATCGTGAAAACTTGTGTCTTTATATTTCTCTTCTCAAACTATCAATGATTTATAGAACTATGCTTGTAATAACTTCCATTATGTTCTAGATTTATTTTTAGAGTTTTGTTGAACCCTGCTATAGTTGTATGGATTAGAGTTTAATTCTATTTCGTTCAGTTTATTCATGAGTTATATCGAATTGCTTTCACATTTTTGTGGTTATTTTCATGGTAATGTCGGCTGACGTGACATGATCTTCTTTGGAGTATCAGATTGAGAGATAAGGACTCCCTAACGATCACGAGTAGATCGACACTTGTTGATCGTGAATAAAGATATCGAGTTACGAGTGTGGTGACTGGGGTTTGAGCATTTAAGCATTGAGTCCGGGGTAGGGCGGGTCATGACCTCTGGCGTCAGGCGGATATACCTCAAGAGGGGATATCTCGTAGGCACGACCACCTCGTCAACGAGAATTCATTAATAGACTGAATAATAATTCCTCCAGGTAATAATCCATCAAATGCGGCAGGGGGAGGCAAAACCCTAGTTTTCACAAAAAGTAATTTTACAAGTCATTTAGATTTAGTTTTAGTTCTCTACATTAATTGGAAATTCATTACAAGTTTAAGTGTAGATAATATCGTAGAGCCAATTCCAGTAGTCAATACACTTCTCCCTGTGAATCGATATTTGTACTTAGGTACACTGTATTACTTGATAGGACGTGTGCACTTGCGCACACCGGCGCTTCTGATTTATACAAATTACACATCATGCTTTTATTCTCAAGTTTTGAATGCGAGTTGTAGGAAGATTATTAGGTTTGATGGGATTTTTGAAATGTTTGACTAGTGGTGCCTTGCATCGTTATTAAAGTATGTTGTTGCTTCTTGCTACAAAATGGAAACTCTCTTTTGAACATAATCCTGCGACTACAAAATCATTCGATGGTTCATTATTCCATCGAGTATTTGCATCGCTTCCTCCTACGAAACTGATGCATTAAAATGGAGCGGTTTGAATACACGCAATTCACATACCAATTCATACCTATTAACAGTTCATACCAATGCAAAATTTTGGCATTGTGTGTGTAATGAATAAATTTTATACTCATTTTATTCTCATGTTTTTTGTGTGTTCTTGTGTTGTTTTTTTATATAAGTGAGTGTTTTAATGCTGCAGATGTTCATCTTTATGATTAAGGTCGACTAATGAATGCATATAGACGAGAATAAGAGCAAAATGAAGGCGAAAAAGTCAAAAATCGACAAACCCGCTACAAAATACGGCAACAACCTTCTGTGTATTTCGATCTTTTCTGTTTAAGATGATGCAAAAAAGTCTTCTCTTTTTCTATAAGATAGATTCTACACTTTATAAGCTTTTCAAGCCCTTGTTCATAATTTTGCTGAATGAGCAAGCTATGGCTTTTGGAAGAAGAAAGAGAAAAAGAAGAGTGCTCAAAAGCTTACCAGTACGCATACATTATTGATTCGGTATTTACCACCCCCCTCTAAAGTGTTATCTCTAGACATATCCATATTCTAGACTCTTTAAGCTTTCCAATGAGACTAAGATTGCTTAATTTGGAGTTCGAACGACAAAGTTATGACATTGGGGAAGTGAAGTGCAAAACGTTGAGGCTTGATGGCGTTAGGCATGGGAGTGACGTTGTGATGTGACAAAGAGCTTCTCTAGTAGTTGTAGTGACGTCACAACGTGAGATAGTGGCGTAGCAACATCAGTGTTCGGTCTTAGGTGCATTTTAGTCCCTTTTTGAGCCTAAAATTTCCATTTTTAATGCCTTTATTAGCGACTTGGGAGACTCGTTTGGAGTTTGTAAGATGAAACCTAGGAACCAGAATGCTTTGAAGGAAAACTTAGAAAGGCAAAGAAATTTGGAAGAAGACATTGGGCTTTCACTTCCAATTTTTTTTATTCTCTTCCTCTCTCCATGTTTTTCATTCTTTTGATGGTTGTAATTCCTTTTCTAGATATGTTATAGTTTACTTTCTTAGGGTTTGGATGTATGACTTGAATGTATGGATTATATAAACTCTATTGATTATTTTTGTATTTCATATACATGTTGAGTATTTCATTTAGTTCTTAATGTTTGTGGGTATTTGGTCAATATTTGCATGATTTGTGTTTGATTAGAGATGAGAAGTGAGGATTAGATTAGACCTTAGATGAAATGTCATCTAATTGTCATGAGATGAAGATATAAGTGAGATTAGGTGTGGTATTAGGGTTTCTTGAGTGTATGACTAGGTTTTGAGGTTAATTGAGATGCAAATACCTAAATTTTAGGGGTAGGTTGTAAGTTATTAGAAAAGATTCACAATTGCATTTGTAAAATCCCCATCAACATAATGACATAAATATTGATTGATTTAAGGTTAGGAAATTCATATAAGATTGTTTAAGGTGAAATCTATGCCTTGTAGGGTTTGGGCCTTGTTTTATCTTTTGATATTCGGTTGTGGTAGTTTAGGACTTGCATGTTAATTAGTTAATTTTACTCTTTACGATTTGCAATCATCCGAAGTGGAGCATAATCTAAACTAGAATTGATAGTTAATAACCAATCCTCGTGGGAACGATACTGTACTTTCATTATATTAATTGGACATGACGCGTGCATTTGTGCACTTAGGCAATCATATTTTTATACATGTTTCGTGCCTATCAAGTTTTTGGTTTTGTTGTTAGGGATTGTGTCTTTATTAATATTGATTCGAAATAGTTTTACTATACTTTGAATATAGTTGATGACTCGATCTAGCATCATATAATATTTCAAAGTGGAAAATTTAAACTTTGATCTAGATATCCATTGACCAAGGGATCCCTTGGTTCATCAAAATCGAAAAACTCATTCCATAAAAGGAAAAAAATTTATTACCTTTGTGCCTCCAGGCTTTTGCTTTGGTGTAGAGTGATGAATCAATGGCAAGGCAATGGTAAGCGTAGATTAGTGCGGCATCTCCGATGGTGATCCACACGAAGAAGGTTGAAGAAGACCTCCAAGGGATGGCTTGATTCAAGGTTTTGGTGCTAGCCAAAACCTAGAATCACATAGAGGAAATGTGTGAAGACAGAGGCACTGAGAGAAGCGATTTCTACATTTGTGAAAAAGGTGTTATGTGACGACTAGGGCCGGAAAGGGACCTTTTATATCAACCCTTAGCCCATCAAAAGGACTAAGATACCCCTCATTAAAGAGGGGTGGCCGACCATGTGACTTTGAGCCCATGGGAAGCATCATATAGGCTTTTTAACCATATTAAACTCTTCATTTCATGTTTATCCATATGACTGAGGACACTTAATCCTAAGATTATCATCCTTAGGCTCTCTTTCCATTTAGATCCAATCGAAGCGTTTCCTTTCAACTTGGATCCAATCAAGATAATTACTTCTTCTACACTTCTTCTAAGTTTATAACCCATTAAAGTTTCAGTTATGTTGGTTACTTGAATCTTTAATTTGAGCAAGTCATGAGCGGTATCAGCAACACATCATGACCCTCGATTAACTGAAATTCAAGGGTTTGACTTTAAACTTTTCCATATGCAATAGATTGTGCAATGCTATCCTTTCCTCCATACTATGGGTTGGGTTAGGCATGGACTATCGTCTGCTCCACTAGAATGGCCCAGCGAAGTGTATTTATCATGTTTATGAGATCCATTACTCATAAAGTATGCCACTAAAGACTCTCTTCATGGCATTATCACTCTGGCCATAGATTTTGAGTAATGATCTCTATAAGAGGCTTAGGGTATATCCTCCTCTATCAGGAGTGATGAATCATTTATTGGCTACTCAATTACCTTCGAATACCTCAAGCTATACCCAATCATCATCCTGAGCAACCTCTTAAAGCTGACAAGGATCAAAGTCCAAGCAGAGAATCGGTATCGAGATCTGCTTTGGCGGCGCCAGTCGGGATCTTTGCTGTTGTATGATGAGACTATCATTGATGTTTGAATAGATAATCTATATAATTGTCTCATAATTAGGTCTCAGTGTACTTGGTTACACTTAACTTAAGCATCTCTAATAATCCACGATGATCATGGTTATAAGGACTAATTACTTGATCAAATTAAAGTACAACATACATGCTAGTCTATCGGATTAACAATGTTGATCTTGTGATCCAAAGACTATGGATAATTTAGATACTACATAATTACACATGATAGGATTCTCATTATCATTATCGCATCTGGCGATTTCCTTTATGCTGTAATATATACATTAACACCCAATACACCTAGTTGTTTTAAACATAATTAGGGTATATTATAAGTGCATTTAGAAATTTTTCATAATTATTATTTTGATAAAGTGAAAATTTCAAAGCAGAAATTTTACAGAAACAAGGGTAAAAGTGGAATTTGTCAAAACATAATATAAAAGTCATAAGGTAAGAAGATTATGGGCTAAGGTGG